>JANZLC010000001.1:12626869-12643827 GCA_026413385.1 Erythroxylum gracilipes
GTATAAAGGGATCAAGAGAGACAAGAGGAACAAGAGAAGAAGCATTTTGAGCAAGTCAAGTCTTTAAGCAAGAAAATTAAGGTGGGTACATGTTTATAATAGGATCAATAAGCCACTACTGTTTTCTTTAAATCAAAGAAATTTTCTGATTTCAATTGCATCATAAGTGTTGCATATATTGTTACGAATGATTTGAGAAATCTTTTTATGATTCGGTATATAAACTTTTTGATGAATTTCAAAATAAAGATGGAAATGTATTGAAACATTTTATGTTATGCTTTGAAAAATATCATGGAATCTTTTATAAGTGATCAAGAGAAAGTATGAGCATTTGATAAAATGATTATGAGCATGATTATGTGCTTCTGTTTGGGTGAGAGTGGAACCATTCCGTTCGTCACATGCACGTTGATAAGAGCCTTCTCCCGGCTGCCCGTTTGTGACAGACGAGCTCCGATTTGGACTCATTCTATTCATGGGGTAAACCTCGGTTTCTCCATTCTATTTCAATGGGACCCTCGAGCTATTTGTTGTGCATTGTATCTGTGAATTGTCAAGTTGATGCATTCATATTTTGTAAGTTGTGAATTTTGACCGCATGACAAGAATTTTGAAAAGCAAATATTTTTACGATTTAATAAGATATTTTCTGAGACAAGTAAATGTTTCAAGGTTTTGCTTATCATTTTATTATAAACTGTTACCCACGAGCTGTCAAGCTCACCCCCTCTCTATCCCATCTTTTAGTAACAGCTAAGAGGTTAAGTGATCCAGAGCCTAAGGGATTTTGCTTCATTTGCTACTTTGTATTTTTGTAATAAGCCAAGGGTATGGCTTTTGATTTGTAAATAAAGTTTACCAAACTCTGTTGCTTGAGTAATGGAATGATAGATTGAAGTATTTCGTTTGTGTATGTTCTTTTGACTCCCTATTAAAATGGTTAAGGAGATTTCATGGTACATTGCTCAAGTATTATGATACTTCGTAAGCGTTGGACTTAGGAGTCAAGCAGAGTCCAACATGAGTGGTATTAGAGCAAGAGAGCGAAGCGATGATAATTATGGTTTTCTAAAGAAGTTGGGTTTCGAAAATAGTGCCCAATAACCCATTTGACCCATAATGATTCCTTCTCACTTAAAATTCTCCACAATCTTTTCAACAATAAACATTTGTTACTTCTACCTATAGACTTCAAGCCCAGCCCTCCACTTGCTTTAGGTTGACAGATATGAATCCCACTGACTTTAGCAATGCCTCTTTCTTCTTTACCCTTACTCCATAGGAATTGTTTCATCATCTTTTCCATAGTTTTGATCAGTCCCTTGGAAAGGAAAATGTGGGAACACCAATAAGTATTCATAGATATAATGACTGATTTTCATAAGCTGAAGTTTTCCACCATAGGATAACGTTTTGTTAATCCATGAATTTAATCTCCTTTGTATCCTCTCGAGAAGGGGCAGACATTCCTTGAATTTGAGTCTTCTCGAAGAGATAGGGATGCCCAAGTAAGTAATAGGAGGCTCTTGATTACGCATTCTAGTGATATGAGAGATAGCATTAGCTAAATATGCGTCACTTTTCGATAAGATGAAGAAACTCTTTTGAAAATTGATGCTTAATCCCGACATCTCCTTAAAACTTTGTAAGGTATTCATTAGCATCGTAATTGAGGCAATATCAGCCTTGCTAAATAGGATTATATCATTTTAGCAAAACATAAGCTGGTTAGTGAAAGCAACTTACAATTAGTGTGGAATTTGAATTGTGGAGTGAGGAGATTTTGTATTTCAGCATGAGGGTAAGAGCTTCCATACATAGTAGAAATAGGTAAGGAAAAAGAGGATTCCCTTACCTAAGTCCCCTTTTGCCTTTAAACAATTCAGTGAGGCTCCCATTGATCATGATCCTAAAAGAAACCATAGAAATACATTCTTTTATCCAATTGATAAATATCTGAGGATAACCCATAACTTCCGTAATCTGCATTTAAAAGCCCCAATTGACATTGTCAAATGCTTTCTGGAGATCAACTTTTATTGTACAATTTAGAGGTGATTTTCCTCTCGTATAACCCCTTAGAAGTTCCTACAGAATTAGGATATTGTCCCCAATATTTCCCTTAGTTAAGAATGCTCCTTGATTTTCATTGATGAGGTAGTGCAGTACAAATTTCAGCCTATTGGCTAGTATTTTAGCGATGATCTTATAGCTGAAGTTAGAAGTTAGTGCATGAGATAGGCCTGAAGTCACTCCATATATTAGAGTTGTGAGTTTTAGGGATCAAGCACAAGGAAGTCTTGTTGATCTCTTTGAGAATTACACCTTTTTTGAAAAATTCATATACTCCTTCTTTCATAATATTTCCTGTTGTATTCCAAGTTTTCTGATAGAAGAGTCCATTGAGGCTATCGGGTCTAGGAGCCTTCGAACCATTCATTTTAAATACTATTTCTTCTATCTCTTGATCTGTGACCTACCTAATTAAAAGATCCACATGATCTTCGGGAATTTTAGTTGGAAAAAACTTCACGAGATCTTCCCTACACGAGCTAGTATTACCCTCTAATCTTAGGATCTTTTGGAAGTGTTTCAATGCATCTTGAGCAATTTCCGTTTGCTCATATAATATCTCTCCTGTTTTTGTTTTGACCGAAGTGATCCTTTTAGTATTCCTCCTGGCCTTAATGATGTTGAAGATAAAAACGAGTACATTTGTCTCCTTCCCTAATCTAATTGACTCTGAACCGTTGTCTTAGTATAGAGCAGTGATTATCAACTACTTGCATGTAGGACCTCAATGCTTCCTTCTCCTTCTTTGCAATAGCCTCATCAGTAAGGTTATCAGCCAGAGAAAGAGGGAGAGTCGATTTCTAGCACTCTCTAGCTCTTGCATTATGCTAATGCCTCTACTTCCGTTCAATCTCTTCAATTCCTACTTTATGATCTTTAGCTTTTGCATGTAGATGAATTGTTTAGTACGAGTAACTTCTACGGAGGATCTTGATTAAACATCTTCAGTGTCTTTTGTGAGTGGCTCCCAAGAGAAACAAGTAGCCTATGTACTTATCTAGTAAGACAGACAGAGGCGGGGCGAAGATGATTTCTTGTTTTGTTTTATAAATCTCGTAACGGGTTTGTGAGAAATGATAATTATAATAATATAGTAATTAGTGAAAAGAACAGGCAAAAGTACTTGTCTACTGATCATAAGATGTAAAGTGTGGATAGAGATCTAGTCCCCTTCTCCCAGCTAGTTGCGATTCAAATCATCTCTGTCGTTTTTCCTATACTCACATGTCCTAAACAATATCTAATCATGTAATAATTGAAAGAGAGAAAAATTAAATGAGTTAAATGTTGTTGGAACATAGGTTACTGAAAAAAACGGCATAGGTAATTTTTTTTTTGGGTACAATGAAGAGAAACTAATAACTAGAATAATTCTGAATGACTCAAACTAATCCAAAACCAAAAGCCTTGTGCTTTTCCCATTCAGCGAAATTGCTGTCGTACATTGATTATTTAGATTAAACCAAATCCTTCCGCTTTTGCCATTCAACGAAATTGCTGTTGTACATTGATTATTTCGTTTGTTTCGTTCACATGTACATGAATTACTTTTCATCCAAATTTGGTAATAATCAAATTTTAATTTTAGGCAAACCGCCTACTTCCACAACTAAAACTAAATATCATATACCACCATACTAGCTGTACTCTTAATGTATATGTATATGTTTATATTTACTTCATTATTAAACCTAGGATAGGAATATGATAAGATTAAAGAGCATACATATTTGTCAAAAATAAATAAAATTAATCAATATAATATAATACTTTTACTAACAATTTATTAATAAATATTAAGCAAGAGCTTAAAGTAAATTTAAATTTAATTAAGAATATAATTATATTAACATTAATAGTTAAACAAATTTTTATTCAAAACACTAATTAAACATTAAAAACAAAGATATAAAAATCAAATCAAATGCTTCGTATAATTGATCAAAAATTAACGAATTAACCAATTGTCTGTTTTAATTTTGTTAAAAAATTTGTTTGTTTGAGTTTTTATTTTTGATTTAGTTTTGATTTGTTCCTGTTTTCAAAATTTACAAAAAGTTACAAAATGCGCTTTTTTCTTCTGTTTTTTTCATAACCTTATTTACTTTTATTTAAATATATATTTTGTAATTATTAATAAGAATTACAAATAATTTAATTTAATATTATATTTAATTAAATACAATTATTTAATAATTTATTTATTTTGTAAGTAAATTAAATAAAATTAATTTAACAATTATTAAGAAATATAATTAAATTTAAAATATTTTCAAAATTTATAAGATTTTGATTCAATAATGAAAATATATTTAAAGTAAAATTTAATTTTTAAACAAATAAATTTTATTTATTAAAAATAATTTTTTTCAATAATAAAAATATAATTATATTTATATTAACATTAACAATTAAACAAATTCTTATTTTATTTAAAACAAAAAGTAAAAATAAAACGTACGACCAAGCAAACGGTTCTTTAGTATGTTATAATCTTTACTCGTGGGCACAACACACGGGATGACTACTCTCGAGCATTGTCTTTGACTTTGTGTATAGATCTATAAAAGCCTAAGATCTAGCACGATCTTTTGGGAACATATACTTGAACGGTGGAGATCCAAAAGAGGGATGTGGACCGTGCATCGTGTGCATTGAAAAGGAGCAAAAACTCAAGAAAAGGTTAAGCAGTCCAAAGGTTCTCCTTATAAATGATCATATTATCATGTTTTCTCATAGGTACTTCTCGCGTGCTTGTGAACAGTAGTCGTCTCTGTACATTTGATTTCATTTCACGGGACCACATCACTCCTAATAGACTTCGTGCTCTCCAATCCCAAGCGCGTCTCTGAATCCCTAATACTTTTAGGCTTTTAGCACTTATCATTTCCTCATTTATTCTTACTGCCATGCCTATCCTTTACAGCTACAGCTACAGCTACAGCTACAGTCTCCTTTTGTCCAAATCCAAGGCTAAGTGAAGTAGTAGTATTTGAAAAGAAATTTACTCACGTTTAAGAAAATTGTAAGTCAACTCAGATAAATTGATCATCCAATAACCGGAATTTAGATGTCGGAACTTATTATTTGTTTCCGTTTAGGCTTGTTATTTATTTTTCTTTCTATAAGCGCGTGAAAGAAACCATCTCCTCTGATTACTGGGTTTGAAACAAAATCAAATCAGCCCTGGATTTGGTCCAAAGACGTGTGGCTCTTACGCTCAGTGGCAGAAAGTGACATGGAGTTTTGTCTGGGCTTTGTGGGCTGACGTCATTCTTATGACCAGTGGGGTCCACGATAATTATGTAAAAATATTTGGTCAACATAGGATATATAACCAATCTTTGTACGTGTCATATCCTGTGCTGCTGGTTGTATCTAACTTTCGTTGAAACGCCTGATCCAATGGAAAAAATTATTCCATCAATCAACGTATAGGGGCAAAAACAGTTGACATGGGTCA
Organism: Erythroxylum gracilipes; assembly: GCA_026413385.1. Classification (NCBI taxonomy): domain Eukaryota; kingdom Viridiplantae; phylum Streptophyta; class Magnoliopsida; order Malpighiales; family Erythroxylaceae; genus Erythroxylum; species Erythroxylum gracilipes. The sequence goes on from JANZLC010000001.1 coordinate 12,632,409, forward strand.
GTAAAGCGAAGCAGCTTGCTTACTTCTGCTCTCTCGGGGTCGGGGACCACATCAACAAATCTTGAATCCAACCGGTAAACTTGATTATCCTAATCCTGCCTGCCAAAGTTTCGAAATGTCGAACACGCCCCTTACCTACTTTTTCACGAAACGCTCAAAACTCAAAAGAGTTGCCTCCGCCCTCTCCAACTAGGCGTTACTGTCCTCATATTATAAATAAAAAAGATATTCATTGCCATATGTAACTTCCTGTATTCTGAATGAGGGCGTCGAATCGAATGTTCTTTGGAAATCGTCCTTCAGGCTGGATTTATAAGCATCAGCTGCAAGTGTTATTTTCTTCTCTGTTCTCTTAAGGATTTGGAATATACAGAAAGGTATAGGAAGAGAATGGAATTTTTAAATCTTTTTTGTTTTTTACTTGAAGAACTACTCAGAATCAATAAAGATTAAATTCTTTATAAAAAATTTTATTAATGAAACAAATAGTACAGTAGGAAAAGGTTTATCCAATATATCATACGAAAAAATTACAATTCTATAATTATACAATAATTTAAAGTATAAATGTTTTAGATTATTAATTGTCAATTTAGTACTTAAACTAAAACTTTGTCTCTTATTAAACTAGAAGTTCTTTACGAGTGATTAATAGAAGAATTTCATTTTTGACTATATTGAGAAAAGGGAATTTAGATTTGAATCTTTGGTCTAAAAATGAAACTCCAACAATAAACAAAAACGAGTTCTAAAGTAAACTAACCGAATTTTGAATGGATGTGAATTATAAGTACACATAAGAATAAGAAGCAATCGTAGAAAATGAGATTATGGGGCAAATCTAGATAAGACTTAAGAGGTGGGGCGTTAGGGTTGGGGGTAGATCAGGTCATTGAAGGCAGAAGCATACAACAAACACAAATGTTTTATTTAAAATGAAATAAAATTAAAGAATTAAAAATATTATTAAAATAGTTTTTTTAATTAAAAATAAATTATTAAATTAAAATTAATTAATTAATAAGAATCAATTTATTTTAATGAGAATTATTAAAATAAAATAAAAATTGATCAATTTAAATTTTTTATAAGATATTGAATTATTGGTAAATTAAGAATTGTGAGTTTTAAGGAGTAAACTGTAAGCGTAAGGCGGAAGGTTTGGAAATAACGGAAATCAAAATATATTAATAGTATGTATCTACGTGGATATATGATATACATGAGAAACGTTTGCCTTTAGATATACTTATGAAACATGTGTGCGCGCTGATCTTTAATTCGGCTGATCTGTTTGTCTGCTGCGCGTGTTGTTTGTCGTTGACGCCGTTCCTTTTCATCATATTTATTGATACGCCCGGTTCAAATGACCTGCCCTTTTTTGACCTCTTTGTTAAGCCTCAATTTATTATTTATTTTTTTCACACGTTCGTTTTGCCCTTATTTAGAGGCCCAATAAGCTTATTTATGTGTATTGTCTAATAATTTTCATTTTTTGAAAGAAATTAATCTTCATAATTTTATTAATAATATTATTGAAATAAATTATTTTATTAATAATATTATTGAATGCGGTAAACCTCTTTTCTTTGTCTCATTTAAGATTTAACACGATATTCTTCATAGTGTTCATGGCATGCATGATATGAAACTTTTTTTTTTAAATTTTACTTATTCATAAAATATCTTTATGGTTTGAAATTATTTTCCAAAAATATTTTGGAATTTTAAAACACTAAAATGTCTATTGTTAAGTTTTTTATGGAATTATTTAAATATCATTTGTCGTTAAAATTATATAAAAATAATTATATAAACTTTATCATGAATTTGACAATATAAAAATAATTTATTTTTAATATTAGGATGTATTTTAAATAACTTTCAATAATACATGTAGTTTTAAAAAATAAGTGAAATTTGGTTTATTACTTCATCTCTTATAAATTTACCACGTCTCCTCTCCGCTACTCTTGTTAAGAACTTTTCATCTTCTTTATTTACTGGATTCATAGAATTTCATGAACTTTTTTACATCATATATAGATTGTTCAAATTCATTTATATTATTTTCAAAAGCTTTTTGCCTTCCTTAACTAACTTTATAGGTTTTCATTCTTCAACTTTTCTGAACAGGGAAGGAGGAGATAGAAACATTATAAAGATACAATAAGTTGGTCATGATAATATTGTGAGTTTGAATTATCTTAAACTAAGAAAAGGTAAGGCAATTGAGAGAACGAAGGCTTTGCAATAGAATTTTCTATTTAAACGAAAGAGTTCCTCAATAAAAGAATCGCGTTTAAATTCTATATTCATTGTAAAATAATATAACATGTAAGGTAAGAATGCTATATACGATGGACCAGGAAAATGCATTTTCAGTTAAAATGAATTTGCAACGTAAAGTCAAAACAAACCAAATATAGGTTTATAAAATCATCATCATCATTGTAATGCATTACTTTTACAGAACAACCAACTCATTGCTATATTCAACACCCTGCCCTGCCCTCAAAAGCTTAAATTAAATATTGTTCAGAAAATTATTGATCCATCTCTCAGGGTATACTGGCGTTTCGTTTTACCCTGATTTGTTGGGACTCCGCAGAAAGAGAAACATATATAAATAATGACCTTGGATACTCATACTTGACAGCCTATTCACTTCTTATTAAGATTATATACCTGCAACACCAAGGCAGAGTGTGAGACTCAAGAGAGCGAGAGAGGATGTTTGCGGCACAGAACGGGCTTAAAGGAGACCCCAGACTAAAGGGTATATCGGAGGCCATTAGGGTCGTGCCTGACTTCCCTAAACCAGGTACTTGCTTGTTTCTTAGGTTTATGGCAAGTGCTTTGTTTTTTTTTTTTTTTGGAACTGGGTAGCCGTTGCTTTCAACTGGTGAAGTATTTGCAGGGATAATGTTCCAGGATATAACAACGTTGTTGTTGAATCACAAGGCGTTTCAGGACACGGTGGACATCTTCGTTGATCGTTACAGGGACATGGGCATTTCTGTGGTTGCTGGTATACTTAAAATATCACCGTAGTATATATTTTTTTCTACGCTTGCATTTTGCTTTCCCTGGTTAACGTTTATGGCTAATAAGATGGATATGTGCGTGTTTTGGTAGTTATGGTTCCTTTAGTGCCCTGAATTTTGGCTATATTTGCCTTTCGTTATCTTGTCTCTCCATTTTTGTCCCCTTTTTCATGGGATTCCTTGGCTTTGGTCTTTCTTAATTCTCTTCTCCACAGTAGCGGAGCTATTTCGGGATTCAAAGAAGAGATGTTGAGAACGTCTCAAATTTTTAATCCCCCCTTTGCGACAATTATGGTGCCACCCTTTTGAGCGTTTGAAGTTTGACCAATGTATTTTCAGAGAAGAAAACTTATACAGCTGTTAATCATTTATAAACTCACTGGTGTTTCTTCAAGCCTCTCAATGCCAGTTCTAAAAGGCCTGGCTTGCGAAGTGATGGCTGTAGCACCGGCATAACGTGCATAGGTGCAATCCCGTTGTTTTAGAATGTTCGATTTAGAAGTTGATGTTAAAGACTTGGAGTTGGTATGCTGGTCTCTCATTTTTATGTCTTTTGCTTCTTCAAAAGTGTACTTAGTTCTCAAAAAGAGTACATATCAACTATTTGTTGAGCATCCACAACGGAAATTCAATATGCTTATCCTTGAAACAATAGTTGTGTCTTAGTGGACATCCTCCTTTTGAAAGTTATAACTTGATGAGAACAGATAAGCATCTCAGCACATGAGGGCACCGCAGTAACGATTTTCAGTTGTAATATATTCAAGGATTGACCAGCATCCTACTGAACACTGAATAGGAATTGGGAATAAGTTTATGTTGTTACGGAAGTTATGATTCATTCCATACCTACTTTATTTTTTCTTTCGTTGGTTCTTATTCTACAAAATTCTTTTGTAGGAGTTGAAGCCAGAGGATTTATGTTTGGTCCGTCGATTGCCTTAGCTATTGGTGCAAAGTTTGTTCCTTTGAGAAAGCCCAGAAAGCTTCCAGGTACTTTTTGCTAGAATAACGGGATGATGCTCCCAATTGTCTTATCTTAGGGATTGATCTGTGCTCTAGATTCATAAAATTCTGTGTAGTTTGAGAGCATGTGTTACATAAAGGGTGTTGACAAAGTCAGAAAGGTATTTATTGTACTTGCAATTCTGCAATTAATGTCATAGCATAGTATGCTGCTCCAGATATTAGTTTTTCCTACTTGCTCGGGGACAGCCAGATCTGGTGAGACCTTATCTTAGTCAAATTGAATTCAGATGGACTTCTAGTCTTGTTTTCCATTGAACCATGGATTTGCTTGCTATTTAAATTTATGGAGTTTAAAAATTGCTGCAAGAAAGAACTGTGACAGTGTTGTTGAGAAGATGGAAGGAAAAAGTTTTAACTATCATATACATCCATGATGACAGTCAATGTTCCTCTCTCTCTCTTTCTTGTGGGAACAGTAAAGAAAGCAAACTGTTTAATTGTATAAACTTATCATGTTCTCTTGACGTATTTCCTATAGAAAGGATCTCATTAGGAGTCTGCAAGATCTAAAAGCCATTTGGTTCTGTGGTTCTAGTCTTAAATGTTTCACTCTCAAGTTTAACTTTGAAGTCCTGAGTATTCCATTGAACGTGCAGGTGAAGTGATTTCTGAAACATACGTTCTGGAGTATGGAACTGATTGTTTAGAGATGCATGTAAATGCTGTAGAACCTGGTGAACGTGCATTGATAATTGATGATTTGGTAGCTACTGGTGGGACAATGTCAGCAGCTATAAGACTCCTGGGTATGCCATAATATATGTTGAATCCAGATTCAATTAATTTTCAACTTTTAGCCTGGAATCTGAGTAGTGTATCTTATTCTTCTATTACTTGTGTACTTATTCTTGTCCTACTATTTTCTTAGAACGAGCAGGTGCCAAAGTGGTTGAATGTGCATGTGTAGTTGGGCTGCCTGAGGTCAAGGTAATGTTTGAATTTCCAGTATGTTTTTTAGTGGCTTTTTCAAAGCTCTTTTTGCATGACGAGTTAAATGTTCCACAACAGGTTGTTGATGCTCTCTTGTGTTTCTCATGAGACGTTGGCAGATCTAACTGCCTTCTTGATTTCTACATTAATTCAACCGTTAAACTAGTTGATTTGCATACTGGTATTTTGCTGTGCACGTACTTTATCACAAACTCGTTTGAATCACTCATTGTATCTTTTCTCTTCGAAATTGATATACTTTTTAGGGGCAGTGCAGGCTAAATGGGAAGCCACTTTACATTCTTGTGGAGCCTCGTGGGATTGATTGGAGGTATAATCTGTTTTGCTATGATCTTGTGGTCAATGTGTTGTCTAGAGCCACTCCTCAGTTTTGTTTGCTCTGAAAAGTTGGTTATACTGCAAAGTATTTAAAGGGTGCTTAGTTGTTAAACCTTTCTTCGAAAATAGGCTGCTGAGCTCCTTATGTTCTTGCTGGCATAGACATATAAATAACTAGGACAGTTGTACCAATATAATGAATTTATTTTCCAATTCCAATAGACAGGCATGCGACGATCGTTCTTATTTTTCTGTTAATTGCCATTATAACTCTTTAAGCACCATAGTTCTTGATTCATTTCACTTGCAGATCTATGCTTGGGCTAAGTGGCTGAAGAGTGATAATTGACCGGTAAGTCATGACTGGCGTGTAGTTTTCCATTGCCTTAACAATCTCTTTGCTAAAATCATTTTCCCTGTAAGATATGTGAATCATTTGTAGGCTGTGCTATTGCTTTCTCTTTCTGAATAAAGACATGACCGAGGATGCTATTTGTTCGTATGATTTAGTGTATATTTGTTTATATCATTTTTAGATTGTAGTGTCCACATTGGACGTTTCTCATCTTGTTCTTTCAGCTAATATATGATTTCATATTGGCTCCATAAAACCGTACAGTGATCGTAAAAACTCTTTTTTGGTGTAAAAGAATGTAGATGGTCTATGTTCAACATTTATGTTACAAATATGGTTTTCATCCCACAAACCTTTATTCCGCAGTTATGAACATATTTATGAGCATCTTAATTGAATAGAGCCTATTGCAAAGTATAAAGAAATAGGAGACAAATTTTCATGGGAATTCACCGTTGAACTTAATAGGTTTGTGGAAGTGAGGATTAGAAGTCTCTCGCTATTACAATAGTTCAGAATTAATACTAGAGCTTTTACGCTGAAGAAAAGAATAACAAAATAAAAATCTCGGGAATTCTGGTATTTTTAGTGGATAAGCCTTTTGAAAATGTCATATTTCAAGAAACCCTTGATTTCATCTGTACTCTTTATGCTTCTAAATTGTAAAATGAACTGGGCTCCAAAGCTACTTGTAAGAACTTGAGAACTTACATAAGAAACATAGAGCTCATAGATGTCAACCAAGAAGGAAATCATTTCGCTTGGAATAATAAACAGTAGGCCAAATGGTAGATAAGAAGGAAATTGATCAAGGCTTCGTGATTACATGTCGAATACACTAGAAATTTAATGCTACTCTGTACAACTAAATTTGTAGTTGTGGCTAGAAAGGATTGTATCTACAAAAAGTGTGTGACTAGCTTTTAAAATGAATGAATCAGTGTATAGGATTGGAAGAATTTAGTTGAATTCAATTGATGCAATAAAATAAAACTAAACTTGGAAGACAAATTTAACCAAATAGTACAAAATTGAAAGGGTTAATCAATGAGTTTTAGTCTAGTTCAAGGGTCAATCTTGACCTTCCTATGAGTTTTCCTTATCAATTGTCATTTTGTTCTTATACCTTTCTTTGAAAACTATTAACTATAGATTAACAATAAGCTCATTTAATCCCAATTTTTTCTTACATTGTATTTATCTAAAATAAACTCTTTAATTAGGTTTAGCTATTAGACAACCCAATATAAGTTCTTTAGAATTACGTAAGTTTATTTCTAACCTTTATTGATTCTCAATATCTATACCACAATCCACTCCTATGTAGGTTCTATTAAATCATCAATATGCAAATTATAATCAAATCTAATTGCTAATATCAAAAACCCTAAAATTCTTTACCAAGGGAACTCGGTTAAAAGCATTCAACCTCACTTGCATCTGCCTTATTCCTATATTTCCTAATCCAAGCAAAACATGGGATTTCAAACTAATATCTTGCTACAATTCAAAATACAAACTAATGTCTAAGACACTAGTAACCAGATCGCAACCTGTCTTGAGTTGCTTGACCTCTATATCACAAGGTGCATTTGTCCAAAGAAGAATTTGGTAGATGACATTTTGATATCCTAAGACATTTTCAAAGGCTACATGAGGAAGGGAGTAGGTATAATGTGCATTAAAAGTGTATTTCAAAAAGGCTTTTGATTATTTTAATTATATTTTTCTAATAGTGGGATTCCTAAGACAATTCACATATTGGATCAAAGATGTATATCTACCACCACTTATAACATCTTTGTAAATGGTGAACCTACTCAATGGTTCAATGGTGAAAGAGGACTTAGACAAGGAGATCCTTTATTCCCTTATCTATTCCCATTTTGCAAGGAGGTTCTAATCCAAATCACTGCTTAGAATATTGCACAAAGCTCAGATTTTTAAGTATCACAAGAATTGTAACAATTTGAAGCTATTCAATTTGACATTTTCAAATGACCTATTGTTGTTTTCCATGGTAGATGTTCCCTTTGTTTTAATCTTAATGAAGTTCATCAAGTAGTTCAACAATATTTTAGGGATTGACATCAATTTTGAAAAGAGCTTTATAATAATGTGTTCGAGGGATGTTGAATCTCTAAAGCAGGAGCTTATAAACATTTGTCATATGAAAGTAGCTAATCCCCATTTTACTTTCCCATTCATTATCTCAAGGCCATCTTATAAGGATTACAAGCCTCTCTTTGAGTAGATTGAGAAGAAACATAGAAAATGGTATAATAAAGAGTTAAGTTATGTAGATAGAGTTCAACTGATTAAAACAACATTGTGTAACCTCTACAAATATTGGATATCTTATTTAATTCTTCCAAATAAAATGACCAAGGACATAAAAAAGATGTTGAGGAACTTTCTATATAATGGGGATTCTTATAAAGTAAATGAGGCCAAAATCTCCTAAAAGGAATTGTATTGCACAAAAGAACAAAAGGGATTAGGACTAAACTTTGTATATTTAATTTGTAAAGTTCCTTTAGTCAAAAAGGAATGGAAGTTTTTAATTGATAAGGCAAACTTATGGGTCCAATGGGTTCACAATGAACATTTATAAGGAAAAAAGTTTGGAAGTAAAAGGTAGTTTAAAGTCTTCTTGGATCTGGCAAAATATACTGAAAATGAGAGAGATACTAGCTCTATCTTTCAGATGCACCATATGTGATGGAAGAAACACCTTAATATGGTTTGAGAATTGGTCTACAAAGGACCATCTATACCTACATCATGATTTGTTTCACTTGAGGTATATGCTAAAGCTAGGAGAAAAAGTTAGTGAATTAATAACTGATCAACAATGGTTTATTAGGTAAAGGAGATTTTAGAAGTTAGAGCAGAAGTTGCACCAAGATACAAGTTAATAGTTGACATTGAAGATAGAGTCAAATGGACTCTCCACAATATAGGCAAATTAAAAAATCTTCTAGTTAGAAATCTCTTCATGCAGTCTAGCCTAAATGTAGATTGGCACAAGCTTATATGGTTCCTAGAATATTGCCCCAAATATGCAACCACAACTTGGTTAGCTCTTAAAAATAGATTACCAATAATTGATAGAGTCAAATGCTCCTCTCTCACAAACCCTTTGTGTATACTATTTTCTGATGTTTAAGAAATAAGAGATCATTTATTCTTCCAATTCCATTTCACAGTTACCTTATAGAGCAGAATCAAATCTGCATACAATGTTGAAGGACTAGAAAACTTTTGGGATCAGATGGTGAGCTAGCTTCTGAATATAAAAAAGGAAAAAGGGTGTTACCTAACTCCTAATGGTAGCTTTTTGCGCAAGCATATATGAGGTATAGTAGGAAAGAAACAGGAGAAAACTCATATATAAGCAAATGGATGCCTTAAGCTTTCAAAGGTCTACCTTAAGCAAGATTTAAGAGCATTTCATGCTATCTAAAAACAAGGTTTAAGTTAGAAGAGAAGTGGCTTAAATATGGGGAGTTCCCTAACTTTAAATCGAAAAATTAGGGTATTATAATCCTTCTATTATAATGATGTCTAATGAGATGGCTCAACATTATCACTCCTTGTACATTTTCTAAGGCTTAGCCTTATTTTTAGAATACAATTTCAATTTCCAAAAACACATTAAGAATAATTATAAATATACCCATGATTATCAAAATATTTCATAGAATAATTGAAATCAATCTATAAAAAACAATAACTAAGCTTTTTCCTATCTAGATATAGATAAATTTTATCTAAAAATCATATTCAAAATAATAAATATAAATTAAATATTTATTCATAGTAGTGTTTTCTTATATAGAGCTCAATCTATTGATCTTCTCTATTATAGATTGACGATTACATATCTCTTTTCTTATTGAAGATGAATTTTTAACTTCTTTCCAAAGTTTTCTTTACATCTTTAATAATTAACCTGAGTTTAGAATGAAAGAATATTGAAAAGATCCCAGAATTATGGTTTATCATATCTATTTATAGTTGTCTATATTAGGAAACACAATCTAGGTCATAATTTTATACCAAACTATAGAGCTCTCAAAAACTTAAAATTAAAAGGTTGAATATCTCTATCTTAGCTTTCTATACCCATTTGATTCATTTCAATCAAATTTAGGATGAGAAAGTTATAACCAATTTATGAAGTGGTGCATAAGTTGTCTTACAGATTTTTGTAGAGAGGGACACAAGCTCTAGCACACCTGTACCTTAGACCGTAGATGTTTACTTGTTCTAAGGATAGGACACTAACTTTGGCATGCTCATGTACATTTTGGACCTCCCCATTTATCTTATGAATTACACACTATTTATGATGCAATTGTGACTCAGGTTGTATTACTCTTCAGATTTCTTCAATGCGTCTTTCATTGAACTATATTCTAGGTTATGTCTCTTCCAACACTTGATCCATATTGGGTATGGGCTACCACTTGGGCATTGTTTAAACCTACTTTAACCAAGAATTGTTATTTCCTTCAAACTTTTTCCTTACAATCCTCTCTAATTTTTTACAAATCTCATCCAAAACCAACATCTTCTCAAATTCCTAAAAATAAAACATAATTAAAACAAAGTAATTAAAATATAAGAATAGAATAAAATTCTAAAGAAAATATGTAAATTCTCCATAAAAATCAAATATCCCACAAGTAGAATTTTCCTTGTCCTTAAGTAAATCAATATAAAAAACAAGTAGCCTAACACGTTTCAGTTCTAGGAAAATTGTGACCTGATAAGCTAAATGCATTTAAATTCTCATGTTGAAGGCTCAATATAAACCCACCCCACACTTACCTAGTTCATTGTCCCCAATGGACAAACAAAAAGAATAGCTACTACAAGATTAATATAAAATAAAATATAGAGAAAAAAGAAAATTTAAGGTTCAAGAAACTTCTTTGAGCCTCAGTAGCAATGTTGCTTACACCTAATAGGTACATCAAAATGTGAGAACCTACTAAGAGAATCACACGTAACACAAGGATAGGAAACTAATAAAAACAATAGAAAAATATCTAAAAAGAAAATAAAACAAATAATTAAAAAGATTTTTTGCATATTAGATATAAAAAGGGGCACCAAAGGAGAATGCGACCCCCTTAGGTACCTTCTCACTAGCTAAATAGGGCTTCAAACTCTATCCATTAACCTTTAACATTGTAGTTGTTTCAGTCTTGACATTTATAGCACCAAAAGGGTATACCTTCACTATGGTGAAACGGCTAGATCATCTAGATGTAAGCTTACTTAGAAACAATTTGAGTTTGGAATTAGAAAGGACTTACTAACCAATATCACATTCTTTTTTAAGATGTTCTTATCATATCATTCTTTAGTCTTTTACTTATAAATCCAAACATTTTCTAAAGAATTTAGTTTAAGTTCCTCCAATTCAATCTATTGCAATCTTCTCTTATCTCCAGTAGCTTTTAAATCTACATTTAATGCCTTTATGGCCCGATAAACCTTATTCTCCAATTCAATAAGTAAGTTATATGGTTTTCCAAATACACACACACCCACCCACACACACACACACACACACACACAAAAACATATATACGTAATGACACTCCTCTAAACTATGGCTCTACCTTATGAAGTAAATATAGAACCAGAAGTTGATTTCCTTGAATCAACATCTGATTGGAAATCAGAATCTGTATATCCTGTCGGA
>JANZLC010000001.1:12663411-12682271 GCA_026413385.1 Erythroxylum gracilipes
CTTGTTTAGTTATTTCCCCACTAAGCTTTATGCTTAACATGGTAGTTTTAACTCCGTGTAGGTTATGATAAGAAGGTATAGTTAGAGACTTTTGTAATGAAGTTAGTTCAAGAAATTTTGTAATTTAGAATCATTTAAGCATAAACATTCAAATTGTATCGTGTGTATTCCGTATTTTTGTATTTTGTATTTTGAAATGAGCTTGTATAAACTCTCTTAGAATTCATTTATGAAATATAGTTGGATTTTGGCTTGTGACTCTCTAAATTTTAATTGTTTGATGTTCAACTATTGTAGGCACGCCACCATTATGGGATGACGGGTTCCGTTTTGTCTCCGAATGTTTAGCCTCCGGAAACGGGGTCCAACACAACCAATGTTGCCAAATGTCAATACATTATCTATGTCAAATGTCACTAACTCATAGGCTTATTCATTCTAATTTTCATATAATAACTTATCTTACTACTTGACATTTTCCTAGTCCAAATGTACATTTTAATACCTTAATTTCCTAATGATACCAATTAATTCAAAATCACTAAGTATGATCCATTAAACCAAAATTTAAGATCAAACAAAAATTCAAAACATATGCAACTTACAATCAAGCCATAATTTTAGCACCTAGGGTGTAATTTGGGACCTCACATACTTTCTTTAATTCTTCTTTCCAAAAGACCTATTAGAAAGGGTATGTTCTCCCTAACGTATTTAAGAACCATATTTTTCTTAGTAGGGCTGTTGAGCCATCTAGTGTTCCATTCTAAGATGCTTATTTAAGGATGGGTGTAGTTGTTTTCTTCTTTCTTTTAGAACCCATTCTTGTCACTCTTTAGAAGCTCTCCTCATTCTATTCCCTTGTTGATTCTTTGTCAGTTGATGTATAAGGAGTTAAGTCTTTTGGCTCCTATAAGTATGTTTGTATGACACTAGTGTTACTGGGCATTATGTATTTATAGTGGATCTCTAAGCTTACCTAGTTCTCACTTTTATCATCTAAATATGTTATGTTTTGGTTTTGTTCAATGCCTCTCTTATCCCCTATGCTTTCTTTCTCATTGATATCATCAGAGATTTCTCCTACTTCTTTTGCTTAAAGCTTACTGCTTTAGTTGTTGCATTCTTCACTATTGGATGCAGATTGATTATTTTTCCCATCCTATTGCATTAACTTGTTGTAAATTTCAATTTGAAATATTTTTCCTTTGGCTTTCCAAACTTGACTATGATTCACTAGTATAGGCCTCTAATTATAATACCATTATGCTATCCTTAAAAGGTTGTTGGACTCATCCATCATTCTTACAGTGGAATGAAATCTGGAAGTTAAGCATTGCTATCTATTAGGATATATATCTTCACATAACTAACTTTTTTCATCATTACTGTGGCTTCATCAAGGCACATTGATTTGCCCTTAAAACTTTCTCAAGAGGTTTGTTGTGCATATTCATCCATATTATAATATGTTTTTGTCATAAATCATTAACCCTTATACTTGTTTTTCGTGTTTGTGACAAGATTGGTTTTGAGTTGAAATGCCAAGAGTTGTTCTCCTCTATTTAAACTAGAAGGGAGGATGAGAACTTGAAAAGGGAATGTTGAAATGCCAAGAGCCATTCTCCAAAACTAAGGGTCGTCTGGTTTTATTTTATTTTTTCTTGTAATTTTTATTTTTGTTTCCTATTTTTGTTTTCATTTTTCTTTCAAATAAAAACAAAAATAAGCTTAGTTGTTATGCCTAATAATTACATATTATATAAAACTTAAAAAATAAATTATTTTTATAAAGAAAATAGTTAAATAAAATTTATTTAATCTCTTGTATAATATTTATTGAGAATTGTCAGTAAAAATTATTATATTTCATTCAAATAAATAAATAATTTTTATTTATAAATTAATATTTATTTATAACATATTTTTATTTTAGAGCAAATTATCTAAAATTTATATATTTTAAATTTACATTATATTTATCAAGAATTATTAAAATAAAATTTTAAATCAAATTATTAATAATTCTTATTAATAATTAATAACAAATATTTAAATATATTATAAATATTTAAATATATAATATTAAATTAATATTAAGTAATTAAATAATAAATATTTAATTGATAGTAAATCATATTATAAACAACAGATAGATGCAGAAAATAAAGGCTACTTTTTATGATTATCATAATTTATGAAAATTGGAAGAAGCTAAAACCAAAAAACAAAAACCACAAGCCTAAATAAATAGATTTGTTTTACTGAATTTGAAAAATACAAATACAAACAGAATCTTAAAAAATAACTAGTTTTCTTAACATAATAATTGTTATAACCAAAAAACAATATAATATAAATGAAAACTTAACTCAAATTATCTCCAAGTAAGAATATAAGTCAAAATGATGACCTAGACCTACCATAATTTCAAAATGGAAATTCCATTGCCTCTAGAATATCAAGTGAGTATGGTAATTTTAATTGGCATGAATGAAAATAATTTTATTATTTTTCATTGTGACTAAAGCATTCAGTTTATTTTGCACCAAAAATCAATTCAGTTAACATTATGAAATGTAGAACTAATACTTTTTATAATTTATAAATGTAAGATAATAATAATAATAATAATAATAATATAAAAATTCATGATAGATAAAAGTACTTTCGTAAAAAATTCAAAATCAACTTACCATGTTTCATCATATAGACATGTTTTTCTTCAAATAATTCTTATTTTTTTTGTGTAAAAAGTAAGAACCACTCATATATGATATATTAGCAGAGAAATAGATAAAGGAAGGTAAAAAGACAAATAAAAGACAAATGTAATTGCTCCCATTTTGTTCATTATGATAATAAAAATGTTTAAGTGTTTTGTTATATTTTGGGTAAATTTGTACTCTTCTAGACTTTCTTTAAGTTGGATACATAAAATATTTAAAAGAAGAAAGAACGAGAAGGCGTACTGTAGGTGTATCATATGCTGCTCGCTCATTGTCCACACTCCTGCTGCAGCTCCTGCCTGCTCCTACTCCCACTCCCCTCACCATCTAAACAAACCACATATCATATTATTACCATCGCCATCCTCCACTTCTCCAATTTGATCGGTCGAAACAACATAAAGCACAGATGAGATGAGACCTAACCTTAAAATATAAACAATTTCCAATTGATAACCAAGTTAAAATGAAGCACACTTCAGCCGAGGCAGTTCTGTCTTCATCTCCGGTCACCTCCACAACTCCCGACGAATCCCCACCCGCCAGCTCCTCCATCCCTGCCGACGACTTGTCTTTTGCCTCCTCCCGAGATGGCAGCGGCGCCGCTCAGGAAACCGTAACCATCGATCGACACAGCGAGTATTCCGCCCTGTGCCGATGGACCGTTCACAATTTTCCTCGCATAAAAGCTAGGGCACTATGGAGCAAGTACTTCGAGGTGGGCGGTTACGATTGTCGACTATTGGTTTATCCAAAAGGAGACTCTCAAGCTTTGCCTGGTTATATCTCTATATACCTTCAAATCATGGACCCCCGCGGTTCTTCCTCTTCTAAATGGGACTGTTTCGCTAGCTACCGTTTGGCTATCGTTAACGTTGCTGACGATTCCAAGACCATTCATCGCGATTCGTGGCACCGATTCTCTAGCAAGAAGAAATCTCACGGTTGGTGCGATTTCACACCTTCCTCTACTGTTTCTGATTCCAAATTAGGTTATTTGTTCAATTCTGATTCCGTCCTCATCACTGCCGATATTTTAATCCTTAACGAATCCGTCAGTTTTATGCGTGATAATAATGACTTGCAATCGGCTTCCTCGTCCACGATCTCGTCGTCTGTTGTTGCGGGACCTGTGTCTGATGTCTTAAGTGGGAAATTTACTTGGAAAGTGCATAATTTTAATTTGTTCAAAGAAATGATTAAAACGCAGAAGATAATGAGTCCGGTGTTTCCAGCTGGAGAGTGTAACCTGAGAATCAGTGTGTATCAGAGCTCTGTTAACGGCCAGGATTACTTGTCCATGTGTTTGGAGAGTAAAGACACGGAGAAGACAGTTGTCTGTGATAGGAGTTGTTGGTGTTTGTTCAGAATGTCAGTGTTGAACCAAAAGCCTGGCTTGAATCATATGCATAGGGACTCTTATGGAAGATTTGCGGCCGATAATAAGAGTGGGGACAACACTAGTTTGGGATGGAATGATTACATGAAGATGGCGGATTTTGTTGGGGCAGACGCTGGGTTTTCGGTGGATGATACTGCTGTCTTTAGTACTTCATTCCATGTAATCAAGGAGTTCAGTAGCTTTTCAAAGGGTGGGGGTTTTATTGGAGGGAGGAGTGGAAGTGGTGCGAGGAAGTCTGATGGGCATATGGGAAAATTCACTTGGAGGATTGAGAACTTCACAAAGCTGAAAGATCTTTTGAAGAAAAGGAAGATTACAGGTCTATGCATCAAGAGCAGGAGATTTCAGATTGGGAACCGTGATTGTCGTCTCATTGTTTATCCCCGAGGCATGTTCAAATTTATTTTCCTTGCATATTGTTTATTTAAGTTATTGGCACTGATTTTCATTAAGTCAATCAACTCTTCAATAATGATGTCCAATATGAGATCAAGGTTTATTCCATCCCAATCCGGTTAAATGATGACTATATCTGACATCATTTTTCATAGACAAGACTAATTTCTTATTTTTTATCATGGCCGTTTTAGAGTGCACTTACTGCCAAAGTCCATTATGAATTATAAATAATATGATCATAACTTGCTCGGTACCACAAACTGTTGCTTGCTATCTGTACTCTCAGCCCCAAAAGTAATATTTTTCTCGATGGAATGACATTCATATGAGAAATGAATGATGAGGTGATTATTAGTCTTAAATTCACTTTAACATGCTTCGTCCATCTGCCATTGTTTCTCTCGATCATTGTGTTTTAGTCTTTTGTTGTTTCTTACCTCATACTAGGTAAGTAAACTGGTCTCTCCTTGCATGAAATCATGTTTTCTTTTGTATATTCCATTTCTTGAGTTAAATAGAACAGACTGAGAGTAGTTAGTTGTGTTTAGAGAGTGCACTGACGGGAATTTTTGTATCCTCGGTGGTATCAGGGCAGTCTCAGCCACCATGCCACCTTTCAGTGTTTCTTGAAGTTACAGATTCACGAAATACCTCTACTGAATGGAGTTGCTTTGTAAGCCATCGTTTGTCAGTTGTGAACCAAAGAATGGAGGAGAAGTCTGTTACAAAGGAATCTCAGAATCGGTATTCCAAAGCTGCAAAAGATTGGGGTTGGCGTGAATTTGTAACACTTACTAGTTTATTTGATCAAGATTCTGGATTTCTTGTACAGGACACTGTTGTATTTTCTGCTGAGGTTCTCATTCTTAAAGAGACATCAGTAATGCAAGATCTTAATGATCAGGAAACTGAACTAGCTAATGCTGGTTTCCAAATTTATAGGGTTCAAAAAAGAAGTTCATTTACATGGAAAGTTGAAAACTTTTTGTCCTTCAAGGAAATTATGGAGACCCGAAAAATCTTTAGCAAGTTCTTTCAAGCTGGTGGATGTGAGCTGCGGATTGGTGGGTCGTCATATCTCTGATCCTATGCTTACTGAAATGAGGTTAGGATTTTCCCGTTTCACTATCCAACTGATGGTACATATTCTTCTGGTGCAGGTGTATACGAGTCCTTTGAAACTATATGCATTTATTTAGAGAGTGATCAATCAGTTGGTAATGATCCAGATAAAAACTTTTGGGTCAGATACAAAATGGCTGTGGTAAATCAAAAAAATCCTGCCAGGACTGTGTGGAAGGAGTCTTCCATTTGTACAAAGACCTGGAATAATTCAGTTTTGCAATTTATGAAGGTATCGGATATGTTTGAAGCAGATGCTGGGTTCCTTGTGCGTGACTCTGTAGTCTTTGTTTGTGAAATTTTGGAATGCTGTCCATGGTTTGAGTTCTCAGATTTGGAGGTTGGTAATAGTTGTTTCTATCCATCATTTATTTTTCTGGCGATTATATCCCTATGGACTCCTGCAAGTCGTTTGGTTGTTCAGAATATGGAGAACAAAGCTGAGATAAAAGAAAATAAAATTTAGAAGATAGATAGATTGTGAAAAATGTGAGAGAAGGTGTATATCAAAAGAAAAACTAAAAGAGAGATGGTTTTGTAGAAGCGACATTTTACAATGTGTGAGAAATAGATAATAACCGTACTGCCAGTTATTTTCCAGAAAATATAGACTGCCAGTTACCATGCAAATACATGTCCTTTTATGTCATTGTCTTGCTTGTACTGAAAGTCTTATTCTCCCTAGAACATTGTTGATTATATTGTGAGCTACTATTACGTATTCTTGCATATATATAGTTTTTACATCTTTTGCACTTCTATATTTTATAGGGGAAAAAATCATTTCCTATTTGGACATTTGCTTTATTGCACTTGGCATTGACAGTACATTATGTGAATTTTCAGATATGACTAGCATCCTTTAAAATTTTGAAGGTGTTTCTTTCCGTTTTCATGGTATCATACTGACCTGTTCTTTTGTAAAACTTTTTCATAACTTGTCTTTTTCTTTTCTTTTTTTTTTGTTAATTTGAAGTTTCATAGTGTGACCTTCCTTGTTTTCCAGTTGTCACCCACACAGGGGTACTTAGAGAAACTTGAATATACTAGTGTTTTCTTTTATAATATCTTACTGGACTGTTTCAGATGCATAATTAATCTGTGCTTCAATTTTTGTAACCTGACATTCTTTCAGTGTATAATAATAGGGATCACTATAACTAATCTGGACGAGATGGATATAATATTTTTCCTAAAAGTTTCTTCCTCTTCTCTATGTGGTTAGGTATTGGCATCTGAGGATGATCAGGATGCTTTAACAACAGATACTGATGATCTCATTGATTCCGAGGATAGTGAAGGAATAAGTGGAGATGAAGAGGACATCTTTAGAAATCTTCTTTCTAGAGCTGGGGTTCACCTCACTTATGGAGACAATCTGTCACAGCCACAGGTTACCCTGAGAGAAAAGCTTCTAATGGATGCTGGTGCCATTGCTGGTTTTTTGACTGGTTTACGTGTTTATCTTGATGATCCTGCTAAAGTAAAGCGCTTGCTTCTTCCAACCAAGCTTTATGGTGGCAATGATGGCAAAAAGCCCACAAAGATTGATGAATCTTCACCTAGCGTGATGAATTTGTTGATGGGGGACAAAGTTTTACAGCCCGAAATTATAGATCTGCTTTTGGACATTATGGTTGAATGCTGCCAACCTTCAGAGGGAAATTCTAATGGTGATTCGATTGATGGAAACTCCAAGCCTTCTGTATATGGCAGTACTGCACCAAGTGCCCTGGAATCTGAGAGGGAAACTCGAGCAACAGAATCTACTCAATCTCCTGTTTATGGGAGATTGGGTTCTAGTTTAGATGATTCTATAAATGCATCTGCTGTACAAAGTTCTGATATAAATGGGATCTACATTCCGGGAAAAGCTGTTCCTGTGCAAACTATTTACCCACCAATAGCAACAATAGTAGATTCTATGGAAAATGCTTCTCTGCGCTGTAAGGTATGGTTTTTTACTGCTTAATAATAAGCTTCACAGCTTGATTTTGTCCTTTATTAACCATTTAACAAATTGAATGTTTAGACCAAATGGCCAGAGCAGTCGGAGGAGCTCTTAGGATTGATTGTAAACTCACTGAGAGCCATTGATGGAGCAGTTGCTCAAGGTGATTCTGAGCCAAGACGAAGACCCCAGTCTGCACAGAAGATTGCTCTCGTCTTGGATAAGGCCCCAAAGCATCTGCAGCCTGACCTTGTAGCTTTAGTTCCCAAATTGGTAGAGCATTCAGAGCATCCTTTGGCAGCTTGTGCACTTATTGAAAGACTCAAAAAGCAAGATGCTGAACCTGCACTGAGGATTCCTGTAAGATTAACCTTTGGGAAACATATATTTCATTGATTTTGGCATGCTCTCATTCCTTGTGATTTTAAGGTTTACATGTTAAAATATTAAACTTGTAATAGGATTCCTGTAAGATTATTTTCAGGAACATATTTCATAGCTCTTAAGGCATATATGTGTAACATATTGTGTTCCTAAGTTCCACATCTGATAAATTTTATACAGAGAATCAGCATTTTTCCTTGTCATTTGTATGTTGTCTTCATCTTGTATCTAATTACTTGGTTGCACCAACATACTTGTTTTTGTGTAGGCTCTCGGTGCCATTAGTCAACTCGAATGTGGCAGTGACGAATGGGAATGTGTTCTTTTCCAGTCTTTCGAGCTTTTGGAAGACTCTAATGATGAACCACTTGCTGCAACCATTGAGTTTCTATTTAAAGCTGCATCCCGATGCCATCATCTTCCTCAAGCTGTATAAGCTCTTATCTACATTTTTCATATGAAAATTTTCTTTATTGTTAAGCTATATATTCTTATTCAATATATAACTTTATTTTCTATATCTTTTAGGTTAAATCTGTTCGTGTTAGGCTAAAGTATTTGGGAGACAGTGTTTCTCCTGTCGTGCTGGACTTTTTGAGTAAGACACTAAATACTTGGGGAGATGTTGCTGATACCATACTTAGAGATATTGATAGTGATGATGAATTCGGAGATAAATGCACAGAATTAACTCATGGAATTTCCTTTTTTCCTAAAATTGGGCCAACTTCTGATGGTTTTCATGTGGTGGATAAACAGAACATTTGTGCTAGTTGTCATTTTTCTGATATTTACATCTTGCTTGAGATGTTGTCTATACCTTGCCTTGCGGTTGAAGCTTCTCAAACATTTGAGAGAGCTGTGGCTCGAGGAACTGTTGTGGCTCAATCTGTAGCAGTTGTTTTGGAAAGACGCCTTGCTCAGAGATTAAATTTCAATGCCAGATCTGTAAATGAAAATTTCCAACAACCACTAATCGATGCAGAAGCCAGTCAAAAATTGAGGGTCCAACCAGATGACTTTACTGTTGTTCTTGGTCTTGCTGAAACATTGGCCCTTTCTAATGATATTTCTGTGAAGGGGTTTGTCAAGATGCTTTACACAATCTTGTTCAAATGGTATCCCGATGAGTCCTATAGAGGAAGAATGGTGAGGAGACTTGTTGATTGTGCCACCAGTACAACAGATAATGGTCGTGATTTAGAATTATACTTAGATGTATTGGTCATCTTAATCTGTGAGGAGCAGGAAATAGTTAAGCCTGTTCTGAGCATGATGTTGGAGGTTGCTGAACTTGCAAATGTTGATCGGGCAGCACTTTGGCACCAGTTATGTACTAGGGAAGATGAAATTATTCGCATAAGTGAAGAGAAAAAAGTAGAAAGTTCTAACATGGTTCAAGAAAAGGCCAGCCTGTTGCAGAAGTTGAGTGAATTTGAAGCCACTAACAACCGACTAAAGGTACCTGAACTTGTAATATATTATGTTTATGTAGAATAATTGTAAACCTAATAACTTTTGGCTCTTATGCTAAATTAATTCTTGTCGTGAAATAACAGTTGGAATTGAGGGCTGAGATGGATGGGTTTGCTCGGGAAAAGAAGGAACTTTCTGAACAAAAGCAAGAAGTTGAAAATCAGCTTGAGTGGGTGCGTTCAGAACGGGAGGATGAAATCAGAAAACTCAAAGCTGAGAAGAAAGCTATTCAGGATCGTCTTCATGATTCTGAAGCACAACTCACCCAGTTAAAATCCCGAAAACGAGATGAACTGAAGGTAGCATATCATCTTCATTTTGATCATTTTATTCATGGACCTTCTCTGCTGCATATTTTCCTGTTGAGGATAGATTCAGTTTACATGTATGCTTTCTACCTTTGTAATCATATCCTTGTTTTTGCACTTTTTTAACGAAGACAGTACTCTTTTCTGATGGTATTTGAAGATGATGGCATGAATTTGACCTTTGGCTTGTTCCTTTATCTGGCTTGCTGCTCTACTGTGTTGGGATAGCTGCATTTGCTACAATGACTTTGCATTGTAACAAACATTTACTTAAGCCCTGAAAAGGTTTGTGTTAAATTGGTTTTGGCAGTCTCATTCATGAAATGATAATCTATTCTGCATTTTGGTTGATATCTGATTTTTAATCGATACCCTAAGCATATGTGGTTGGGTTTATTTTAGTAAAATGATGCTTGCGAATACGTGCTAATGGGGATGAGTTGATCAAAATCAGTTTAGATGAATAAATGTATTTCTGTCCTGATTTTTGCTTAGCTTTTTACTTGTTTCTTGTTATTGACGTACCCACATTGATTCCCTACCTAGTTTCCTTCTTGAAAGTGTTTTTATGTATGCAACAGAGAGTAGTAAAGGAGAAAAATGCTCTTGCTGAAAGGCTCAAGGGTGCTGAGGCTGCACGTAAGAGATTTGATGAAGAACTGAAACGGTATGCCACAGAGAACGTGACTCGGGAGGAAATCCGACAGTCATTGGAGGATGAAGTTCGGAGATTAATGGAAACAGTTGGGCAAACTGAGGGGGAGAAGAGGGAGAAAGAAGAGCAGGTTGCCCGTTGCGAAGCATATATAGATGGAATGGAATCAAAATTGCAGGCGTGCCAGGTTCTTATTAATTTTCTGCCTTGTCTTTGTTTCTTATCATTATGACCGATTTTTTTCTGCATTGTTGACTACTTGACTTCTATGAGTTATCATATGGATCTACACCAATTTTTTAGTTGTGTAAAGTCTAATGGAGGAGTGCAACTCTGGTACCTCATGTTTTGTTGACAAGTTATCAACTTCACCATTTGATATTAGATTGATAAGATTGCTTTTGAATATTTTTAAAGCTCGATGATCAGTGATCTTTATCCTGATTCCTGCAAATGAATTTCCACGAAACCCCTTGTTCTCCTATCTCGCTCTCATACTTAAAAGTGTTTGTTTATGCAGCAATATATACATACACTTGAGGCTTCTCTTCAAGAGGAGATGTCACGACATGCTCCTCTTTATGGCGCTGGATTGGAAGCATTGTCAATGAAGGAGTTGGAGACACTATCACGTATTCACGAGGAAGGGCTGAGGCAGATCCACGCCCTTCAACAGCGAAAGGGAAGTCCTGTCGCCAGTCCTCTGGTTAGCCCCCACGCTCTACCTCACAATCATGGGTTGTATCCTACTGCCCATCAAGTGGCCGTCGGATTACCTCCTCCACTTATCCCAAATGCTGTTGGAGTCCATGGCAATGGATACATGAATGGTGCGGTTGGACCGTGGTTTAACCATAATTAAAATTGTTTTTGTGCTCCATAATACCATACCAATGTAGGCATTTGTTGGCCTAGTAGAGCCAGGTGACATCTCATTGTGAAGGGATGTTCATTTTTTAGTTCCTTGACATCTCAATGGGGAACACTGGAAGAAAGAAAAAAGAGGAAATAATAATACAATCGCTAATAGTCCAGTAGTTGGTAAAATAGCAAATGCCTGATATTATGAATAATAAAATCGCTAATAGTCCAGTAGCCGGTAAAATAGCAAATGCCTGATATTATACCCTTATAATCAAGTTTATTATAGGCCTTTACAAAATTTTGTTTCTCTGTCCGCTTAATTTTGGAGATTAATGAAATGGAGCAGATGTAAGTTTTGGCGGGAATGTATTCTTTCAATAATGATTTTGGATTATATTTGTATGTATAAGCTAGGCCCAAGGCCTAAACTCATCCATCCTCTTTTAACGGCCTGAGTGAAAACCCGCCATGTGCACAAACAAATGCATATGATATTGCTCTAACTAATAAAATTATGGGTTAATAATGAAATTTGTAATTTTAATCTGAATTTTAGAAAGTAATAATTAAAATATTCAAACTCTTAAAATTTGCAAAAATATACTGAGTTTAATCTTTTTGTTAATGTCATGTATGTTAACATATTTGTCGCGCATTTTATTTTTTAGGTTATTGTATTATAAAAATTAAAAAAATATTTTAAATATAATTAAATTACCATAATTTCTAATATATAAAAGGGTCAATTACAAAAAAGCAAAACTTTACTCAATTTTATAATTATAGTTTGAACTTAAAAAAGTAAATTAAATACTAAAATTTATAATTTTTTTCCAATTCTATTTCGACGTTAGTATCTCCACTAATATTGCTAACGTGATTTGCTACATAAGACAGAACCTTAAACACTTATATACTAAACTAACTACTTAAGTTCCATTATGTTGTTTAACTAAACAACATCGTTTTGGAATTGAAAACCCTAAATTAAACTTTATCTCTTTGATTTGCTTTCCATCCCTTTGAGTCGTACTTATTACAAATTATGTCCTAATCATCATCACCGTGAGTGATGTCCCCAAAGTTTCTTTATGGACAAAAGACACCAAACTTTGAATCGATAAACATAACAAAGTGACAATCCCAAGATCAAATCCTAAAATAGATTCGATTTATTCATACAAAGAAGAAACAGAAACTCAAATGCTCTTGTGAAAAAATATCACAACCCAAATTGATCACACAAATAGTTGGAACAAAGAAAAACCATAAGAGAATAATCAAGAATCACAAGAACATTCAACTAAAGTCTTAACAGAAACACAGATGATAAGTGTGAATTGAATCGTGTTTTAGGGCTTAGTTTAATATGTTTTTAATTGTTAATTCAATCGTTTAGTATCTATTTAGGTTAGAATTGTGTTAGTTTGTTAATTATTTATGTTTTAAGTGTTTTATGGGTTAATACAAGTCTTTGAGCTTAAATATTAAGTTTTTGAGGTACCTTGATGTGTTTGCTAGTGTTTTAGGGTCAACATCGAAAAACGAAGAAGTTTTGGAGACATCTGAGCCAAAACAATGACCCACGATCGTGGCAGAAGCCCCAAATTTGGCCCACGATTATGGTCTACATGCCACGTTTGTGACAAAAGCCTAGGAAATGGCCCAAGATCGTGGCCTACGTCGACAAACACACAGATACTCACGAACATCAAGTTTTGAGGGATTGTTTAGACCTTTCGGACCCCGAAAAAACCTCAGGGTTCCTTAGAACATAAGAGGATATAAAAATATCATAAAGAGGCCAAAAAACAAGCTTTTGCATCAGCCACCTTGAGAAACCCTAGAGAGAGATCATCGAGAGATAGAAGAAGAGAAGATGGGAGAAAGAAAAGGAGAAGAAGTTGACTCAAAGTACTTCCTGGATTAGGAATTTCCTAACATTACTACCTCCCATCATCCGTTTTAGATTGTATTTCCTATTCTTTTTAGTTTTATTATTGTATAAAATTGGATTCATCAGTTAATGATGGGATCTAGAATGTCAAGGATGTTCTAAACTCACCTTCAAAATTTTATTCTTGAATTAATTAGAAACTGATTGTTTATGTGTTTATTGGATATTATTGTGGTTTGATTATGTGATTGCATAATTCGATAATAAACTAAGAGGGTGAATCAGATGAAAAACAATTAAATTGGACTAACGAGAGTTAAGTAATTTAATAGAAATCAGAATTGAATTAGATCGAGAATTTGTGTAAATAAAGATCTTAGATAGGTTTTGATAGTTTATTAGAGAACTTTAGAACTAATTAGGGTTTTGAATATGTTGTGAATTGAGAGATTGCAACCTCCAAAATCTAATTAGGGTTTATGATTTAGGGCCAATGGTTATAACTCGAGAGAGAGTAATTAACCATAAGATAGTCTAAAACTAACAATCCAATAATTCGTAATCAGTTAGGTTAGCATTAAGGATAGGTAAAATTCCCTTTCACTCAATTGGTAATTTCCTTCGGTTAATTCTTGGGTGTGCTACAAATTGCTTAATAATCAGTATTTCATGTTTGATTTTTAATTTGATTGATTGAACTAAATTCTGGTATTAGTTCGTTGCATCTTGAATTTCTATTATTTGTTTCTAACCTAAAGTGATCAGTGATATGTTGAATGCTCTTAAGTCATGGTCCCTATAGTTAAAATTCTGAGATGACTCAGAGTAGCAAAGTGGAAGCATGAAATTATGTGAATGCATTGAAATGATAACTACTATGGAAAAGTAATTTTTGTATAATCACAGAATGCTTGAATGTTATCTAGAATCAACTAAGATCAAAGGATCATTAGCTTAAGATATTAAATGGTGATTTCTTGAAAATAAATCTCTGGATAAGATGTAATAATCTTGATGATATGTACTAAAGTATAAAAGTAAATGAATTTGCCTACTGCTTCATGGAGTTTTAATATATAGAACAACTTGGTCGTGTGAGATATGATAATAATTGATCTTGTTGTGGTAATATGGTTGAAAAGCAAAGATGGAACTAGTTGATTAATAAGGATAATGTGAACAGTATTGATTGCGAAGAGAAATCTGCTTTCGATGAAGACTTTCACTAAATTGTATCAAGTAGACCAAAAGTTCCACTACTAAGAATGAATGAATATGGTACGAATCATAAATGAATACTAGAGTCGAATAGATATGAAACTCAAGCATGAGAAAAATGAACATATTATAGTGAGTGCATGTGTTTTATCTGTTGTATAGTATCCAACTACATTATTAGGTTCTTGAATTTAGAATAACACTATTGTTTTTATGAGAAGAACTTAGATCCACACTATGTTCGGAAGATACCAGTTAGATTTGATGAATGTGTTACCAACTCAGGAAGTTGAGATTGTAATTGATGTGAAATGTGTGAAGAAACTAGTAAAAATGGTTAAATATCAGGATAGGTTAATAAGAAATATGAGGAAATCAAATGATTGGTGAAAATCATTCAAGAAAAGAAGTTAGTTGGGAGTTTGAGAAAAACATGAGACAATATTAACCTATCTGTTGAATTAGTTAGTTAAGCATTTCGAGGACGAAATATCTTAAAGAGGGGGAGAATTGTAGCATCCCGTCTCTCAAATGATTGAGATATTTAAAGAGTTAAACTGATGAGTTATATGAGTGTCAGCATGTAGAGAGAAATTGGTACAATTGTGACATGATTATTATAATTATATTCAAAGGCATGATATGAGCATATACACATGAATTGTGACTTAGACAAATGGCACTCAATTGACATGTCCCTGGGTATGAAAAATGTTAAGTGAAAATGATGTGAATTGTGATTTGGTATGTCTTGAATTTTGGTATGATTGGATTTCAATTAGTTAATTGGAATTAATTGTAATTAATTGGGAGATTGATGAAAGAAAATGTACATTTGGACTAAGACAAATGTTAAGTGGTAGGATAAATTGTTACAAGAAAATTAGGTGATTTAGCCTATAATTGAGTGACATTTGGCATAGTTAAATTGGTGACAAATGGACTAGTAATTAATTGATAAATGGATCAATCATTGTGTGACAAATGGGCTAGTAAGTTGATGAAAAATGGCATAGTTGATTAATGAATAGGTGACCTAGTTAGTTGGAGACATTAGGCAACATCTATGCTTGATAAGTGCTGAACATGCCATAAGACATATGGCTATTCAATTACATGACACCTAGCACCTTACTGGTGAGTTTCTGCAAGAGTAAGTTTTATTCAGCTCATTTCTCTTCTTCTTTCTTTTCACCCACCACTGAAACCCTCACTTCTTTCATCTTCCTATGTATGTTCATGCTTCTATCCAATTGCTATATAAAAACCCATGCTTTACCCTTCACAAAATAGTTAACGAACCAGCTGATTGTTATTGTTTTATTATAGCTGAAAGTCATCTAATCCCACCTTGAATGTGTGATGTTTCTGCTTACTTGGAGTACTGGATTGGCTTGATCTTTTGAATTGGAATTGGAGTTAAATATGTAAGTAAATGATTAGTGTTTATAGCATGTTATGATAGAGAATTGAGGATGATGAATTAGGATGAATTACATATGATGTTAATGATTGATAGTGCTGGAATATGTTAGCTGTAGTATTTTCACTAAACATAAATAGGTAGTTTAGCCATTAATTAATCTATAGATATCTAAATGGGATGATTTTTAATTTGAATTAAATTAGAGATATATGAATACATTTTTTATGAAGTCATCGAATTCAAATTTTTTCTTTAAGAGTTTCAAATTTGGACTTCAAGTTAAGTATAGTGTATAGTGGCAGTTTGAGAATAATAGTTAGTATTTTGTGTATAACTTGCCGAATACTGAACCAAATTGTATATCCATTAGTTCATTAGAAACTTAAGACATATGGGAACATTTTTTTAGAAGAATGTATTGCCCAATTACTTCATTTCCCTTGTCAAAATGGCCATACAAAACTGACCAGAAACCTATCCTGAGAAAATCCAGAAAACTAATGACAGAATTGGATGGGAACGTTTGGATAACCCATCCCATGATCGTGAGAATTGCATGGTAGAAAAAAAAAGTTCTTTTGTGTGATTCTTGAACTAATTAAGGATAAGGTACTTAACTATGGTGCATTTGGACTTGACTGGGTTATAAATGAACCTAATTTGATGTGAAAAGTTGGTTAAATGTTTGATAAGTTGTGATTGATAATTATATTATACCTTAAGGAAAAGATGGTTTGATATCAATGTATCTAAGTTTGGAATGAAGGAGTGTTAAAGGAATGAAGTTATTCTTGTAAATGCAAATGTATTCCAAATGTTATAAATAATGCATCAGGAAGGAATGAATGAGAATTGGGAATTTTGTGGATTCTTATGATGCTAGAAAAGGGTTATTGAATTTATGGTTTATGAATTGACCTAAGTGTTAACAAGACATATTCAAGTGATAATGTTTGAACAATTACGAATTGTGATTAAGGAAATATACCCTAGATAGTCATTGAGCATGCATTGCATATGGCACATATATATGTGAATAGTTAAATGTGTATTTGATTGATCAAGTTAGTAATGTGTACAATGTATGTGTATTTAGACGCTCAAGATATACACCACAATTCCAACATTGGCGAACCATCCAGCTAATAGCATATATAGGAGTGTACTGTGAGTCAACCTAGATGATCTTCCTAGGATTGATTTATTCTGTTTAACTTACAATTATTAAACTGTTTGTGATTTATTTATAAATTCCAGACATTGAAGTTCCATGGAGTTTGATATTCGGGAATGTATTGGAAGTGTTCTGTTTGCATCTGAATTCTGAATGATATATGTATACTCAACGAAAGTTGAATGCCAGACTTAGATCTAATGAATATGAGATTTTGTCTATGCACTAAAAGTGAATGCTATACATGGCATATTCTATTATTTGATGCATTTCATAAAATGCATGTTCAAATAAAGGCGTTATGATCAGAGTAGCCATTCTAAAAGAGCATTAAGCTCAGAATTCTGCACATAGAGCTTTGCTCCGTAGTTTCTGTTTCTAACTGAGCCCAATGGGCCAGTATCTGTATCTGTATCTGAAAGGCACTCGGTCACAACAAATAATAACGAATCTGGAGTCTCATATGCATCTGCATTTGTAAATATATGGTTATGAAATATTTTTTAAAATTATGATGATAAAGTGATGTGCCATGATAACATGATTGTTTGGATTATTCATATTCTGAAAGAATGTATGTCAAATGTGTGATATTGTATATTTGTCATGGCTGAGATCATCAATGATAGTTCACTCACTGAGTTTGTAAAACTTATCAAAAATTGCAATGTGCCTTTTCAGGTTCAGAGGAGTTATACAGTTAGACCAATTGGAGTTAAGCCACTGTAAATGAGCATGAGTTAGCGGTCGGGATTAGTTAGCACCTGCATATGTCTTCAGTTAATTTGTATTAATCATTGCATTATGAAACTGTTGAATTATGTACACATGAATTCTGAAATGTAATGACTTTTATGATTTAATATGTTTGTATTGAAATGGTCCCAAATGAAATATGAGTTGCTTAAGACATGTCTGATTCATGAAAAGTTCGTAATGTGTTATTTTAATTGTCTTAACGTACCATCCCTATAGAGTATATTCTCAAATATCGTTGATACATTCAGGAATATGCCCTATGAGAGTGGTGTGTTACATGTTGGTATCAAAGCCCAGATTTAGTATCTTACATGGGCAATTTTTCAAAATATGTATCAAGATACATGCATCTCAAATATATCATAGCATCTAGCAGCAACTGACCCCTAGTCTAAGTCATATTTACATAAGTCACATGTATGAATATTTGTTAAGAGCTTGAGCTATGAGAAACATTAAGAGGAATGATGATCTGTTAGAGAGTAAGAAAATGAAAGTTTGTGGATAACTAGAAATAAGAAATACTATATGGTTTGATATGTTAGACAAAGACTCAGTGCATTTGTATTCATGGTTATATCAGTGAAGATGATATCAGTATTGTTTTGTGGTTATATACTTTGAATTGATATGGAAGTAAAAATATTTTTGTGGATTGATTGAGAAAGAAATAGAGACTTGGGTAGGAATGACAGGATTGAAAGTGTACAAGAAAAGTTGAAAGAAAACAAAATTTACTAAGACATTGAGAGGTTGAACTTTGAATTGAAATGGTTGTTTGATTAATGTGATAAGAGTTATGATTTAGCATAAGATTATGTCAGTGGATTTGAGATCGAAATTTCATGATGGTTATGCATCTATAATTTGAATTGATTAAGAATGTACATAAGTAAGATGAAATAAATGATAACGAGATTGTTAGATCGGAAAAAAATGCCTTATTTGGAGAAATGGTAATTTTCAAAACTTTTTAAGAAATCATTTTGCAGTGAAAGCAATATATCCAAATCAACATACTAATCCATACATGATATGGTATAAGGATAATAAAACCATGAACAAGATGAAAGGAATTACCGACTCCTTCGCTACA
>JANZLC010000001.1:12683560-12697036 GCA_026413385.1 Erythroxylum gracilipes
GATGTCACCCAAGACAGAACAAACAAACCGAAACATTTCACACATGCATTTTTTTTAGAATTTAAACTTAACACGCAATATACATCTTATAATTCCAGAAATAAATCCCATATTGTATGAAACATATAGTTGACCAATATCGTACTGAGTATATTTTCGCAGTAGAAGACTGGATGTATATTAAGCTTCGACTTTGGTGTGTACAAGCTCATACTTCTCAAAGCTTTCTCCATTACCTTTTGTCCTTTTCAGGTGCCTATCTCTTAGCTTTACCAGCAGATGCACGTATTCATTCTACTTTTGAAGTCTCTCAATCGAAGAAACATGTCTGATGGCTCGTGAGTTCATTCCAGTTTTCCAACTTCTGTTCCTTCTACTCTCCTTTTCCCTATTGCTATTAAGGATCATCGATTGGTGAATTGCAGAAGTTAGCCAGTTTTATAGATCTTAGTTCAATGGCCTACGCACGATGATGAACGCGATGTGACATGGGAATATCTCCGTGGCATTTTTCGCCGATACCCTAATGTTAACCTAGTAGACAAGGCTATCGATACAGCCGTAGAGGGGAAAGTGTTAGGAATGAAAGATGAATTAGTAATACGCAAAGTTAAGATAAAAATGATGGCATTTATGTTGAAAAATTAACGTAAGATCAAATCTAAGCGCAGCGGAAATGATATAATTTTTTTTTTACATAATCAACTTTAACAGAATTAAATTAGAAGCATAAAACAAGAAATAGACAAAACTATACGAACCTGTTCTGATTTCCCGATACAATTTCCTGCTTCTTTGAAATTGTCAATTCCACGAGCCGTTAAGAAGAAGAACATGTGTAATGATTGTACGGTAGGGTTCAAAGGTTACATTAGTTGTTATAGCTCAAACAATTGTAACGATTTTTCAATAATGAAGATCCTGTCTTTCTTTTCTACATTTTCTATCAATCATATCTATTCTCTGTATTCTTTCATTTCTTTGCCTAACTTCCACAATTCTTAATTGTCTAACCATTGTCAAATTATAGTTTAAAAAACAATTACTATTAGAAGATCACCGCAAAGCTCCAGATTAAGAATAATGATTATTAGTAAAATTCCCAGATACTGCAGAAGCTATAGAACTATAATGCTTTGCCTAAACAAATAAATACTCATGAGCTAAAATTAAGGTTCCAACACAAAAACAAAACCACAAACAACTAAAAGGAACATCCAAAAGAGGTTAAGAGATTAACTAACTGCAACTGCATTGGCAATGTAACTATGCTACCTTTGGAATTACAATGCAAGATAAGATAAACATTTCCATCAGATCTAACAAGGAAGAAGCTATTAGGATTGACAACCATAAACACACAATAATAATAAATTTGTAAGAAAGAAAATTAAATGACAAAATATTTTTACGTGGTTCAACAATGTGCCAATGTCCATAGTTGCATTAGGAATTTTATTCTCTTTTATCATATGGTGTAATACCAAGGCTCCTTATACACTAAGAACCTACAATAGAAAATAGAATTCTACCCAGACTACATTAGAATATGGAAACAAAATCCTTCCCAGATTAGGATACTAATTAACAACCATATGATAAAGAATACAAAGTACGTTTTGAGGAAAAATTATGTATTATACTTAGAGTAGTTAACAATAGCATTACATTTTTGGTAATAGAAGAATATATATATATATATATAAAATTTACCTTGACTATTTCTCTAATCCAAATAGAAATGTTTAAGGACTATTAATGAAGATGCATGATTAGGCATTGGAGGCTTGGATATGTAAGTATGGATCTTAGGTCAAATTTGAGAAACACAAGGTTTATGGAGATTTACAAATAGGAAAAAAATCAAAGATTTAATTCAAAGAAAAAATAGTAACTTCCATTAGACTTTATAGATCATTTTTGCCCAATTAGATATGTTAGTTTGAGTAGAAAATTTTATGCTTTTGTCATAGTATATGAATTTTATAATTTTACATTTATTATTGACTAGAAAATATTAAATGCTTTAGGAAATCTTTTAAACTTGTACAGATAGTTTAAAATGAAAAGGAACTCTCTGTTGCATTAATTAAGAGTGATTAGGGTAGGGAGTATGAAAAAGAAAGGTTTGAAGCCTCTACTCTAAAGACCATATAATGATATCTTTTACAATTTATCTACTCCATAGAACCCACAACAAAATGGATTTATTAAGAGGAAAAATAGGATATTTCAAGATATATCTAAGAATATGATAAATAAATATGATTTTAACAGGTCTTTCAGGTGAATGTTATAGCAATCGCATGTCAGATTTCTAATATAGTCTACAAAAGAACAACTTTGGATAAAATGCTTTACGATCTTTGGTATGGGAAGAAACAAAGATTAATTAGTTTAAATTTTTTGGTCGTAAGTGTTGTATTTTGAACACTAATATAACTTAGGAAAGTTTGACTCCAAAGTAGATGAAGGAATTTTCCTTGGTTATTCATTAACTAGTAAAGAATATAAAGTGTTTAGTATGAAGAGCCTTATTTTTTAAGAATCTATGCATGTAATTATTGTAGAATCTAACCATCTTATATCTAAAAAAGTTACAAAGATGATTGTTGTTTTTTTTAATTAATGTATGAAATTACATAGGTATACATATTATATATCGTAGTACACATGATATTGTTCCCACAAGTATTAAATTAATCACCTAACAATTTTAATGGACTTTGTCTAAGGTAATAAAAGATTGAATTAATTAAAATAAAATAAATTAGCTAAAATTAAAATGAACTAATAAACATGAATAACTGAACTAATAAGATAGTAATAAAAGTAAATTTAATCAATAATGGAAACTTAGGGGTTATTCTATTCTTGTTTTGTTTTCCTTTTCCCTTATTAATTCAATCATGCTTGATCCTAAATATCCAAAGACTTTGATTACCATCTCTTAAGATCTAATCAAGCAATCCCAACTGAAATAGATAAAAGTTGATTTACAATCTCTTGATTCCTAAAACTACTCCTAACTACTCAACTGGATTTGAAGCAATCATAAAGATAATTAACTCACAATTATAATCTCTCTTTAATTACTTATTAACTTGATAATTATAAGTCTATTAAGGAACTAACTCTTGTTGCGCAACTTAACACAGATAAATTTGATTCAGCCTCTCAATTTCTTATCAAATATGATTTCAACAAATACCACGAAGCAATACTATATTGAATTCAACAAGATAAAAGTTAAACAAAACAATTCAAGAATAAACCTTAATACAGATTGAAAATTCCATAATCATGTTCACAACACAAATATTCAAAATTGACATCTAAGACAATGAAATAGAATAACAAAATAATGATTTTGCTTGAAAGCCTTGATCTAGAAATTCTGGAAGGCTAGAGTTGACTTGATGTTTCCACTATTTGATCTCCTTTTTCATGATATGTAGACTATTTTTACATTTTTTATCTTCCTTTTAAAGTGTCTTTGATGAATCTCATTACCTCTTCATGAATTCAATCATTGCTATTATGCCTCTTTTGATGTAGCCTTGTTAATATCCTTATGTATCATCAAACTAAGGTTTTTGGGATATACATGACCACTTACACAGTTTTATAGGTGACTGTGCATCTTCAAAAACACCTTTATTCGTGACTTTATACTGTCATAGAAACTTACACTTGACATACACGACCGTGTATGTCAAAAAACATAAGCGTGTAATATCACACAGGTAGGAATTGTGTCATCGAAGCTCCATACATTTACAACGACTTACACGGTCACAATACACAACCGTGTATCTCCAAAATTAATCCAATTCCTCCATTCCATGCCATAATTTCACCCAAATACATCTTCTCTTATTCTATGAAGGCAATTATCACCTAAAAATATTCTTGAAGCAAATTAAGTATAAAAAATTCTACAAAATTCTTAAATAACAAGCAAAATACATTAAATATAAGTATATAAATATAGGCAAATAATTGTATATCAAACATCTCCACTGTTGGACCCCAAACATTTTTGTTAAAGTTAAGCATGATTTAAAATAATTCTTGAGGTTTTGATAGATTAATTATTTTTGGAGTGATTTAATTATGTCAAAGTTAGTGGGATTTATTGGATGGGTGAGTGGAATTAGAGTGTTAATGTAATAAGAATGTTCAAGGGCATTTTTGGGAGATCACTTAAGCATCCCAATCACTTAAGAATAAAAGACATAAGGCTTATAAGGAAGAGGAAGATGAACTTTGCACACTCATTAAGGGTAGAATTGAAGGAAGAATATGTTGTCTTGCTTGTTAAGAAGAGAAAAACTTGAATTGAAGGGAGAGAAGAGTGAAAAACAAAATAAGAGAGAAGAAGAGAGGTTTCAATGAAAGAAGAAAAGAAGAGAAATCAAGCTTGTTAAGGTAAGTTGACCATCTTTTCTTCTTGCTTTATTAAAGAAATGGGTTATGTTGAGGATGAAAGAGCTAGAGAGAGAAGGGGTTTATGTAGAGAATGAAAGGTTTGTGTTGGAAGAAGATGAATTAAGGGCACCCAATTGATTTTAGGGTTTCTAAAGTAGGTCTTGGGTTTTCTAACCTAGATGGACTGTGGGTAGGTTAGGCTTGAACTTAATTTGTGTTTATTGCAATTTTGTGATTTTTGAATGTTTATGAATTTTATTTGGAATGTTGTTTTAAATGAAACCTTGATTGTTTTAGGAAACCAAGAGAATCATACCCGAGAGCAAGGGGAAAGGCAAGTTTGACTTGGATTTTCGCAAGCTACTTAAGTCTGTAATATATTTATAGTTTTGTATGATTGGGAAAATTCTTGCCTATATGTGTGTATGTGTTGAATGCATGATGATTTTGATTTTGTTATGCTTTAAAAAGGGTTATAACATTTTGTATAAATAAAAAGGAGCAAAAGTATGAAAGTATGAACATTTGATAAAATGATTTTGAGTATGATTATGTGCTTCTGTTTGGGCAAGAGTGGAGCCATTATGTTCGTCATGTTACGTCGACAAAAGCCTTCTCCCGACTACTCGCTTTAGCATATGAGCTCCGAAAAATGGACTCGTTCTGTTCATGGGGTAATTTCTCCATTATGTTTCTATGGAACCCTCGAGTCATTTTTTGTGCATTGCATCTTTAAATTGTCAAGTATGAAGCATTTTGAGTGTTATGTGTTATGAGCCTTGAGCTAAATTTGATGAATGTATAAATTGCTAGATACATATCTTTATATACATGTACATATGCTTGACTTTGGTCAATTGCCAAAGGCTATAAATGTATTAGCCACTAAACTATGTAGCTCACCTCACTATTCCCTCC
This sequence comes from Erythroxylum gracilipes, assembly GCA_026413385.1. Classification (NCBI taxonomy): domain Eukaryota; kingdom Viridiplantae; phylum Streptophyta; class Magnoliopsida; order Malpighiales; family Erythroxylaceae; genus Erythroxylum; species Erythroxylum gracilipes. The sequence continues at coordinate 12,688,910 of JANZLC010000001.1, forward strand.
TTAGGTGCAGAAAGAGACGAATAGCAATCCTTGCAAGGCATCGAAAACTCCAAGATAGTTAGAGACTTTTGTAACTAAGTTAGTGATTTTGGATAGCTTTATAAGCATATCAAACATTGAGCATCCATGTATTTTGTATCTTATGTTAAATCTTTGATGTAATGTTAATATGTAATTAAAGCTATGTATGAACTCCATTTTGATTTAGAAATGAACTGAGAATCAAAGAAGTTTCTAATGTGCATGTGCAGGTTTATCTAGTAGTTGTACATTTCATATTTCAAGTCTTCTATAGGGGTAAAATTCGTGTTCTAAATTTAGGGGGAAATCTGTATTGATATAGGCTAAATTAGACAAAGTTGTCTCTTAGAAAGTTGTAGATTATCTTTCTAGCTTTCCAATAGTATATATTATGAAATGTTTAGACATCTGAGTTGAAAGTTATGATCCTTATAATTGGAGATGCTCAGGAGTGTAAATTGTATCTTCTTAGGTTGACCTTCTGCTTCTTCTTAAGTTAACCTTCTGCTTCTTCTTAGGTTGACCTTCTAAATCTTCTAGGGTTGACCTTCTGTATCTTCTTAGGTTGACCTTTTGTTTCTTCTTAGGTTGACCTTCTGCTTCTTCTTATGTTACCCTCTGAACATCTTCTGTGCACTGTTCATAAACATCTTATAGGTACTATTCTTCTTACATCTTCTGATCCAATTTTGATCCTCTAAATGATAGAATCTATCTTTAAGATCTTCATAAAAGTTGTAGATCTTGAAGTCCCCTTTCAAATCATATAATAATGACCTTAATCTGATATCTATAAAGAAAGTTATGCTAATTGTTAAGCACCTTCTGTGCACTGTTCATAAACATCTTCTGGGTACTATTCATCTTACATCTTCTGATCCAATTTTGGCCCTTTAGATGACAGAATGTATCATCAAGGTCTTATGAACGTTGTAGATCTTGAGGTACTCTTTCAAACCATCTAAGAATGACCTTAATTTGATATCTATAGAAAAAGTTATGCCAATTGTTAAGCATCTTCTTTGCATTGTTCATAAACATCTTCTGGGTACTGTTCATCTTACATCTTATAGTTTAATTTTGACCATCTAGATGCCAGAATCTATCTTCAATTCTTCATGAAAGTTGTATATCTTGAAGTTCTCTTTCAAACTATTTAAGAATAACCTTAATCCGATATATATGGAGAAAGTTATGCTAATTGTCCCGAAATAGGTTCAATGTGATTGAGGACAAAATCTTGTTTGATTCTTTCGGTCAAACTTGGTTATCCGACCTCCAAATGAGATGATTCTTGTTTCTAAATAAACTAGAGATATAGAGCTACAAATGTTCAGAAGAAGTCAAATTTTAATTTTAATTTGAGGTCTTTCCAAAATTTGTCCTGAAGTTGAAGAAATGGGTTTGTTCTGATGTTTAACTGATGTGGGCACACCACCCTTGGGAGATGATGACTAATAAGGGTTTATGAAAATAACCCTATAGGATAATATGATCATTATAATCAGTGGTGGAGCCAGAAATTTAAAATAGAGGGCCCAAATATTTAATTTTTTTAAATCTTGAGAGTCTCAGTTTACCAATGGGCTCCAAATAACTCCATCCTTATATATATATTAAAAATAAAAATATTTAATTTTTTCAAATGTTAGGGGGGCCAATGCATCATGGGCCTCCACATAGCTCCGTCGTTGAGTATAATGACTCCGAATGTTAAGCTCTAGAAGTAGGGTCCAATATTGTTTAGTATCAGAGCAAACGTTGGATTCCGGAAGCGGGATCCAACATCTTTTACTCTACAAAGAACTAATTACCACATAGGACCAAGCCATAGCACCCACCTTTAGTAGCTCGATGGGAGGGGAGCTAAGTCCAACTATGATAACATTCTGAAAGTGCTTGAGAGCCCTTTTTTGTGCTGAGTTTGAAATTTTGTTTTCGAAGCTCCCACTAGTCGAGTTTCTTCTGAATTTGTTTCGGCTATCGCATTTTTTTCATCTCGTTGCTATTTTTGCTTTCAGATTTTACAAGGAGTGATTCCTTAAAGAGAGCAGCCAAGTCATCATTGGAGAGGGATGATTCTCCTTTTTCCCTAACCACATGCAAGGCCTGGGGAAGGCCTTCCACTGAGGATGAAACCTCAGTCACCTTGTATCTGTCGATCGCGTAGAAGAGGCAATAAACCTGACGTTGGAAAGAGTTGATTCCAAAAAGGGAAATGTCCGGGATAGTTTGTTAAATCTGGTAGGAGATGTTAGAGAAAATTTCTTTAGAGAGAAGTCAGTCAAAATTTCATTTTCCCTAACGGAGCACAAATTTTTTTTAGAATAGTCATATTAGTGTAATGGTGTAACAAACAACTTGCATCTAACTACATTAATCAGGGAAATTTGTCTTCAAATACGGCCATTCTAAGATAAAATCGCTAATCATATCCTAAAGGTCATATTATAGGACAAATAGAAATCAATTTTAAGTTAACTAAGAAGATTAGAAATAAAGGGAAATCGGTATTAATGTATATATATATATAAAGGATTGCATAGTCAAAGTCTGTTAATTAGGGTCATGTATAGAAGATTTAACAGTGCCAAATCCGTAATTTGAAGCCTAATATTTACATCGAGGTGTAGATTACAGACTTGATACGGAAAGAGCGAAAACAAACCGTATCTTTTGTGCCCGCCATTTTAACTTCAGTATCGCAACCACTTCCCCTCACATCTCGCTCTTCCCTTCTCTCTCTCCCACTACGTTTTCCCAAGAAAACAAAAAATCACTTTTGGCAACACTTATGTGCTGAGTACAATTATACTGCATCAATCTCTAAACAAAACATTGAAAAGAAAGAAAGGAAAGAACAGAAAGATATAGGAGAGTCCGAAATGGAGAGTGGGTATAACGTCTACAAAGTCTCGGCTCTCTCGTCCGCGTGTATTTTTATGATCGTTTTTGTCGTAATCACGTTGGTCTCCGACGACGGTTATTTCACTGACTTCTCTGTTTCTAAACTGGACCACTCCATTTCCATTCCCGTCGTCGAGCTACAAGCCAAAGTCACTGACTCTGTGCATCAAATCATGTCCTATTATTCTTCTCGATCCACCAACGGTGCTTTCATCAATGGATCCACAAACACTACTGCTATTGTTAGTAGCAAAAGGATTATCACACATTCGTTTATTTTCTATTTTTTTCGCCGCAAATTTAACGTGATTTTTTTTTAATACTTTATGTACAAGTTGCAGAAGAGAAAAGCCATGCCAGTTAGCAGAGACAAAAAGATAGAACAAGAGCTAGCCCAAGCTAGAGATTCGATTCGCAAAGCAGCTTCGTTCAAGTTTAATGAAAACATCTCGCAATTGGTCAGTGGCTTTGAAGGCAACGGATTTAATCAGGCGATTTATCATAACCTCGGAGCCTTATATCAGTAAGGCCGTTTTCTCTTATTTATTTATTCCTTTCTTGCTAGCTTATGGTGAGCTAATTAGATAATTATAAAAAATTATTTAACAAAGCAATCCTTATGAATACTTGCCTGCCCAATACTCACATCTCCATAGCCAAACAAAAAATTTATCATCTATCTTACGGCCGCGATATACACCCTCACGCCTTTCTGAATTATGATTTGTGGACTCATTATTCCTGCATTGATTCCATCATATTAGTGCAACTTCTGACAAAGTTGCCAATTTTTATCTAGTTGTTATTCTTTTTCTTAAAATCATAATTCAGGATTCTACTGTTCGACTTAGGGTGATAATTATAGCTACGAACAACGACTATAAATGTCTATTTATGATTTGATATTAAATTTTGTACGTAACAAAGTGATGATGACACTATAATTACATACAATAAAACAGAAATAATATGTAGTAATTGGAGATATTCCTAGAAGTGTCAAAACAATCTCAATATTGTATTCTTGCTGTACTTGTGGTTGCGAGTTGCAATTTAGAATCCTGTTGGAAAATGTATCACAACCTTCTGGATGTCATTTTTGCTGGTGGAATGACTAGTACTCATCCTCTTACCTCAGTCTTTCACAAAGCCATCAAACTGAAAAACTAAAACCCTTGTTTGCCTAGACGCACGTGCAACATTATCCACTAGTTACTTCATTTACTTGTGCGTCCTTTCACTTGGTGAATAACCGAGAACTAAGATCAGATTAGAATTTTATAGGACATAGCGATAGAGTTCATTAGACTTTCGATGTGGCAACGTCGCCACATGGCGGTGTGACGTTCAGGAATGGGGGTATGGAGTTTGTCAGCAAATGCATTATCGCGTTTTGCCTCTTTCGTGTCTTTTCTCGTATATATAAAGCCTCGGAATGCAATTCGCAATACGGTTAGGGAAGGCTATTTAATGAAGATTCTTGATCAGTAAACGTCCTTGTACTAGCTGGCAAGTACTTCTTGGAGCTCGGTTCGCTTTGTAGGCTTGTAAGTTGGACTCTTAGATGGTGACCCATTACGCCATTTAAGACAATTTAGGTCAAAAAAAATTATCACCTTTATACCGTACTTCCTACTTTGTCTTACTGTTGTGTTCTCGAAAGATTAATTGAACTACTAGAGTTGCATCTATTGTGATAGAGAATCAAACTGAAGTAAGTTGATTTCAATTTTCAATTTTGATGATTTTTCTAGAGAAGGATCCGTTGGTGAACAAATATTTTGATTTGTGCTATTACTTTAGTCAATTGCTGAAGATTATTTTAATTTATTGTTAAGGCTATTACTCAAACTTCTGAAAGGCCGCGATAAGTAATTGGGGCCAGAGGATTACTTGTAACCAAATATCTTGGTGATGATATTCATACAGGAGCCATATTGAGATGGAGAGACGATTTAGGGTGTGGACGTACAAGGAAGGAGAGCCGCCACTGTATCACAATGGCCCCGTCAATAACATTTATTCCATTGAAGGACAATTCATTGATGAACTTGATAGCAGGAACAGCCCATTTTCAGCTCGCCACCCAGATGAAGCACTTGCATATTTCCTCCCCGTTAGTGTCGTCGATATCATACGTTACGTCTATAAGCCGTACACCGATTTCTCTCGCAAGAGACTGCAAAACATTGTAAGAGACTACATTCAGGCTATTGCTACCAGATATCCATATTGGAATAAAACCAGCGGCGCCGATCATTTTTTTATTTCTTGTCATGATTGGGTGCGGTAATCTTTTCTTTACATGTATTCATAATTACCAATAGTATATCGAGAAATTTCTATTTCTATAAAATGAATCTTCTTCTTGATGCCTCAGGCACCTGATGTTTCAGCTGGAGATCCTGAGTTTTATAAGCACTTCATCAGAGTTCTCTGCAATGCTAACGCCTCTGAAGGTTTCAAACCTGTAAGAGATGTCTCATTGCCTGAAATCAACATCAAGTTCGGAGAGCTAGTCTTAGCACCCCGTAGCCAGCCTCCTCGCAATCGTCCCATCCTGGCCTTTTTCGCTGGAGGTAGTCATGGAGATGTAAGAAAGACTCTGTTCAAACACTGGGAAGGCAAAGACCTTGATGTTAGGGTTTATGAGTACCTCCCTAAAACCCTGAATTACACGGAACTAATGGGTCAAAGCAAGTTTTGTCTATGTCCCAGTGGATATGAAGTTGCGAGTCCTAGAGTGGTAGAGTCGATACACGCAGGCTGTGTTCCGGTGATCATTACGGATTACTATGTTCTGCCATTCAGTGATGTTCTTGATTGGAGCCAATTTTCGGTTCATATTCCGGTTGCTAGAATTCCTGAAATTAAGACAATTCTACAAAGGATTCCCATGAACGAATACTTGAAACTGCAAAAAGGGGTGATTCAAGTTCAACGACATTTCACTCTTCACAGGCCTGCTAAGCCTTTCGATGTCATGCATATGGTGATGCACTCTGTGTGGCTCAGGAGGCTTAATCTCAGGATGCCGTTGTAGTCAACTTGCGTAAATTATTGTACCATAACTTTTAGGAAGTGTCTAGTGTATTGCCTTTCGAATCTTATATATATCAGTCAAAATATACCAATAGCAGTACATTAAGTTATCATTTTTTTTAGACATAATTCATTAGTATTTAGGTGACCGCATTTAAATGGTAATCACGTGTCTAAATGGTTAATAGTGATTTTTATTGTACATCAAGATTAGCTAAAACTTAAGCACTTACGTAGACTCAGTTCTTATCTTCAATTCACCAAGTTTACAATGATATTTAAACAAAAAAAAAAATTGAATTGAAATCCTAGCTCACCTTATAACACTCGACTTTTTAAACTCTGTAATTATTAAAATATAAAAGAAAGACTGCGTATTAATGACCTTCTAAATCTCACAAAAAGGAAAGTCTTATGTATTGAAACAGCCTTTAGTAATGCCTAAAATATTTTTATAAAAAAATCTAGACAGTAGTTAAGAGAATGAAAAGAGAGAAGATCTTAAGAGGGTCTTAATATTTTTAAGGATCATAATAATTCATAAAATATGAAAGGACTTAAAAGAAAAGAATAACTATATATAAATTTAAATTTTCATTTCTTATGTAAATAAACTTTTATATTATTTCCTGAACCAAAATAATACTCAAGCATAAAGATGAAAAATACGATGGAAAGCATTCTTTGAAACTTGAAATGTACAGGGGACTGTTGCTGTAGTTATGTGATCATAGAAGAGTAACAGATTATTAGTCTCGAATTCAAGAAAACGAATAGAAACGTGTATCTATAGGACTGCAATAATTAAAATCAAATGTAAGGGTAAAAGACTAAAAGTTTTACCTACGAGAACATTAGATCTACATTTAAACTATTTTAGGTTATCGCGTTTTGGAAGTTAACTTGTTATTTACAGTGACCAGCAGAGTAATTCTGCGCAAATGTGCAGTTAAATACCCAGTGAATTTAATTGAAATTAAAATGAGAAATTAAAATGAGAAATTAAAATTTTTTGAATGAAATTATAAGTAAATATTTAAATTGTATAATAAATACGGGAAATTTTAAATTAATAATTAAATAATAAATAATACAAATACGTAATGAAATTTACATTGTCTGTATTTATTGCTTGTGTAATTCAGGTGAAATGATGGAGAAAAGAAATAAGATAATAGTAAAAAAAATTGGCAAAAATGTAATAAGCAGAAAAAAAGTAATGGGCAAAAGAATGACTTAAAAAATTCAGTAGTTGTGTAATAAAACAAGCATTAAATGAGGGGCAATACTCGAAGTTTTTCTTAGAGATACGTTAAAAATAGCTTACATGTGTAGTATAAAGATAGCTTAATCTATAAGCTTTTTAATTTGTCTTTCATAAAATTTTCTAGCCTGGAAGACTACTTCTTTCAGATCGTTGGCCATCTTTATCATTCGATTAGTTTCATACATCTCGATATAGCGAAGAGTATGTGAACTATTATGTGCTTTTTTATTCCGTGCATGGTATCCAATAAGTATTTCATTTAGCTCATTTTCATGATTATATGTCTCTTTTATGGCATTTTTCAAATATCTTTTGCGCTTTAAATAATTGGAATTCATATCTGCCATTAAAATAAATAAATTAGTCTATAAATTGATTATGTGTACTTATAATTTGGACCATAATAAACAAATGTCAAAATTATTTCATAACTTTATTCACTACAAGAGAATAAGTCATTTTGCGTCATTTAAAAAACGTCACAAAAGGTCCTAAAAACGTCGCAGAAGAGAATTTGCGACGTTTCAAAAAACGTCACAATAGACGTCGTGGAATGTAGTGTAGGCAAAAGTTTTTCGCGACGTCTTTCATAAAACGTCGCAAAAAATACCGACATTCCGCGACGTTTTATAAAACGTCACAAAAAATTGGGACAATCCGCGACGTCTATAAAAAACGTCGCAGATTGTCTAACATTCCGCGACGTTTTTAAAACGTCGCAAAATGTAAAGGAATCCGCGACGTTTTATTGGAAACGTCACAGAATGTCTTCCGCCTTTCACGACGTTATTATTATTATTTTTCTATTTTTTTCATTTTTAAAAATCATATTAATTTAATAATTTTTAAATTTTAATAATTATTTTTTAAATAACAAATTTTTTAAATCT
>JANZLC010000001.1:12727318-12751640 GCA_026413385.1 Erythroxylum gracilipes
CAAAGAGGACAATACCTTTGAGGGTTGTGGTCGCGTGCAACCTTGAAGTGTGGGTCGCGTGCAACCTTGAAGCACCCGGGGATGAGCCTGGCGAGTGCGCAAAACATGGGCCCAACACGCAAAACACGGGCCCAACAGTATTATGTCATATTTAGGTGATGATTATTAGATTCTTTTAGGCCAAAGATAAAGGTTCCCAGATGAGAGAGAAAGTGCGTATCAAAATTTGCTCAAGCCTCGATCGATTAACAAACGACCATTGATCGGGATAAAATTTTAGTATGTTATTCCTGAGTCTTGCCTCTTGACATCAAACGGTTAGAATCTGATTTAGAGCTCTCTAACTTAGTATTTTATGTCTAGCCCTCTTTGTATACGAGTTTGTATTATGTCATATTTAGGTAATCATTACTAGATTTTTTTGTGCCAAAGAGAAAAGTAGCAAGAGGAGAGAGAAAGTGCATATCAAAATTTGCTCAAGCCTCAATCTATTACCAAATGATCTCTGATCGGGATGAAATTTTAGTATGTTGTTCCTGGATCTTGCCTCTTGACATCCAATGGTTAGAATCTGATTTGCAGCTCTCTGACTTAGTATTTTATATCAAGTCTTCCTTGTATACAAGTTTCAATTAGGTAATATTTGGGTGATGATTATTAGATTTTGTTGTGCCAAAGAGAAAAGTGCCCAAAAGAGAGAAAGTTCATATCAAACTTTTCTCTTGTCTCGATCGGGATGAAATTTTTGTATGTTGTTCCTGAAACTTGCCTCTTGACATCTAACGGTTAGAATCTGATTTTGAGCTCTCTAACTTAGTATTTTTTGTCTAACCCTCCTTATATACGAGTTTGTATTATGTCATATTTGGGTGATAATTATTATATTTTGCTATGCTAAAGGAAAGAGTGCCCAAAAGAGAGAAAAAATGCATATCAAATTTTAGTATTTTATTCGTGAGTCTTGCTCTTGACATCCAAAGGTTAGAATCTGATTTGAAGCTCTCTAACTTAGTAGTTTCTGTTTAGTTCTGCTTATATACGAGTTTGTAATATGTCATATTTGGGTGATAATTATTAGATTTTGTTATGGCAAAGAACTCCCTTGATAATTGTGTTTATCTCTAGTTGTTCTCTCGTGGGAGAGTGCCCAGAAGAGAGAGAATGTACATATCAAAATTTTCTTAAGCGTCGATCGACGACCAATCGACCTCTGATGAGGTTAAAATTTTAGTATGTTGTTCCTGAGTCTTGTCTCATAACATCCAACGGTTAGAATCTGATTTGAAGCTATCTAAGATAGAATTTTATTTTCAACTCTCTTTGTACACGAGTTTGTATTATGCCATATATTGGTGATGATTATTGTATTTTTTGTGCCTATAAGAAAAGTGCCCAAAAGAGAGCGAAAGTCAATATCAAAATTTGCTTTAACCTCGATAAATGACCAAACGACCTCTGATTGGGATGAAATTTTTGTATGTTGTTCTTATGTCTTGCCTCTTGTCATCTAACGAGTAGAATCTGATTTAGAGCTCTCTAACTTAGTATTTTTTGTCTTACCCTCCTTGTATACAAGTTTGTATTATGTCATATTTGGGTGATGATTATTAGATTTTTTGTGCCAAAGAGAAAGGTGCCCAAAGGAGGGAGAAAGTGCATACCAAACGACATCTCATCGGGATAAAATTTTAGTATGTTGTTCCTGGTCTTGCCTCTTTACATCCAACGCTTAGAATCTGACTTGCAGCTCTCTAACTTAGTATTTTTTGTCTAGCACTCCTTGCATACGAGTTTGTATTAGGTATTATTTGAGTGATGATTATCAGATTTTTTTGTTCCAAAGAGAAAGGTGCCCAAAAGAGAGAGAAAGTTCATATCAAAAATTTTCCAATCTCGATCGATGAGCAAAACAACCTCTGATCGGGATGAAATCTTTGTATATTGTTCCTGAAACTTGCCTCTTGACATCTAACGGTTAGAATCTGATTTCGAGCTCTCTAAATTTGTATTTTCTGCCTAGCTCTCCTTGTATATGAGTGTGTATTATGTCATATTTGGGTGATGATTATTAGATTTTTTTGTGCCAAAGAGAAAGGTGCCCAGACGAGAGAGAAAGTGCGTATCAAAATTTGCTCAAGCCTCGATTGATTGCCAAACTATCTCTGATCGTGATGAAATTTTAGTATGTTGTTCCTGAGTCTTGCCTCTTGATATCCAACGGTTAGAATCTGATTTGGAGCTCCTTAACTTATTATTTTCTATCTAGCTATCTTTGTATACTCGTTTGTATTATGTCATAAATTGGTGATGATTTTCTTTTTTTGCCAATGAGAAAAGTTCCCAGAAGAGATAGAAAGTGCTTATCAAAATTTGCTCAAGCCTCGATCGATTATCAAACGACCCTTGATCGGGATGAAATTTTAGTATGTTGTTCCTGAGTCTTGCTTATTGATATCCAACAGTTAGAATCTGGAAGCTCTCTAACTTAGAATTTTATGTCCAGTAATCTTTGTATACGTGTTTGTATTTTGTCATATACTGATGTTGATAATTATATTTTTTATTCCAATGAGAAAAGTGCCCAGAAGAGAGATAAAGTCGATATTAAAATGTCCTCTAGCCTCGATCGATTACCAAATGACCTCTGATCGAGATGACATTGTAGTATATTGTTCCTGAGTCTTGCCTCTTAACATTCAATGGTTAGAATATGTTTTGGAGCTCTCTAACTTAGTATTTTTTTATCTAGCCCTCTTTGTAAACGAGTTTGTATTATGTCATATTTGGGTGGTTATTAGATTTATATTGGTGATGATTATTATATTTTTTCTGCCAAAGAGAAAAGTGCCCAGAAGATAGAGAAAGTCCATATCAAAATTTGCTCTAATCACGATCGTTGACGAAACGAACTCTTATCAGGATGAAATTTTAGTATGTTGTTCCTGTGTCTTGCCTCTTGACATCCAACGGTTAGAATTTGATTTGCAGCTCTCTAACTTAGTGTTTTTTGTCTAGCCCTCCTTGTATACAAGTTTATATTAGGTAATATTTGGGTGATGACTATTAGATTTTTTTGTGCCAAAGAGAAAAGTTCCTAAAAGAGAGAGAACGTTCATATCAAAATTTTCTCCAGTCTCAATCGTTGACCAAATGACTTCTGATTGAGATGAAATTTTTGTATATTTTTCCTGCACAGGCCTTTTGACATCTAACAGTTAGAATCTAATTTTGAGCTCTCTAACTTAGTATTTTTTGTCTAGCCCTCCTTGTATACGAGTGTGTATTATGTCATATTTGAGTGAATATTACTAGATTTTGTTGAGGAAAAAAAAGTACCCAGAAAAGAGAGAAAGTTCATATCAAAATTTTCTCTAGCCTCAATCAATGACCAAACATCCTCTTATCGGGATGAAATTTTATTATGTTCTTCCTAAGTCTTGCCTCTCGACATTCAACGGTTAGAATTTGGTTTGAAACTCTCTAACATAGTATTTTCTATCTAGCCCTTCTTGTATACGAGTTTGTATTATGTCATATTTGAGTGATGATTATTAGATTTTTTTGAGCCAAAGAGAAAAGTGCCCAGACGAGATAGAAAGTGCATATCAAAATTTTCTCAAGACTCAATCGATTACCAAACGACCTCTGATCGGGATGAAAGGGAAAGTGCATATCAAAATTTGCTCCAGCCTCAATCATTGACCAAACTACCTCTGATCGAGATGAAATTTTAGTATGTTGTTCCTGAGTCTTGCCTCTTGACATCTAATGGATAGAATCTAATTTGAAGATCTCTAACTTAGAATTTTATTTATAGCTATCTTTATACACACGTTTGTATTATGTCATATGTTAGTGATGATTATTATTTTTTTATGCCAAAGATAAAAGTACCCAGAAGAAAGAGAAAGTTCGTATCAAAATTTGCTCTAGCCTCGTTCGATTACCAAACAACCTCTGATCGGGATGAAATTTTAGTATGTTGTTCCTGAGCCTTGCCTCTTGGCATTCAACAGTTAGAATATGATTTGGAGCCCTCTAAGTTAGTATTTTCCGTCTTACGCTCCTTGTATACGAGTGTGTATTATGTCATATTTAGGTGATAATCATTAGATTCTTTTGTGCCCAAGAGAAAAAGTGCCCAGACGAGAGAGAAAGTACGTTGAAAATTTGCTGAAGCCTCAATCGATTGCCAAACGACCTTTGATTGTGATGAAATTTTTGTATGTTATTCCTGAGTCTTGGCTCTTGATATCCAATGGTTAGAATCTGATTTGGAGCTCTTTAATTTAGTATTTTTTGTCTAGCTAGCTATGTATACTCGTTTGTAATATGTCATATATTGGTGACAATTATTATTTTTTTCCCAAAGAGAAAAGTATCAAGAAGAGAGAGAAAGTGCATATCAAAATTTGCTTAAGTCTCAATCAATTATAGAACGACCTCTGATCAAGATGAAATTTTAGCTTATTGTTCCTGAGTCTTGCCTCTTGATATCGAACGATTAGAATCAGATTTGAAGCTCTCGAACTTTGATATTTATTTCTAGTAATCTTCGTATACGCGTTTGTATTTGGTCATATATTGGTGATGATAATCATATTTTTTATTCCAATGAGAAAAGTGTCCAGAAGGGAGAGAAAGTCCATATCAAAATGTCCTCTAGCCTCGATCGATTACCAAACGACCTCAGATCGGGATGAAATTTTAGTATGTTGTTTCTGAGTCTTGGCTCTTAACATCTAACGGTTAGAATCTGATTTGGAGCTTTCTAACTTAGCATTTTTTGTATAGCCCTCCTTATATATGAGTTTGTATTATGTCATATTTGGGTGATGATTATTAGATTTTTTTGGCCTAAAGATAAAAGTGCCCAGATGAGAGAGAAAGTGCGCATCAAACTTTTCTCAAGCCTCGATCGATTACCAAACAACTTCTAATAGAGAAAAAATTTTAGTATGTTGTTCCTGAGTCTTGCTTCTTGACATCAAACAGTTAGAATCTTATTTGAAGCTCTGTAACTTAAAATTTGATTTCTAGCTCTCTTTGTATGAGAGTTTGTATTATGTTATATATTGGTGATGATTATTATATTTTTTGTGCCAAAGAGAAAAGTGCCCAGAAGAGAGGGAAAGTACATATCAAAATTGGCTCTAGTCTCGATCGATGACCCAATGAACTCTAATCAGGATGAAATTTTAGTATGTTGTCCCTGTGTCTTGCCTTTTAACATCTAACAGTTAAAATCTGATTTGCAGCTCTCTAACTTAGTATTTTCTGTCTAGCCCTTCTTGTATACGAGGGTGTATTATGTCATATTTGAGTGATGATTATTAGATTTTGTTGTGCAAGAAAGAAAAGTGTCTAAAAGAGGGGGAAAGAGAAAGGTGCCAAAAAGAGAGACAAAGTTCATATCAAAATTTTCCCTTGTCTCGATCGATCACTAAGCGACCTCTGTTCAGGATGAAATTTTTGTATGTTGTTCCTGAAACTTGCCTCTTGACATCTAACAGCTAGAATCTGATTTGGAGCTCTTTAACTTAATATTTTATGTCTAATCCTCCTTATATACGAGTTTTTATTATATCATATTTGGGTGATAATTATTAAATTCTGTTATGTAAAAGGAAAAAGCTCCGAAAAGAGAGAGAAAATGCGTATCAAATTTGACTCCAGCATCAATCGTTGATATAATAAAATTTTAGTATTATATTCGTGAGTCTTGCCTCTTAACATCAAAAGGTTAGAATCTGATTTGCAGCTCTCTAACTTAGTAGTTTCTGTCTAGCCCTACTAGTGTACGAGTTTGTATTATGTCATATTTAGGTGATAATTATTAGATTTTGTTGTGGCAAAGAAGTCCCTTGATAATTGTATTTATCTCGAGTTGATCTCTCGAGGGATAGTGCCTAGGGGAGAGAGAAAGTGCATATCAAAATTTGCTTAAGCCTCAATCAATTACCAAATGACCTCTAATCAAGATGAAATTTTAGTTTGTTGTTCCTGACTCTTGTTTCTTGACATCCAACGGTTAGAATCTGATTTGAAGCTCTCTAAGTTAGAATTTTATTTTTAGCTCTCTTTGTATACGAGTTTGTATTATGTCATATATTGGTGATGATTATTATATTTTTTTGTGCTAATGAGAAAAGTGCCCAGAAGAGAGAGAAAGTCAAAATCAAAATTTGCTCTAACCTCGATAAATGACGAAACGAGCTCTGATCAGGATGAAATTTTTGTATGTTGTTCCTAAGTCTTGCCTCTTGACATCTAAAAGGTAGAATCTAATTTAGAGCTCTCAAACTTAGTATTTTATTTCTTGCCCTCCTTGTATACGAGTTTGTATTTTGTTATATTTGGGTGATGATTATTAGATTTTTTTGCCAAAGAGAAAAATACCAGACGAGAGAGAAAGTTCTCTCTAACTTAGTATTTTCTGTGTAGCCCTCCTTATATACGAGTGTGTATTATGTCATATTTGGGTGATGATTATTAGATTTTGTTGAGTAAAAAACAAAAGTACCCAGAAGAGAGGGAAAGTGGGTATCAAAATTTGTTCCAACCTCAATCGTTGACCAATCAACCTTTGATCGGGATGAAATTTTAGTTTGTTGTTCCTGAGTCTTGCCTCTTGACATCTAACGGTTAGAATCTGATTTGAAGCTCTCTAACGTAGTATTTTCTGCCCAGCCCTCCTTATATACGAGTTTGTATTATGTCATATATTAGTGAATATTATTATATTTTTCTGCCAAAGAGAAAAGAGCCCAGAAGAGAGAGAAAGTTCATATCAAAATTTTCTCTAGCCTTGATCGATAACCAAACGTCCTCTGATCGATACGAAATTTTGGTATGTTGTTCCTGAGTCATGCTTTTTGACATCTAACAGTTAGAATCTGGTTTGAAGCTCTCTACCATAGTATTTTCTGCCTAGCCCTCCTCATATATGAGTTTGTATTATGTCATATTTGAGTGATGATTATTAGATTTTTTTGTACCAAAGAGAAAAGTGCCCAGACAAGAGAGAAAGTGCATGTGAAAATTTGCTCAAGCCTCGATCGATTGCCAAACGAACTCTGATCGTGATGAAATTTTAGTATGGTATTCCTGAGTCTTGCCTCTTGATATTCAACTGTTAGAATCTGATTTAGAGCTCTTTAACTTAGTATTTTCTATATAGCTATCTTTGTATACTCGTTTGTATTATGTCATATATTGGTGATGATTATTATATTTTTTTGCCAAAGAGAAAAGTGCCCAGAAGAGAGAGAAAGTGCATATCAAAATTTGCTAAAGCCTCGATCAATTACCGAACGAACTCTGATCGGGATAAAATTTTGGCATGCTGTTCCTGAGTCTTGCCTCTTGATATCCAATGGTTAGAATCAAATTTGAAGCTCTCTAACTTAGAATTCTATTTTTAGTAATCTTTGTATATGCGCTGGAATTTTTCATATGTTGGTGTTGTTCCTGAAACTTGCCTCTTGTATTTTAACGGTTAGAATCTGATTTGGAGCTCTTTAACTTAGTATTTTCTAACCCACCTTATATATGAGTTTTTATTGTGTCATATTTGGGTGATAATTATTAAATTTTGTTATGCAAAAGGAAATAACGCCCAAAAGAGAGAGAAAATGCGTATCAAATTTGGCTCCAGCCTCGATCGATGACCAAACGACCTCTACTCGGGATAAAATTTTAGTATTTTATTCATGCGTCTTACCTCTTTACATCCAAAGTTTAGAATCTAATTTTGAGCTCTCTAACTTAGTAGTTTCTATCGAGCCTTGCTTGTATACGAGTTTGTATTATGTCATATTTGGGTGATAATTATTAGATTTTGTTGTGGCAAAGAACTCCCTTGATAATTGTGTTTACCTCTAGTTGATCTCTCGTGGGAGAGCGCCCAGAAGAGAGAGAAAGTACATATCAAAATTTGCTAAAGTCTCGATCGATTACCAAACGACCTCAGATCAGGATGAAATTTTAGTTTGTTGTTCCTGAGTCTTGTCTCTTAACATCCAAAGATTAGAATCTGATTTAAAGCTCACTAAGTTAGATTTTTATTTTTAGCTCTCTTTGTATACGAGTTTGTATTATGTCATATATTGGTGATTATTGTTATATTTTTTTGTGCAAATGAGATAAGTGCCTAGAAGAGAGAAAAAGTCAATATCAAAATTTGTTGTAACCTCGATAAATGACGAAACGACCTCTGATCGAGATGAAATTTGTGTATGTTGTTCCTCAATCTTGCCTCTAGGCATCCAAGAGGTAGAATCTAATTTAGAGCTCTCTAACTTAGTATTTTATGTCTAGTCCTCCTTGTATACGAGTTTGTATTATGTCATATTTGGGTGATGATTATTAGATTTTTTTTGCCAAAGAGAAAAGTGCCAGACGAGAGAGAAAGTGCGTATCAAAATTTGCTCAAGCCTCGATCGATTACCAAACGATCTCTGATCGAGATGAGATTTTTGTATGTTGTTACTTGGTCTTGTCTCTTGATATCTAATGGTTAGAATCTGATTTTCAGCTCCCTAACTTAGTATTTTCTGTCAAGTCCTCCTTGTATACGAGTTTGTATTAGTAATATTTGGGTGATGATTATTAGATTTTTTGTGCCAAAGAGAAAAGTGCCCAAAAGAGAGAGAAAGTTCACATAAAAATTTTCTCAGTCTCGATCGATGACTAAATGACCTCTGATCATGATGAAGTTTTTGCATGTTGTTCCTGAAACTTGCCACTTGGCATCTAACAGTTAGAATCTGATTTGGAGCTCTTTAACTTAGTATTTTCTGTCTAACCCTCCTTATATATGAGTTTTTATTATGTCATATTTTGGTGATAATTATTATATTTTGTTATGGAAAAGGAAAAAATGCCCAAGAGAGAGACAAAATGCGTATCAAATTTGGCTCCAACCTCGATCAATGACCAAACGTCCTCTAATCGGGATGAAATCCCGATTTTATTCACTCAAATTTTATTCATGAGTCTTGCCTCTTGACATCCAAACGTTAGAATCTGATTTGGAGCTCTCTAACTTAGTAGTCTCTACCTAGCCCTGCTAGTATACGAGTTTGTATTATGTCATATTTGGGTGATAATTATTAGATTTTGTTGTTGCAAAGAAGTCCCTTGATAATTATGTTTATCTCTAGTTGATCTCTCGTGGGAGAGTTCCTAGAAGAAAGAGAAAGTGCATATCAAAATTTGCTTAAGCCTCGATCGATTAACAAATGACCTCTGATCAGGATGAAATTTTAGTTTGTTGTTCTTAAGTCTTGTCTCTTGACATCCAATGGTTACAATCTGAGTTGAAGCTCTCTAAGTTATAATTTTATTTTTAGCTCTCTTTTTATACGAGTTTGTATTATGTCATATATTGGTAATGATTATTATATTTTTTTGGGCCAATAAGAAAAGTGCCCAGAAGAGAGAGCAAGTCAATATCAAAATTTACTCTAAGCTCGGTAAATGACGAAACAACCTCTGATTGGGATAAAATTTTTGTATGTTGTTCTTCAGGCTTGCCTCTTGACATCCAATGGATAGAATCTGATTTAGAGCTCTCTAACTTAGTATTTTATGTCTAGCCATCCTTGTATACGAATTTGTACTATGTCATATTTGGGTGATGATTATTAGATTTTTTTTGTACCAAAGAGAAAAGTACTAGACGAGAGAGAAAGTACGTATCAAAATTTTCTCAAGCCTCGATTGATTACCAATTCACCTCTGATCGGGATGAAATTTTAGTATGTTGTTCATGGGTCTTGCCTCTTGACATCCAATAGTTAGAATCGAAATATCAACTCCCTAACTTAGTATTTTTTTTGTTTAGCCCTCCTTGTATACGAGTTTGTATTAGGTAATATTTGAGTAATGATTATTAGATGTTTTTGTGCCAAAGAGAAAAGTGCCCAAAAGAGAGAGAAAGTTCATATCAAAATTTTCTCCAGTCTTGATCGATGACAAAATGACCTCTGATCTGGATGAAATTTTTGCATGTTGTTCCTGAAACTTGCCTCTTGACATATAACGGTTAGAATCTGAATTTGAGCTCTCTAATTTAGTATTTTCTGTCTAGCCTTCCTTGTATACGAGTGTGTATTATGTCATATTTGAGTGATGATTATTAGATTTTGTTAAGTAAAAAAGAAAAGTACCCAGAAGAGAGAGAAAGTGTGCATCAAAATTTGCTCCAGCCTCAATTGATGACCAATCGAACTCTGATCGGGATGAAATTTTAGTATGTTGCTCATGAGTGTTGCTTCTTAACATCTAATGGTTATAATCTGATTTGGAGCTCTCTAACTTAGTATTTTTCAATCTAGCACTCCTTGTATGCGAGTTTGTATTATGTCATATTTGGGTGATAATTATTAGATTTTCTTATGCAAAAGCAAAAACCGCCCAAAAGAGAGAGAAAATACGTATCAAATTAGGCTCCAACCTCGATCGATTTTATTTTGTCATGCTTTGTTGATTATTATTTTTTTTGTGCCAAAGAGAAACGTGCCTAGAAGAAATAGAAAGTTCATATCAAATTTTGCTCTAGCCTCGATCGATGACCAAACGTCCTCTGATTGATATGAAATCTTGGTATGTTGTTCCTAAGTCTTGCCCATTGACATCCACCAGTTTGAATCTGATTTGAAGCTCCCTAACATAGTATTTTTTGTCTACCTCTCCTTGTATACGAGTTTGTATTATGTCATATTTGAGTGATGATTACTAGGTTTTTTTGAGTCAAAGAGAAAAGCGCCCAGACGAGAGCGAAAGCGCGTATCAAAAATTGCTTAAGCCTTGATCGATTACCAAACGACCTTTGATTGGGATGAAATTGAAGCTCTGTTGTTCCTGAGTCTTGTCTCTTGACATCCAACGGTTAGAATCTGATTTGAAGCTCTCTAATTTAGAATTTTATTTTTAGCTCTCTTTGTATACGAGTTTGTATTATGTCATATATTGGTGCTGATTATTATATTTTTTTATGCCAAAGAGAAAAGTGCCCAGAAGAGAGAGAAAGTGCATATTAAAATTTGCTCAAGCGTCGATCGGTTGCCAAATGACCTCTGATCGTGATGAAATTTTAGTTTGTTGTTCATGAGTCTTTGCTCTTGATATCCAACGGTTAGAATCTGATTTGGAGCTCTTTAACTTAGTTTTTTTTTGTCTAGCTATCTTTATATACTCGTATTATTATGTCATATATTGGTGATGATTATTATATTTTTTGGCCAAAGAGAAAAGTTCCCTGAAGATAGAGAAAGTGCATATCAAAATTTGCTCAAGCCTCGATCGATTATTGAAAGACCTCTGATCGAAATGAAGTTTTAGCATGTTGTTCCTGAGTCTTGCCTCTTGATGTCCAACGGTTAGAAACAGATTTGAATCTCTCTAACATAGAATTTTAATTCTTGTAATCTTTGTATATGCTTTTGTATTTTGTCATATATTGGTGATGATAATTATATTTTTTTCCAATGAGAAAAGTGCCTAGAAGAGAGAGAAAGTGCATATCAAAATATCCTCTAGACCCAATAGATTACCAAACGACCTCTAATCGTGATGAAATTTTAGTATGTTGTTTCTGAGTCTTGCCTCTTGACATCTAACAGTTAAAATCTGATTTGCAGCTCTCTAACTTAGTATTTTTTGTCTAGCCCTCCTTGTATACGAATTTGAATTAGGCAATATTTGGGTGATGATTATTAGATTTTTTATGCCGAAGAGAAAAGTGCCCAAAAGAGATAGAAAGTTCATACCAAAATTCTCTCCAAACTCGATCGATGACTAAACGACCTCTGATCGAGAGAAAACTTTTGTATGTTATTCCTGAAACCTGCCTCTTGACATCTAACGGTTAGAATTTGATTTGGAGCTCTCTAACTTAGCATTTTCTATCTAACCCTCCTTGTATACGAGTTTGTATTATGTTATATTTGGTTGATAATTATTAGATTTTGTTATACAAAAGCAAAAAACACCCAAAAGAGAGAGAAAATACGTATCAAATTTGGCTCCAACCTCGATCGATAACTAAACGACCTCTAATCGGGATGAAATTTTATTATTTTATTCGTGACTCTTGCCTCTTGACATCTAAAGGTTAGAATCTGATTTGAAACTCTCTAACTTAGTAGTTTCTGTCTAGCCCTGCTTGTATACGAGTTTGTATTATGTCATATTTGGGTGATGATTTTTAGATTTTGTTGAGAAAAAAAGAAAAGTACCTAGAAGAGAGAGAAAGTGCGTATCAAAATTTGCTCCAACCTCAATCGATGACCAATTGACCTCTGATCGGGATGAAATTTTTGTATATTGTTCCTGAGTCTTGTCTCTTGACATTCAATGGTTAGAATCTGATTCGTGGCTCTCTAACTTAGTATTTTCTGTCTTGCCCTCCTTGTATACGAGTTTGTATTTTGTCATATATTGGTTATTATTATTATATTTTTTGTGTCAAAGAGAAAAGTGCCCAGAAGATAGAAAGTTTATATCAAAATTTGCCCTAGCCTCGATCGATGAGCAAACATCCTCTGATCGGTATGAAATTTTGTTATGTTGTTCCTAAGTCTTACCTCTTGACATCGAACGGTTAGAATCTGATTTGAAGCTCTCTAATTTAGAATTTTATTTCTAGTAATCTTCACATAGGCGTTTGTATTTTGTCATATATCGGTGATGATAATTATATTTTTTATTCCAATTAGTAAGGTGCCCAGAAGAAAGAGAAAGTCCATATCAAATGTCCTCTAGCCTCGATCGATTACCAAACAACCTCTGATCGGGATGAAATTTTAGTATGTTGTTCTTGAGTCGTGCCTCTTGACATCCAATGGTTAGAATCTGAGTTGGAACTCTGTAACTTAGTATTTTTAGTCTAACCCTCCTTGTCTACGAGTATGCATTATGTCATTTTTAGGTGATAATTATTAGATTTTTTTGTGGCAAAGAACTCCCTTGATAATTGTGTTGATCTCTCGTGGGAGAGTGCCCAGAAGAGAGAGAAAGTGCATATCAAGATTTTCTTAAGCGTCGATTGTTTACTAAAGAACCTCTGATCAGGATGAAATTTTAGTATGTTGTTGTTGAATCTTGTCTCTTTAAATCCAACGGTTAGAATCTAATTTGAAGCTCCCTAAGTTAGAATTTTATTTTTAGGTCTCTTTGTATACGAGTTTGTATTATGTCATATATTGGTGATGATTATTGTAGCTTTTTGTGTCAATGAGAAAAGTGCCCAGAAGAGAGAGAAAGTCACCTCGATTAATAATAAAATGACCTCTGATCGGGATGAAATTTTTGTATGTTGTTCCTGAGTCTTGCCTCTTGACATCCAACGGGTAGAATATGATTTAGAGCCCTCTAACTTAGTATTTAATGTTTAGCCCTCCTTATATACGAGTTTGTATTATGTCATATTTGGGTGAAGATTATTAGATTTTTTTGTGCCAAAGAGAAAAGTGCCTAGACGAGAGAGAGTGCGTAACAAAATTTGCTGAAGCGATCGATTTCCAAATAACCTCTGATCGGGATGAAATTTTAGTATGTTATTCCTAAGTCTTGCCTCTTGACATCCAATAGTTAGAATCTGATTTGCAGCTCCCTAACTTAGTATTTTCTGTTTAGCTCTCCTTGTATACGAGTTTGTATTAGGTAATATTTGGGTGATGATTATTAGATTTTTTTGTACCAAAGAGAAAACTGCCCAAAAAAGAGAGAAAGTTCAAATCAAAATTTTCTCCAGTCTCGATTGATGACGAAACAACCTCTGATCGAATGAAAATTTTGTATGTTGTTCCTGAAACTTGCTTCTTGACATCTAACGGTTAGAATCTAATTTGGAGCTCTCAAACTTTGTATTTTCTGCCTAGCCCTCCTTGTATACGAGTGTGTATTATGTCATATTTGAATGATGATTATTAAATTTTTTTTGAGCAGAAAAGAAAAGTACCCAGAAGAGAGAGAAAGTAAGTATTTGCTCCAGCCTCTAATTTTAGTATGATGTTCCTGAGCCTTGTCTCTTGACATCCAATGGTTAGAATCTGATTTGTACGTCCCTAACTTAGTATTTTCTGTTTAGCCCTCTTTGTATATGAGTTTGTACTAGTTCATATATTGGTGATTATTATTATATTTTTTATGCCAAAGAGAAAAGTGCGCATAAGAGAGAGAAAGTTCATCTTAAAATTTTCTCTAGCCTCGATCGATGGCCAAATGTCATCTGATCGGTATGAAATTTTGGTATGTTGTTCCTGAATCTTGCCTCTTAGCATCTAACAGTTAGAATCTAGTTTGAAGCTCTATAACATAGTATTTTCTGTCTATCCCTCCTTGTATACGAGTTTGTATTATGTCATATTTGAGATGATTGTTAGATTTTTTTGTGCGAAAGAGAAAAGTACCTAAACGAGAGAGAAAACGCGTATCAAAATTTGCTCAACCCTCAATCGATTACCAAACAACCTCTGATCGGGATGAAATTTTAGTATGCTATTCCTGAGTCTTGCCTCTTGACATCCAACGGTTAGAATCTGATTTGAAGATCTCTAACTTAGAATTTTATTTCTAGTTAACTTTGCACACACGTTTGTATTATGTCATATATTAGTGATGATTATTATATTTTTCTATTCCAAAGATAAAAGTGCTCAGAAGAAAGAGAAAGTCCATATCAAAATTTCCTCTACCCTCGATCGATTACCAAATGACCTCTAATCGGGATGACATTTTTGTATGTTATTCCTGACCCTTGCCTCTTGACATCAAAAGAGTATAATCTTATTTAGAGCTCTCTAACTTAGTATTTTACACCTGTCCCTCCTTGCATACGAGTTTGTATTATTTCATATTTGGGTGATGATTTTTAGATTTTTTTGTACCAAAGAGAAAAGTGCCCAAACGAGAGAGAAAGTGCGTATCAAAATTTTCTCAAGCCTCGATCGATTGCCAAATGACCTCTGATTGGGATGAAATTTTAGTATGTTGTTCCTGGGCCTTGCCTCTTGACATCCAATGGTTATAATCTGATTTGAAGCTCTCGAACTTAGAATTTTATTTTTAGTAATCTTTGTATACGCGTTTGTATTTTGTCATATATTGGGGATGATAATTATATTTTTTATTCCAATGAGAAAAGTGCTCAAAAGAGAGAGAAAGTCCATATCAAAATGTCCTCTAGCCTCGATCAATTACCAAATGACCTCTGATCGAGATGAAATTTTATTATATTGTTCTTGAGTCTTGCCTCTGGACATCCAAAGGTTATAATCTAATTTGGAACTCTCTAACTTAGTATTTTTATCTAGCCTTCCTTGTATATGAGTTTGTATTTTGTCATATTTGGATGATGATTATTAGACTTTTTTGGGCCGGGCCAAAGATAAAGTGCCCATATGGGAGAAAAATTGTGTATCAAAATTTGCTTAAGCCTTGATCGATTACCAAACGACCTCTGATCGGGATGACATTTTAGTCTGCTATTCCTGAGTCTTGCCTCTTGACATCAAACGGTTAGAATATTATATAAAGCTCTGTAACTTAGAATTTTATTTCTAGCTCTCTTTGTATACGAGTTTGTGTTATGTTATATATTGGTGATGATTATTATTATTTTTTGCGCGAATGGTAAAAGTGCCCAGAAGAAAGAGAAAGTCCATATCAAATTGTCCTCTAGCCTTGATCAATTACCAAACGACCTCTGATCGGGGCAAAATTTTAGTATGTTGTTCCTGAGTCTTCCCTCTTGACTTCAAAATGTTAGAATCTGATTTGGAGCTCTCTAACTTAGTATTTTTTTTGTCTAACCCTTCTTGTATACGAGTTTGTATTATGTCATATTTGGGTGATGATTATTAGATTTTTTCGCACTAAAGAGAAAAGTGCCCAGACGAGAGAGAAAGTGCGTATCAAAATTTGCTCAAGTCTCCATCGACTACCAAATGACCTCTGATTGGGATGAAATTTTTGTTTGCTGTTCCTGAAACTTGCCCCTTGACATCTAACAGTTAGAATCTGATTTGGAGTTATCTAACTTAGTATTTTCTATCTAGCACTTCTTGTATGCGAGGGTGTATTATGTCATATTTGAGTGATGATTATTAGATTTTGTTGAGAAAAAAATGAAAGTACCCAGAAGAGAGAGAAAGTGCATATCAAAATTTGCTCCAGCGTCCATCGATAGCCAATCGACCTCTAATTGGGATGAAATTTTAGTATGTTGTTCCTTAGTCTTGCCTCTTGACATCTAACAGTTGGAATCTAATTTGGAGTTCTCTAACTTAGTATTTTCTGTCTAGCCCTCCTTGTATATGAGTTTGTATTATGTCATATGTTGGTGATTATTATCATATTTTTTGTGCCAAAGGGAAAAGTGCCCAAAAGAGAGAGAAAGTTCATATCAAAATTTGCTTTAGCCTCTATCAATGAGCAAACGTCTTCTAATCGGTATGAAATTTTTGTTTGTTGTTCCTGAGTGTTGCCTCTTGACATCTAACGGTTAGAATCTGGTTTGAAGCTCTCTAACATAGGATTTTTTGTCTAGCCCTCCTTGTATACGAGTTTATATTATGTTTTGTTTGAGTGATGATTATTAGATTTTTTTGTGCCTAAGAGAAAAGTGCCGAGACGAGAGAGAAAGCGCGTATCCAAATTTGTTCAACCCTCGATCAATTACCAAATGACCTCTGATCGGGATGAAATTTTTGTATTCTGTTCCTGAGTCTTGTCCTTTGACATCCAACGGTTAGAATCTGATTTGAATTTCTCTAACTTAGAATTTTACTTCTAGTTATCTTTGTACACACGTTTATATTATGTCATATATTAGTGATGATTGTTACAATTTTTATGCCAAAGATAAAAGTGCCCAGAAGAAAGAGAAAGTCCATATCAAAAAATTTTCTAGCCTCGAATTACCAAACGACCTCTAATCGGGATGATATTTTTGTATGTTGTTCCTGAGTCTTGCCTCGTATTAGCCAACGGGTAGAATCTGATTTAGAGCTCTCTAACGTAGTATTTTATGTCTAGCCTTCCTTGTATACGAGTTTGTATTATGTCATAAATGGGTGATGATTATTACATTATTTTGCCAAAAATAAAAGTGCGTAGACGAGAGAGAAAGTGCGCATCAAAATTTGCTCAAGCCTCGATCGATTACCAAACGACCTCTGATGGGGATAAAGTTTTAGTATGTTGTTCTTGGGTCTTGCCTCTTGACATCTAACGGTTAGAATCTAATTTGCACCTCTCTAACTTAGTATTTTCTGTCTAGCTGTCCTCGTATTCGAGTTTGTATTAGGTAATATTTGGGTGATGATTATTATATTTTTTTGTGCCAAAAAGAAAAGTGCCCAAAAAAGATAGAAAGTTCATATCAAAATTTTCTCTAGTCTCGATCGATGACCAAACGACCTCTGATCGGGATGAAATTTTCGTATGTTGTTCCTGAAACTTGCCTCTTGACATCTAACTGTTAGATTCTGATTTGGAGCTCTCTAACTTATTATTTTCTTTCTAGCCTTCCTTGTATGCAAGTTTGTATTATGTCATATTTGAGTGATGATTATTAGGTTTTGTTGAGCAAAAAAGAAAAGTACCTAGAAGAGAGAGAAAGTGCATATCAAAATTTGCTCCAGCCTCAATCGATAGCCAATCGACCTCTGATCGGGATGAAATTTTAGTATGTTATTCCTTAGTCTTGCCTCTTGACATCTAACAGTTGGAATCTGATTTGGAGTTCTCTAACTTAGTATTTTCTGTCTAGCCCTCCTTGTATATGAGTTTGTAATATGTCATATGTTGGTGATTATTATCATATTTTTTGTGCCAAAGAGAAAAGTTCCCAGAAGAGAGAGAAAGTGCATATCAAAATTTGCTTTAGCCTCGATCGATAAGCAAACGTCTTCTAATCGGTATGAAATTTTGGCATGTTGTTCCTGCGTCTTGCCTCTTGATATCTAACGGTTAGAATCTGGTTTGAAGCTCTCTAACATAGTATTTTCTTTCTAGCCCTCCTTGTATACGAGTTTATATTATGTTTTGTTTGAGTGATGATTATTAGATTTTTTATGCCTAAGAGAAAAGTGTCGAAACGAGAGAGAAAGCGCGTATCAAAATTTGCTTAAGCCTCGATCGATTACCAAACGACCTCTGATCGGGATGAAATTTTAGTATGTTGTTCCTGAGTCTTCCCCCTTGATATCTGACTTAGAATTTTATTTCTAGTTATCTTTGTACACACGTTTGTATTATGTCATATATTAGTGATGATTATTATTTTTTTTATGTCAAAGATAAAAGTGCCCAGAAGAAAGAATGTCCATATCAAAAAATTTTCTAGCCTCGAACGATTCCCAAACGACCTCTTATCAGGATGACATTTTTGTATGTTGTTCCTGAGTCTTGCCTCGTAATAGCCAACGGGTAGAATCTAATTTAGAGCTCTTTAACTTAGTATTTATGTCTAGCCCTCCTTGTATACGAGTTTGTATTATGTCATATATGGGTGATGATTATTAGATTTTTTTTTGCCAAAAATAAAAGTGCACAGACGAGAGAGAAAGTGCGCATCAAAATTTTCTCAAGCCTTGATCGATTACCAAACGACCTCTAATGGGGATGAAATTTTAGTATGTTGTTCTTGGGGTCTCGCCTCTTGACATCTAATGGTTAAAATCTAATTTGTTGCTCTCTGATTGGGGCTCTATCGTTCGATTTGGAAATCGAACTTGGAAACCGGTCAAAATAATTAAATTCCAAGATTGCAGTAAGCTCCAAATCTCAACACAATGTTCAACACACAGATAAAACTATTAACCATGCTAATCTAGTTATACCGATGCATTCTCTAACTCAGATTTGTACAAAACTATAACTAAACTTCAGACATGTGTGATTACTCCCCTTTGAAGCTCTCGGTGAACTCAAACCTTCGCTACATTCTCAAGAGATCGGAAACCTAGCCACGCATAACGTCGGAGAACTCCATCACTGCTCGGAATCTAACGCTCTCCATGACTCCAATGACGAACAGTGAAAGTGGTGTGCAACGAACGATGGATAGAGATGGACTGAGATGAAGTAGATGGTGGTGCGATCGTCGTCCGATGGCTGCCGACTGCAAAAACAGAGAAGAAAAACTATCAGAACGTATATACAACGTATTCGAGTGTGGCCGACCTCCTGATTTAACCTAATTCGGTAAGTTATATAGATGTCAGGTCGGACCGAGTTGCTACAGTGAGACAAACTTTCCATTTTGGGTTGGGTATCCGCTCGTTCGTCGGGACGTGTTAATTAAAAATTCGTCGTGACGTGTTGAATCAGCTCATTCGTCGCGACTAACGAATTAAAATTCGTCGCAACGTATGGAAGTGTTGGCTCGTCACGACGTCTAGAAAGAGTCTCATGACTTGTTGACTTTTTGAATGGTTGACTCCTTTGTTCCTACAAAACAAAACACTTGCAGTATCAATTGTCCTCATAAAAATTATAGAGAAATTAATTTCAAATTATGACAATGTACTGACAATTTGCAAATTATGAGAGCTCGCTATAAGGAACCAATTTAAGCACAAAAGTCACAATTAGGAGTCAAAAGTGCATCAATAGTTATGAAAAATGCAACCAATTAATAATGTAAACTTGGGCTCAATCATTAGTGAATCTCATTGTATTCATTGTGCAAAACACTAGAGCTATCATTACTGTAATAAAGCACGCAATATCTTTCTGTAAGAAAGAAGAAAAGCTAAGAGCTTGAAGAGGCTAAGTGAGAAAAAGAATACTTGCTGTAAGAGACCTGAAGAGGCTCTGTGGAAAAGAATACTTGTACTTTTGAGAATAATAGTGCAATCCCAGAAAGGATTCTAAAGACTGGACGTAGCCTACAATTTAGGGTGAACCAGGATAAAATTGTTGCTTCTACTCTCTTAACTCTCTACTTTTAATTTCTACTGTTTATACAAGTATATAGAAGTTAATTACAATACAACGTGATTCTTACTCAATAGTTTTGAAAAAGCAAGTTTTCAAAGAATTTTAAAAAGGGGATTGTATTCATGTAAAAGGATACACAATTCAACCACCTTCTTGTGCATTTTGTACATTGAACATAAAGTCTATACTACCGCGTGATTTACTTCATTTGCATTGCTAGATCTAGGATCTACGCATTCATTTATGGCATCTCATCTAGCATCTAGGCTGAATTGTGATAGAGACCTATTACAGTATGGATTAGAGGTGAGTACACCAATATGTAGTACTACAGTGATAAGAGAAGTCTGCAAAAGATGCTTGATTCAAATTGATCACACAAAGTTAGAGGCAGACTTGATTATATGACAGTTAAGGGAGATAGATATTATCCTAGGCATAGATTGGCTCACTGCTTATAGGGCTATCATGAACTGCTATACTAAAGAGGTGGTATTAGAATTTCCTAGTCAGCCGAGAGTAGTCTTCAAAGGTATTAGTCAAGCAGTGCCAGCCAGGTTGATCTTATTTATGAGTGCCTTAAGGTTGATGCAAGGAGGATGTGAGGCTTATCTGACCCACGTCATAGATACTCGAACTAAGTAGAATGTGTAAGACATTACTGTGGTTAGGAAATTCCTGGATGTATTTCCCACCGAGTTATCTGGTTTACCTCCAGATCGGGAAACGAAGTTTATGATTGATTTAGTGCCAGTGCGGCTCCTATATCCATTCCTCTATATAGGATGGCAACTAAGGAACTAAAGGAGCTGAAGGGTCAGTTAGAGGATTTGCTGGAAAAGGGTTTCATTAGACCCAATGTTTCGCATTGAGGAGCTCCACTTTTGTTTGTAAAGAAGAAAGATGGAACTTTGAGGTTATGCATCAATTACAGGCAACTGAATCAAGTGACAATAAAGAACAAGTACTTATTTCCTAGAATTTACGATTTGCTTGATCAATTGCAGGGAGCTCAGGTGTTCACTAAGCTAGATTTGAGATTGGGATACTATCAATTGAAGATAACAGAGGCTGATGTACCGAAGAGTGCGTTCAGGAGTAGGTATGGGCACTTTAAGTTCT
This sequence comes from Erythroxylum gracilipes, assembly GCA_026413385.1. NCBI lineage: Eukaryota > Viridiplantae > Streptophyta > Magnoliopsida > Malpighiales > Erythroxylaceae > Erythroxylum > Erythroxylum gracilipes. The sequence goes on from JANZLC010000001.1 coordinate 12,748,394, forward strand.
TAGTAATGCCGTTTGGGTTATCTAATGCCTTAGCAGCATTTATGGATTTGATAAATAAGGAGTTTTAGCCCTACCTAGATCGCTATATGATAGTGTTTATTGATGACATTTTGGTATAGTCGAAGAATAGAGAAGAGCATGCCAAGCACTTGAGAGTAATACTATAGATTATGAGAAAGAAACAGTTGTACGCCAAATTCAATAAGTGTGAATTTTGTCTTGATCAAGTAGTATGTTTGGGGCATATAGTGACTGGACAAGGAATACAAGTACATCCAAAAAAGATAGAGGCAGTGATGAATTGGGAGGCTCCAAAGAATGCGTCTAAAATCTGAAGCTTCCTAGGATTAGCCGAATATTACAGGAGGTTTTTTGAGGGGTTTTCTTTGATCTCAACCCCTCAGACAAAACTTCTGAGGAAGAATGTAGTATTTAGATAGGATGAGAAATGTCAGGAGAGCTTTGAGGAGCTGAAGCATCAGTTTACTACGGCACTTGTGTTAACTATCCCATCGGGAACTGGAGGATATATAGCAGAGATGCTTTCTTCAAGGATTGGGATGTGTATTGATGTAGTATGGCAAGGTGATAGCCTATGTATCGAGACAACTGAGGTCTCACGAGATCAACTATCTGGTACATAATTTAGAGCATGTTGCAGTTGTCTTTTCTCTAAAGATATGGGGACATTATTTATTTGGAGAGACATTCCAGATTTATACTGTTCATAAGAGTTTGAGATATTTAATAAGTCAGAAGGAGCTAAATATGAGACAGAGGAGATGGATTGAGTAGTTAAAGGATTATGATTGCACGATTGAGTATCATCCGGGGAAAGCTAATGTGGTAGCTGCTGCTTTGAGTAGAAAGTCTAATACTAGTATAGCTCAGATTCAGTTATCGAGTTATCAAACTTGATTCATTTGAGAGCTCTGACTATTGAGTTGAATCTGGAGCAAGATGAGGCATTGATCGCTACATTAAAGTTGAGGTCGATGTTACATGATAGATTTAGAAGAGTACAAAGTGAAGATCCTGATATGGTGAAATTGATTGAGAAAGCTAGGATGAATCCGGCTTCCGAGTTTGAGTTAAGAGATGAACCATTATAGTTGAAACAAAGGTTATGTGTGCCTAATGTGGATGATTGAGGAAGGAAATTCTTAAGGAAGCTTATATGGTCGCTTATGCTATGCATCATAGTACCACCAAGATGTATAATACGCTAAAGCAACATTTTTGGTGGTCTAGAATGAAGAATCAAGTAGTAGAGTATGTCGCTAAATGTATGACATGCCAGCAGGTTAAGGCTGAGCATCAAGCTCCAGTTGGAAAATTACATTCGTTGCCTATTCCAGAGTGGTAATAGGAATGATTACCATGGATTTTATTATGGGATTGCCGAGGACTCCAAAGCAGAATGATGCTATATGGGTTGTGGTGGACCGATTAACTAAATCGGACCATTTCTTACTAGTGAGAGAAAATAACTCACTTGACCAGTTAGCCCGGATGTATATGAATGAGGTAGTTAGACTGTATGGGGTTTCAGTGTCCATTATATTGGATAGGGATCCCAGATTCACTTCAAGATTTTGGAAGGGTTTGTAGTCAGCTATGGGCACGAAGTTAAACTTCAGTACTGCGTTTCATCCTCAAATAGATGGAAAATGTGAGAGGACAATCAAGACTATTGAGGATAGGCTCAGAGCATATGTATTGGAGTTCCAAGGAGTTTGGAATCAATATATAGCTTTGATTGAGTTTGCGTACACCAACCACTATCATAATAGTATCGGGATGGCACCATATGACACACTGTATGGTAGAAAATGTTGGTCTCCACTATATTAGGATGAAGAGGGCTTGATAATGCTTGAAGGCCTAGAATTGATACAAGATATAGTGGACAAGGTGAAATTAATCTGAAGTCGAATTAAAGTGGCTCAAGATAGAAAGAAGAGCTATGTGGTTGGATATAGAATACAGTGTAGGAGACAGAGTGTTTCTGAAAGTGTCACCTTGGCGAGGAGTGCTGAGGTTCGATAAAAAGGGCAAACTGAGCCTTAGGTACATTGGTCCTTATGAGATCATTGAGAGGAAATGACCTTTGTCATATAAGCTACCTTTACCAAATGAAATGTCTCAATCACATAATGTGTTTCATCTGAGTATGCTCCAAAGATACTGATCGGATCCAACACATGTGATTCCGACTTAAGAGATTAAGGTTGCTAGTAACTTAAGTTATGTTAAGGATTCGATCAAGATAGTGAGATCTCAGATAAAATAGTTGAGGAATCTAGTAATTCAATTGGTGAAAGTCCTTTGGAGGAATCACTAGACTGAGGAAGCAACTTGGAAAATGGAGGAGCATATGCGGAAACATTATCTCCTCCTGTTCGAACAATCAGGTAAGAATTTCGAGGACAAAATTTTCTTCTAGGAGGGGAGAATTGTAACATCCCATTATCCCATGTCAAGGGTTAGAACCCTAGAATTGTGAATATGACAGATTATTGAGAAATTAGAAAGTGCATTTCGTGTTCATGCACAATTTAACATACACATACACTTGAATATTGTTTTTTTTCACATTAAATGATTGTACATGCATTCATTGACATTTTCTGGGTATAATTGAGTATAAATGTGGTTATATTGAGAATTGTGGCTTTTATGTGTTGAAAAATGAATTGCAGTGTATAAATTGTGGATTTAGAAAATTTGGTGAAATTTGGAGAATTTATGAAATTTTGGGTGTTTTTGGATTAGGAAAAATACCAAGTGGCAAGGAAATTGATAAAAAGTAGTAGAATTTACTATCAAATGACAATGGAGATTTTGATAAATGACTTTAGGAGTTATTGACAAGTGTCAATTAAAATTGGGAGGCAATTGGAGTAGAAATTTGATTTGATTGGAATAGTTAAAGGAAAGAACCTAGTTTAAAGCTATAAGAATAGGACATGTGGCAAGTGATAAGTGTTGCTTAGCCATGTCTTAAGATCAATATTCTTTTAATTGAAAGACCACCCTTGTCTTACTTCTCACGATTCTCTTATGCTTTCTTCATCCTCTTCATGGCTTGCTTTCTTGTTGGACCATGAAACTTTTTGTAAGCTAGGACTGTTAAATGAGAAATTTATGATGATTATTCATGTATAAAGAAAAGGAGAATTCATGAATTTGAATTCAAATGGAAAAGATGGTTTAGATACAAGATGGGATATATGTGATATGTTGG
>JANZLC010000001.1:12811728-12823351 GCA_026413385.1 Erythroxylum gracilipes
CACTAGGTTCCAAGAGAGACGACCCGAGGTTGCATCCTATACTGCAATCCTTGGAATTTAATTATTTTGACCGGTTTTCAAGGTCGATTAAATTAATCGAACGACAAAGCCGCGATCAATAACTTAAATCGAAATATATATTTATTGCAAAAGGGATCATTTGAACCTTAATGTTTGCACCAGAATTTAGCTTAAACTCAAATACTTGGGTGTGTTCAAGAAGAATACCAACGTTTCAAAATCATCTCATTTAAATCACCACTTTATATAATCCTTAACTTTGTCAGGGTTTTGTCTATTAAATGTTACAATAATACTAAAGTGAGTTTTTAATTTTTGTCCCTTTTTATGGGTCCCACTATTGCCATATGGAGTCTGCATGGCACTTATGGCCTCACTCTTAAAATAAGCCCTAATTTTAGACTTTTTGCAATTATTTGTCATCTTCTACTTAAATTGGTACACAATGCTCCACCTGATGGCCTTCAAGTAAAGATAATTCATATCCTAATAATTTTGCAACAAAACATAAGCTTTCTTGAGTTCATCTTCAAACTACTCCAATGGCTCCTGATTTTTTGGATAACTCTTAAGCTTTGATATCTTGAGCTACTTGAGCAAGTTTCTAAGCAACTTGAAATGACAATTTTTTTGCAATTTTTCTTATGCATTGTTGCTATATGGTTATAATCAATCCTATTAGCTACATAACATCTAGACGTGTAAGTTGGACTACATTTGCATTCTCCCCAATATATTCCCACAAAGGCATTCTCCATAAGCCAACCAATCTAAGCAAATATGAAAATTTGACATCCAAGGACTCCAAAATTCAAATCATTTTCTCTCCTTTAATCATAACCGAACCAAAGTTGATATTTGTCTTTCTATAGTTTCAAGATCCAGAAATTGGAAAAGTAACAAAGACTCAAACTTTTGAACACCTATTATAAGACTATAAACTAGGCCAAATGCTCCTTCTAAGGATTTAATTAAAACCATTATAACACTATTATAAACATTGAACTAGCAATATCAAGTAATCTTTTCAACTACCGCCAAAGAAAATAATAATAAAAAAAGAACAAAAAAATTTTAGCATAGATTATTCATTATGCTTTTTAATTAGAGTTTCAAAGCAAATTAAAACCAAAAAATTTTAAAAAGCAACAAACCAAAAGTATAGAAAATGAAAGAAATAGAGGAAAAGAAAACTTATACAATACGTATGTACAAAAACTATAAGTAATTCGCATTTCCTCATCAGACTCTTTAAAGGGTTAACCAAAAAATGCAGTTCAGCTAAAATTCAAAATAAGAGAAAAAATATTTACATTTTAGGAAATAAAAATAAACCTACTAAAAAAATCACTATATGCTAGCACCTGTGACTCATCTACTAGGATTCCATGCAATTACTACTAAATTTAAGGCTTCTTTTTATTTAGTGCTTAATTTATTTGTTTGGTAAGATACAACAAGTAGAGAATAGAAATGACTTTCAAGAGAGAATGTTGGGATTCATAATCATTATGGGATTCATAATCATTAACTAGCAATAGGTGCTTCTTTATTTGTTCCCTTCCAACTTCTTTCATAATTGAAAAGAGGATAAAGTTAGGACTTATGTTGGGAGTGGAATCTTCTAATATCACATAGCAATAATGTTCTTACACAAGCAAGGAAAAATTTTAAAAATTACGTGATGTGAGAAGGAGTAAGGATCACCATGGAGATGGCATACGTGACGAGAGTGAGCTTGTCGTTCCAGTTGGACCTATGTCCAGAGTTAGGATCGACAGATTCAAGGAGACTTTCTATGCACATGTGGGCCAACTTATGAATAGGATGAAGCTAGCCAAGCCTATTGGAGGAGAACTAGTTGGATCACAGCCCAAATTGATCCACTTGTCTCAAATCCTTAGACCGGATACACTTGGGCTTGAAGACAAGAAGACTTGGGCTATTTTAATGCTTCATTACTTAAGCCCAAGGAGTGTTTGATGCACCACTTATTTATCAGTGGGAGTGGGCTATTTAATTCACTTAAGCCCAAGAGCATATGGATCCAGAAGTGGCACAACACATCAAACCTATTTATTTAGTTTTTGGACTTTGTTTTATTTTTGGCTTCCATGTATTTTAGCCCAACTTTTTATTATTTAACCTAGGTATAAATATGTGTCTTTAGGTCAACTTTTAGATCAGATTTGGTTGATTAATAAAATTTCAGAAGTGAGTTTTTCAAGGGAGGCATGAATGTCTTCATGGTTACTTCAAGAAATTGATTTGCATCAATAAGTAAGTACTTGCAACGTAAATTGATTTCTGATTTCTTTGAGATTGGGTCTTAAACTTATGATTTTGGGTTTGATCTAGCATGTTCTTAGAATAGAAAGATTAGAGTTTTGATTCAATAGGATTAGGGAGTTTCAAGAACCTTGTTTTCTTAGGATTTCCGTATCAATTTTGCTGGAGGACAAGCAAAAGTTTAAGTGTGGGAGAGTTGATCATTGACATTTGTACATATTTTTCTTAGGATAATTTGTTAGTTAATCATGATAAATTGATTGTTGTTAACTTGTTTAGCTTATGTTTTGTCTTATTTTCATATAATTGCATTATTATGTATGAATGTATGTGAATATGCATGAATGTGTGTGAATTAGGTCTTTAAAATTAGGTTTTGCATGAATTTTGCATGGCATTGTTGGATGTCTTTTTCTTACATTATATTGGTATGAATTGCATGTATTTTGGGCATGATTAAGTGATTAATTTTGTTGTTAATCAATAGGTTTAAAGGTGGTTTTGAGGGATGGAAGGATAGAAGAACTAAAGAGAAAGCAAGTCATATGACCTAAAGGAAAGCTGGAATTTTCCTAGGCGGACCCATCACCAATGTTAAGCTTTCGCAAGATACAATTCTTATTGGATTTTTTTCATTTTTGATCCAAAAGAAATAGGATAAATTCATATTCAAATTGGTGAAATAACGGCCCAATTTAGATAAGAAATCAATAAGATATCATGGATTGAAATCAAGACAAAAAACAGAGTTTTTTGGAAAATTCCAACTGGCAACTTCCTCCTTCCTATGTCATTTTAAGCATTAAATGGGGTATACAAATTCAATTTTAAACCCTAGAAAAGGGGTAGGTTGTGAAAGACATCCAAGGGATATAGAAGAACACATTTTTTAGAGAAAAACCAAAAGAATTCAAGGTGGAATCAAAGGATTTCAAAGAGAACAAAGCTGCCACTATAGAATTTCAGCTTTGCTCTTCAACATTTAAGCCTTACTTCTTCTCTTTTCTTGCTTTTTTGTTGTATTTTGTTGATTGAGAAGGATATATGGATATGTTATGAACATATGGGATGAGATTTTGATAGATTTATAAGTAGTTATTAGGGTTGTTATTACCTAAACTATATAGTACCTCACTTTATTCAATGTTGTGGATGTATTTAATGTTTATGGTATATGATTGTCCATACTTAGCTCACATAGAGATATAAAGTTAAGAAATATGTTAGTAAGTGCCATGAGAGTGGGCTTACACCAAGAACACTGCGTATATCAAGTTATCTTGTCATTTAGAGAGAGATCTTGACTGGAAAATTGACTTGTCTAAAAATCTGTTCATATCCTTTAAATGATTAAGTGAAAAATGGGAAGTGAGAGCTTATATAATTTATTTACATCACTAAACCGGACTTATTTGGTTCAAGTCATGAAAATGAAAGAACCAAAACATTAGGAAGTTTTGATCTAAACATATTGAACATTGCTAAGTATGAAATATTACGAAAATCACACAACACGATTTTCGTAAGCCTAAGAAATGATTAAAAAAATGAAAATTTTGATTGAAAAGTTAAAAGGAAGGCTAAAAAGGTAAATGAAGGATAAAGAAGGGAGACATCTCCATAAAAATTAAAGTTGTTTAGCAATTTTCCATGTTCTTTCAAAAAAACATAAAATTTCGTTTAAAGCATACAAGGTTAATCAAAAACTGAAAATGACATTTGCGCTCCATGGTCCCGTCAAAGATACTAGTAGTTTCTTGTTGGTGGGAGTCCGCACTGGCTTAGGTTAACGCCAGTCGAAACAGCGCATTGGTCCATGTAAGTCGAGCGAAGAACTAAAACTTGTCTCTAATGTAAAAACAAACAAGTCGGAAAGAAACCCAAAACTTATATAAGAAGAATAAAATAATTGAAACAAAGATTAAAAGGATTAGGATAAGACTTGGGCTTGTTGCTGTCACGTGGGCAAAGTATGCCCCACACAATCCATCTGATGACTTGATATACGTTTTCATCTGCTCTATTTTTAAATATAAAATATAATAAGCTTTGACGAAATAATATATATCCTTTAATAGATACATAAATTTAGCCTTGGGTCTCTTTCTCTCTCCTCTCGTTCTTTCTGTCTCTCTCTCTTTGAGCTTTCTCTCTCCTCTCTCCAGAAGAGCAAAACCCTAAAGAGCCGTTTACACTTTCCACCCCAACCCCAAGTAAGTTTTCTCTCTCCTCTCTCTTTCTAAAATTTGAATATATGTGTCCTTGTACTTTTAAACCTAGCTTTTATACGTATCTGTATGCGAATGTCTACAGTTACTTACCATATTACAGATCAAGAACTTCCGACTCCACTCCAGATTACGTGGATCTACAATTATACAACAGCCAAGATTTCTTTTCGAAATCCTAGTTTGTTAAATGTTTCGATTGCTAGAACATTTGGCTTCTGGTAATTGGTATGCTTGCTCCCAAAGCAAATGTCGGGGACTAGGAGATATTTAATCTCATGAATTTACCCCTTTCGGTTGATGGGATTTGGTATTTCGGCTTTGGCTATGTGGGTCTTGAATTACTTTTTTGTGTTTTAATTATGGATCCGGAAAAACGTAGCAGCTGAAATGTTTTTCTTTTAAGAGAAAACAAAAGCTAAATGTGCGTTTTCTGTGATGTCGTTTTGCGTAACTCATCTCGTGTCATTTTTGTGGTTTACTTCATAAGATCTTGGCTTGGGCATTAATGTCTTCAGAGAAGCACGTTCAGTTACGTAACAATGTAGAGAGTCTTGCTTTTGTTATTAATCAATGTTCAATTTATTGTAGCTGAGTTCTGGGGACTGGGAATATAATACCACGAATTGTTTGGTTCGTGACATGGGAGTAACTTGTTCACATTTTGGCAACTAAAATGGGTCTCGCAATTCTGTTTGTGGATTAATATAAGAACTATGACTGATGTCGAATCTCCTTTCTTCTTCTTCATTTTTTTTTTCTCGCAACCTGTAGTTCTCATGGATGATGATGCATTGAGTATTCGTAACTGGGGCTACTATGAGCCAGCATTTAAGGGGCACCTTGGTCTGCAGCTCATGTCGAGTATAGCAGACCGTGATGCCAAACATTTCCTACCTGGTCGAGATCCGAATAACATTATGGTTACTGCCAATGGAGCCTTTCATCCACGGGATTGTGTGGTTTCAGATGCCTCTGGTCCTATAAATTATTTAAGAGACAGTTGGATTAACCCAAGGGAAAAGTTTTTAAACATGGTTCCCCCAAATCCTAGTTATTCTATACTTCCTGAATCCTCGGGAGCTCACTCTTTGCAAATTTTGCAACCACCTAGTTCATCAAGGGCTGAGAGGGTGAATAGGGCGGAGGAACCAATTACAACCAAGGAGGGTAGCCAGATGAAGCGAAGACAGGATGGTGGTGTCCCAAAAGCTCCAAAAGCAAAGAAACCTAGAAAGCCAAAGGATAATGACAATAATCCAATTCAGCGTGTGAAGCCAGCTAAGAAAAGTCTGGATGTTACGATCAATGGGATTGGTATGGACATTTCTGGTATTCCTATTCCAGTCTGCTCCTGTACCGGGACTCCTCAACAGTGTTACCGATGGGGCTGTGGTGGATGGCAGTCTGCTTGCTGTACTACAAATGTGTCAATGTATCCCTTGCCAATGAGTACAAAAAGGCGTGGCGCAAGGATTGCTGGAAGGAAAATGAGCCAGGGTGCTTTTAAGAAGGTTTTAGAGAAGCTTGCTGCTGAAGGATATAACTTCACTAACCCAATTGATTTGAGGAGTCACTGGGCGAAACATGGAACCAACAAGTTTGTTACTATAAGGTAGACTTCCATTGGAGGTACTAACAGCGGGACAGCTATGGCATTTGGTCTGCTTCTCTTTGTATATATCTTTGACCAAATGCAGAAATGTTCTGGGTTCAACGTAGTTCATTAATTTTCAAGGTGATGATATATATGCTTTTGGATTTGGCAATCTAAACTTTCCGAATTGTTGTTAAATTTTCATTTTTATTTGTGTTATAAAGGCAACTACTAATTTCTGCCTCGTATATTTAGGATGTGGATGAGTTTATCTTGTATTATGGATAAGGACGTTTTTACCCCTGATTGCATGGTATTATTTCCTTTTGTAATTCATGCTTGACAATTTTAAGGGGACTTTCAATATCCTGATCTTATGTGATCTGCTTCTGTTATCTAACTCCTTTAATTACAATTCAACATTAGCTTTTTGTTGGGTTTGTACATATTTGATTTGTCCCTTCCAATGCTCATTCCTTTAATATCTTTAAGTGGTTGTTTTCCAGAGACTCGTGTTGTATGCCGTGTAAGCTTTCTACATTAGCTTTTACTAATACACCGCTTTATTTGGTGATTTACGTGTGCGTCTCTTTTGATGCTTAAGTTCGTCAAGTACACGTGTCAATCATCTTTTGAATTATACTCTTTGACGTATTTTCTTTGTAGAGATGTACGGGCGTATTAAGGTAGGCTGTAATTATGTTCCAACTAACTTTTTTTTTTTTGGCTTACAAAGGATAATAAAACAACCAATCCTTGCTGAAATTAAAAAAGAAAACCTATTAATGCAATGTTCTGCAGTACAAAACTCTTGTTTGTTTAGGTAAATGAGTTTCATAACGATCGGCTGAGGCGCTTGAAGTATATGCAGGCCTGGACTAGATAATACTGTGAGAGAAGTCAGGATATTGACACACTGGTTCTCTTCGCGATGTTCATGTTGAAATTGTACCTTCCTTGTTCGGTGGATTAATCTACGGATACTTGCTACTCAAAAATTATCCTCAGACGAAACTATATTGGAAGATGAAAGAATGTTAATCACCTCTAATGAATCCACTTCTACAACAACTCGTCGATATCTAAGTGTTCATGTCAGTGTAAGGCTTGAGTGGACTCTCCAGAATTTGGCAGCTACAATAGCAATTTAAAGCATTATAAATGTGATTGCTAATGGCCTACAGTACTTTTGGACACACCTTGCAAAACCGAGTATTCGTGTACTATCACACGAGTCTATCAGATCTTGCAACCATATCTCTAGGGAACAGAGCGTATACTACATGACCTACGAACTTCTTGTGTTGAAGAAGGTTGAATTGTTACTTCATCTGTATGAGTCACAATCTTAGGTTCAGGCAGTTGATCTGCGTCTGTTCGAGCATCTTGAACTTCTTCAAGTTCAATTTTACTCCCATCTTCTTTAAAAAGAAACTTTCTCTAAAAAGACAACATGTTTTAAAACAAACATTTTTTATTCCTCAGCAAAGTAAAATTGATATCCCATTGTTTCTTTAGGATATCCTATGAATAAACACTTGTCAGACTTCGCATCAAGTTTATCTTATTGTATATGCTTCACATAAGCTGGACAGCCCCAAACTTTCAAATGAGAAAGATAGGATTTTTTGTTAGTCCACATCTCATATGGAGTAACATCAACTGTGTTTGATGGAACTCTATTTAACAAATAAATAGCTGTGATGCGGAACCTCAAGACCCTTAATCAATCCTTAGAACTCGTTACCAATCAAATCAGAATTTGTTTCTCAACAAAGCAATCAGATTAGGATTTGTTCTTACACCCAAGAACACTAATGACAAGAACCCAAGTTAATTAGAAACCCCCTTGAACCCTAATCAATTAAGCACTCAGGAAACAAGAAATAGGAATTAAAATTGATAACAAAAGATAAACCCAATTACAGTCAATAAGAGCACCTTACGCATAAACATAAAAGAAAGCAAACTGTCTTTTCATTCAGATTTGAATTTTCGAAATTACAACTTGTTCAACATTACAACCAGAAATAGCCTTGTTATAGGCATTACAATGTAAGACAAAATAATAAAAAACTTAAATAAATGTCTTCAAGGTAGTAAAGAAGATGGCTGATTTGAAAAATGTGGTGGAGAAGGTGGGTGAGATGAAAAGACAATCTTCAATGTTGGGATAGAGGTGATTGCTGGAGAGAATAAGATGGAGAGTGAATATGACAACCACAAAACCCTAAAACATGCTTAATTAAACCTAATGGATTTCGAAATGGGCTTAAGTAAAAATAACAAGGGGACCATGTATTGTTGGGCCCTATTTCTGAAGCCCAACATCGGACATAAGATCATGAAGCTTAAGCGTGGAGGGAGGTTTAAAAGTCGAAAAGTAGAAGAAAAATACTTTGGAAGTACCACGGGATCGCCGCGGCAAACATACATTTCGCCATGGTGAACAGACAGGCAAATCCCTTTAGACCTTTTGGGAATTTTACCCCGAGGCGAACCTACGATTTTAATTTCGCCACGGCGATCAATTGGTCTCGCCGTGGCAAAAGCCTCTTAAACAGAACCCACAACTTCAAACTACTTAGCTTACTAAAATGCAAATTTAAAAAGTCCCACAAACTACATTCATCAATTCAACCTAAAACAAAAATAAACTTGAACGTAAACATAAGCAACCTTCCAAAATCTTATTTTCATTGTAACACAATTTACTACAAAAAGATTTGAAGCTAAAAGCAACATCAACCATATCTCATTAATAACCATACGAAAAGTTTTACAAAGCTTTAATGGGCATTTCAAGCCACATTACAAAATAAACCAAAAATACATCATTTGCAAAAGTAGAATTTATCGAAATGCAACTAAAGCCTTGGTTTACAATAAAAAACTAGCTCCAAAGAAAATAAACCTAGTCGGAGTGATGCCTTGACTCTTGACTACTCGATCTCTTATTGCTCACCTGAAGATGGGACAGAATGGGAGGGGATGAGCTTAAAGCTTGTGGGAAACAATTTTACAACCAGTAATAAGCAAAACCATTGAAAACTTATTTTTCATTGTAACAAAATTCACATTGAAATCACAAAGCATATATTTCTCAACCAAATTTTCAATAATGCAAATAAGGTATGCATCAATCTTATCATTATATCATGAGCACATATGCACATCGAAATGGTCGGGAAGGTTCATAAACAGAACGAGCTAGCACATTTTCCAAAAAGGGTCCGGTGTAGTCGCGAACAGAACGAGCTAGCACACTTCCCAAAAAGGGTCCTATATAGTCATGAACAGAACAAGCTAACACAATCCTACATAGTGGTTTTGCGTAGTCATAAACATAAGGGAGTCCATGAAGGAGCTCCACACCACTAGCAGGGAGGCGGGAGAAGCCTTTAGTCAAGGTGTACTTGACAACAGAATGGACCAAACCAAACCCACATAATATGTATTTCATTATCTTGTAAGCTTGTTGCCCAAAATGGCAAATTTTCAAAACTTGATCTTTTTCAAATATAGTATCTTTTCGAAAATCATTTTCATATTCTTTTCATAATCATCAACACAATAAGCTTATACCAAACACATAACACTTTTTTAAAGCATTCAAACAGTTATAAAGCATGTTCATGAAGTAGTTGAAATCATTTATTTCCATCATTTGAAAGAAAACATTAATAGCCTATTACTTAATCATAAAACTGTAACCCACCTTGAAATCTTAGCTTGTTACTTGCTCAAATGTGTCCTTCCTATTGGTCCTCTTGCCTCACTTGATTTTCTTAAACAATAACCAAAATTCCATTCAATTCGGTTCAATAATCGGAAAGTTACTATCTAAACAATTTCGGACTATCCTTATGCATAAAATAAAATTCTATGCTCAAGTTCACTCCCAAAATTGAAATTATTATAAACTGATTTGAGACTCAATTCCTTCATACAAATTGTATCCCTATGTCTCTAGTTTACACCAAATCAAAAATCACTCAATTTGGACATCTACATCAAAAGTTATGTCCAAAATTCTAAAACATATCTGTGCAGGAAAATTGGAGTTCGCCGCGGCGAAGTCAGAAGTTCGCTGCGGCGAACTTTTCTAGAAACTCATTCCGAAGATATTTTTTTCAACACTAAAACACCTCTTCTACTTCATTTTCAAGCCTATTTCAAGCCGATATCAATAACAAAAACATCAAAATCTATCTTTGATCATTAACCCTAAAAGAGAACACTTGCCTATAGCATTCACTAATAACTTTTCACACATGTTAAGCTATATTTGACTTTCATCTAACCAAACAAAATGGAATAATGCTCATACTTACTTGTTGATGCTTCAAATTCTCCTAAATCTTCAAAAATCTCCAAACCCTAGCTTTCCTCTTTTTTTCTTCTTCTTCCTTTGTCTCCAACGACACTCTCCCTCTTTCTCTTCTCACTTCCAATTATTCTTCTTCTAATTTCTGCTCTTAATAATCATACAATGCCCCTTTTCCCCTCCATATAAACCTTATGTCCCAAATGCTTAAGCATTATACCAAAAATGCCCTTATACATTCTTTCGACATTAATACTTTAATTCCATCAATCCAAGCAATAAATCCTCTAATCATTGATATGCTAATTAAACTCCAAACAAAAATAATTAATCAATCAAGACCTCAAAAATTAATTGAAATCATACTTAGTCAATAAGAAAAGAATTTGGGGGCCAATACGTGGAGAAAGTTCTAGTAGCAATTTGGGATAGAAGAATGGTGAAACGACACAACAAGGAAGCCGCACAAGTACATGTACAATGGCAAGGAGAAACCAATGAGGAAGCTATGTGGGAAATGTTGTTTGAGCTATAGAAAAAGTTTCCCGGAGGTTAACTTGATGGGTAAGACAGTTTTTAAAGATGGAGGGGATGTTATGAAAATAAAACTAACCTGCGACAGAAGGAAGAAGAACACAAGAAACGACGTTGAAGATTACGTATCAACAAATAAGTAAAAGCATAAGTGGCAGCGACCTTAATGGAAGAACTCACGTGATGTATTTAGATTCTTCTACATACTGTATGAAATAGCCATTGTAATAGATTTAGAAATCAATGAAAAATCACGAGTAAATGTTTGATTCCCTTCTCTCTCTCTCTCTAAACTCTCTTCTTTATCTCTAAAATTGTTATGTGAGTGATACAGGAGGGTGTGTGAGTTGGAAAATTCATAACATCTTCTTCTAGGTATCCACTCAAGAAAGTTGATTTCACGTCCATCTTATAAATCTTTCATCTATGTTGTGTTGTTAGTGTTATAAGAAGTCTAATAGTATCAATTCTTGCAACTGGAGAAAATACTTCTTCATAGTTAATTCCTTTTCCTTATATCTTTCAACCTTTTGTTGGATCCCGAACTTTCGGTGGAAATTAGAAATATGAAAATGAATTTTAAATGAGTGTTTTGTATATGAATTATATTATAGATGTTTTGTGCCT
>JANZLC010000001.1:12824932-12841051 GCA_026413385.1 Erythroxylum gracilipes
CTTCAAAAATCCAAAACATTAAAACTCACTTACCTTAAATCTTCACCCAACCAAAGGGTTTCTTGGCTCTAATGGAATCTTGAACCTTCCTCTAGCTTGTTCCTTCTTGAAATAACTTCAAAACTCCTCTTCAAGACTTAGAAAAATCAAAACCTAATCAAGCTCTTCTTTCCTCCCTACGACCCTCTCTCTCCTCTCTTCTCTAAATTTTCGTTTTCCCTCTCTTCCTTTGAGAGACAAGACTTATTTCTTCCCTTTAATACCATTTATGAAGCTAAAAAGTCCATATTTCCCTTACTTATAAGCCTAGGAACTTAAATGCTTAAGTGACATGCCCAAAATGCCCTTAATGTAACTTCTCACTTCTAACACTTCAATTTAATCTCTTATGCCATTTGACCTTATTAACATTAGCGTGTCAATTTATCCCAACACAAAATTAATCTATCAAGACCCCAAAAATCATCTAATCATGCTTAATCAAATAAGAAAAAAAATTTAGGGGCCAACATTTCTTCCCCCCCCGCCCCCTTAAAAGAATTTCGTCCTCGAAATTCTTACCTGATTCATTGAAGAGGTGCGGATACTTCTCCTTGATGGCTTCCAAGGGCTCCCATGTGGCCTCTTCAACTGAGTGATTTCTCCACAGAACTTTGACCAGTTGAACTGTCTTGTTCCTGAGGACCTTTTCCTTGGTGTCCAAAATTTCCACTGGAATTTTCACATAACTCAGATCATCTCTCAACTGAACCTCAGTGGTCTGAATGATGTGGGATGGATCTGATCTATACCTCCTTAACATAGACACATGAAAGACGTCATGTATTTGTGACAATTCTGGTGGCAACGCCAACCTATAGGCTAGCGGTCCGATCCTTTCTACAATCTCGTATAGACCCACATATCTCAGACTGAACTTGCCCTTCTTGCCAAACCTCATAACTTCTTTCCATGAAGACTTCTTAAGAAATACTTTGTCACTGACTTCATATTCCATCTCTTTCCAATGTGCATCATTGTAGCTCTTCATTCTATCCTGAGATGCTTTAAGTCGTTGCTTAATCAGATTAACCTTGTCCACTATCATCTGCAATAATTCTGGTCCTATCAATTTCCTCTCTCCTTCTTTATCCCAGCATATTGGAGTTCTGCACCTCCTTCCATACAGTGCTTCATAAGGAGCCATCTGAATGCTTAAGTGGTATGAATTATTATAAGCAAATTCGACCAATGGAAAATGTTCATCCCAAGCTCCTTTAAAGTCCATCACACATGCCCTCAGCATTCCCTCAAGAGTCTGAATTGTCCTCTCAGATTGACCATCTGTCTGGGGATTAAAAGCAGTGCTAAAATTTAACTTGGTCCCGAAAGCCTCTTGCAAGCTTCGCTAAAATCTCGAAGTAAATCGAGGATCCCTATCAGAAACTGTGGAATCTGGAACCCCATGCAATCTCACTACCTCATTAATGTACTTTTTGGCTAGCACATGTAGAGAATCAATTTGTTTAATTGTCAAAAAATGGACTGACTTTGTCAACCGATCAATAATGACCCATATGGCATCATGCTTTCTACTGGTCTTAGGCAAACCCATCAGAAAATCCATAGTTATCCTTTGTCACTTCCATTCAGGAATGGATAATGGACGCAACATGCCTGATGGTGCCTAGTGTTTAGCTTTAACTTGCTGACACACTAGACCCTTGCTCACATACTCTGCTACCTCTCTCTTCATGCCTTTCCATCAGAAATGCTCTTTCAGATCTCTATACATCCTGGTGCTACTTGGGTGCATGGCATAAGGCGCATTATGTGCCTCATCCAGTATTTCATCCTTAACTTCCTTGATATTCAGAATGCAAAGTCTGTTTCAGACCACCATAAGTCCATCATCTATCACTACCACTTTAGATTTCTTGCCATTCTGAATTTCTTATCGGAGCTTACTCAATTCTGCATCATGTGCTTGTAACTCCTTAACTTTCTCCCTGAGTATCGGCCTCACTCTGAAATTTGCAATAACACAATCCGGTTCCTCCTGTTTCAAACTTATTCTAAGCTTTGCCATTTCTTCCAATAACAGTAAATACACTGATTTAACATGAGAAATAGAAGATTTCCTACTCAAGGCATCCGCAACCACATTCGCCTTTCCTGGATGATATTCAATTAACAAATCATAATCATTAATTAGCTCCAACCACCTCATCTATCTCAAATTCAACTCTTTCTGACTTAACAAATACTTGAGACTTTTATGATCAGTAAAAATCCTCGTCTGCACTCCATACAGATAATGTCTCTAAATCTTCAGGGCAAAAACCACTGCTTCCCATTCTAGATCATGGGTTGGGTAATTCAGTTCATAAGGCTTTAGCTGCTGCGAGGCATAAGCTATTACCTTGTCTCCTTGCATCAGTACACAGCCCAAACCTTTCCTCAAAGCATCACTGTATACTGTATAACTTTCCTCTCCTGTGGGCAAAGTCAAAATTGGGGCACTGGTCAACCTGCGCTTAAGCTCCTCAAAGCTCTTCTGACATTCATCAGTCCAGATAAACTTCTAATTCTTTCTCAGCAACTTGGTCATCGGAGCAGCTATCATCAAAAACCCTTCCACAAACCTCCTATAATACCCTGCCAAACCCAGAAAACTTCTCATTGCTACCACTGTTTTCGATGCATGCCAATTCACCAATGCTTCAATTTTCTTTAGGTCCACATGCACCCTATTTTTTGATATCACATGCCTAAAGAAAATCACTTTGTGGAGCCAGAATTCACACTTGCTGAATTTGGCATAAAGTTCCTTCTTCCTCAATGTTTGCAATACTATTATGAGATGTTCCTCATGTTCTTCTTCACTCTTGGAATAGACCAAAATGTCATCTATAAACACTATGAAAAACTGATCTAAATACTCCTTGAAGACCCTATTCATAAGATCCATGAATGCAGCCTGAGCATTGGTCAGTCCGAATGGCATGACTAGAAACTCGTAATGCCTATAACGAGTCCTAAAGGCTATCTTGCTTACATCAGACTCCTTGATTCTGAGTTGATGATAGCCTAACCTGAGATTAATCTTGGAAAAGACCCTTGCTCCCTACAACTGGTCAAACAGATCATCAATTTGAGGCAGAGGGTACTTATTCTTAATAATCACCTTGTCTCCGGTAATCAATGCACATGTGCCATGTCCCATCCTTCTTCTTAACAAATAGAACCGGCGCTCCCCATGGTGATGAACTCAGCTGTATATACCCCTTCTCTAACAATTCCTCCAACTATTCCTTGAGCTCCTTCAGTTCAGCTAGAGCCATTCTATATGGTGGTATAGAAATGGTGCGGTTCCGGGAATCAAGTCAATGGTAAACTCAATTTCCCTCACCGGTGGCAAATTAGGTAAGTCCTCTGGAAACTCCCTCACAATCAGAACATCTTCTAACTTCCCTTTATTTACATCAGTGTCCATGACGTGTGCCAAGAAGGCTTCACACCCTTTTCTCATCATCCGTTCGGCGAGCAAAGCCAAAACAATTCTAGGTGATGGGGTTCTCCTATCTCCTCTGAAAATCACCTTCTCACCATTTCCAAAGTCAAACTCTACCTCTTTGAGGCTACAGTCTAACTTTGCATAATACTTCTCCATAGCATCCATACCCAGTATAACATTTAAACCCTTCAGTTCTAGAGGCAATAGGTCTACTACTAGTTTAGCACCCTCAATAATCAGTTCACAGTCTCTATATACTTGACTTATTATCATCATCCTCCCTAAAGGAGTGCTAACAATTAAGGTATTATCAAATGGTACCAAATTCACATCTTGCAAAACCATGCTTGCAGAAAAAAATTAATGTGTCGAACCAGAATCAATCAAACCATATACTTCAGAATTAAATAACTGAGCCATATCCGTGACAATTTTGGGCACGGTTTCAACTTCCTCCCTGGTCATAGCAAACATCCTTGCCTGAGCCTTACCCCTTGGCCTTCCTAGAGGAACAGCCTTCCTTGCAACTCCAGAACTGCCCACCTCAGTGGCTGGCCTGGTCCCCACTGTTTCTGCTCTCCACTATTTCTACTCTCCTTAGGGCTTGCGACTGCGACCCCTCTTACCTTGTTGTCTGGGGACAGTCCCTGATCATATATCGCTTCTGCCCACATCGGAAGCACGCTCCAAGTAACTTGAAGCACTCTCTTTTGTGAAGTTTCCCACAATGATCACATTGGGGGTTTGTATATCGACTCTTTCCCGTCCTTCCCGTGCCTCCCACACTTGAGGCTTGCCCTGAGACTGCCCTTGCCTGCTTGTCCTTAGCCGGGCCACTACTCCTCACACTCCTCTCTGGCATTGGAGCACTCATTTCTTTCTTAGCAGATTGTTCCCGGCTCTTCCTCTTCTTATTTACTTCATATTTGATGTTCTCCAATTTCTCTGCCTGGAGGGCTGCATCTACCAAGAACTGGTAGTCACAAAAATTATGAATTAGCACCTTCTCCTTAATTCCCAGATGAAGTCCCCCCCCTCAAACTTACGGCATTTGTCTTCCTCATTCGCCATAATATTGGTCGCATATCGGGAGAGCTAGGTGAACTTCAGCTCTTACTCACTCACACTCATGTCCCTTTGTGTGAGATTGAGGAACTCCCTAGCCTTTTCCTGGATATATACCCTGGAGAGATACTTCTTTCTGAACACTTCCACAAAATCTCTCCATGTCAGCACTGGAGGCATAACTTGACTATGGGGCACTGATTCCCACTAGTGGAGTGCATCCCCCTGCAGCAGGCTGACTGTATAGTCCAGTTTCTCTTCATCACTGCACTTCATTTGAATTAGGACCCTCTCTGTCCTCTTCAACCATGCTTCAGCCTCTTTAGGATCGGTGGTTCCATTAAAATCCACCGCTCTGAACTTGCGGAGCTTATCATACTGTTCACTCCTATCCACTAGAGTTGGCACCTGAGCGTGTGATCCTTGGCCCATGGCATAAGTGAAAGCCTGGGCGAAGGCTTGAAAGAACTGCGGGTCCATAGGGTTTACTTGAGGCATAGGAGGAGGAGGCGGTGGCACCTCGTGTTGCACACTAGGTGCCTCAGAGTCAAGAGCAAAATGTGTCCTCGCATCTTGGGGACATAGGATTCATCCGTGCTCCCTTGGCGAGAGCCAAATCAAGTCAGAGCTCCTCGAGTTCTCCTTCGAGGTGGCATAATCACTCCTTCAATTTTAAAACATTTAGAATCTTTAGTTCATGCAAAACAATTTCAAATCATGTAAAACAATTCAAAACAATGCAAGTTGTTCATTTAAAATAATGCATGTGATTCAATTAAAACAGTGCATGTGGTTCATCTAAAACAATGCATGTTCACCTCATACTTGAAAACTACCCACCTAGTTGCCTAGGATAACACAAAACCTAGTGGCTCTGATACCATAACTGTTGGGCCCTGTTTTCGGAGCCCAACTATCCTGAATCTTCGAGTTAAGCAGGTTTCCTTATAGGGTTGTGCCAATGTACCCTAATTGGCCATGATCGGTTCCTCATCATTCTCATATCATCTCAAGCCACAAAGGTGAGCCCACACAACAAAATCACAAAAATCACAATTGACTTCTTCAAAATATAAGCTCTTATCCTCTAGTTTATTTTGGAGCAAGAACCAACTAAATCGGAGTTCTATAGATGAAGATATGCTTAAGAAACCAAAGAATGTTCATGGTCCAAACATGCTCTCCCAACCAACCCCTCACTTTCTTCCAATCAATATTTTTGAATTCGAAACCAATGGCTATAAATTTTTGTGGGAAGGTAGGAAAATGTGTTAGAAATCTAACTCCTTAAGAATCACCTTAATCAGAGGTCGGACGAAGAAGTTATGGTGAAATGAATCCCAAAAATGTTCATGTTCTTACTCTTATTGCACATTCCTTGGAGCAAATGCCATAACTCTCACTACGGATGTTGGATTGACTTCATTTTTAGATAGTTTGAAAGAAGACTTCTAGGGCTACAACTTTTGCGAAGATCAAAAAATGAAATTCTATCGTTTGGAAGGTCAAAAACATAGACCGTGTCAACTAACACAGGCAGGCCGTGTAACCTTCGGGTGAAAATGGAGCTCCTGCACTGGAAACACACGGTCTGTGTGATTTTTACAAGGTATGTCTGATTTTACACAGTCATACCGTGTAACCTTCAGGTGAAAATTGCACTCCCGTGCCAGAAATACACAGCCCGTGTGATTTTACATGGTCAGGTCGTGTAACCTTCGGGTGACACTTCCTATGCAACATCCACTATTCAAACGGTCATATCTCTCAACTCCGACATCCAAAAATTGTAAACTTTATATCGTTGGAAAGATAGAAGGACAAGCTACAATTCTATGAAGACAACTTGGTCAAATTCACCCTAGATTAGTGCAGTTTTCCTCTCAAATCCAGAACCCAATTTCCTACCCATATGAAAACTTAGGAGTTGCAATGCAAAAACATGAAATGCCATAAGCAACCATAATGTATAAATATTTCATTCCCAACAAAAGAAGAGTTTTACAACGCTTTAGGGGGTATTTCGAGCCACTTTACAACATAATCCCAATAACAAACGTGACAAGAAATACAATTTCTCAAAATGCAACTAAAGCACTGTTTTACAAAATCTAACTTCAAAAGAACAAAATATGCAAATTGGAGTGATGCCTTGACGATTGACAAGATCACTTGAAATGTTGCTCATCGCCTACAGATGAGAAGGAATGGGGGTGAGCTTAACGCTCGTGGATAACAGTCTTATAATCGATAACAAGCAAAACCATTGGCAAAAATCATGATCAAGGTAAATTTATATGAAATCCATGAAACATAAATTTCTAAAATTCTCAACATATCAAACCAATTCACAATTTATATAAGTCAAGCATTCATCAAACTTGTTAATGCAAGTAACACGTAATCACATAATAATGGTTTGGGCAGATCCATAAACATGACGAACTACACAATTCCATATAATGGTCCTGTGTAATCGTAAACTTGAGAGAGTCCATAAAGGAGCTCCATGCCACTAGCAGGCAGGCAGGAGAAGCCTATAACTTTGTCAACGTGCATGTGACAATTCTTGGATGGACTACACCAAACCCACATAACATGTAATTCATGACTTGAAAACCAATTGCCCAAATGGCACATTTCAAAACTTGCTTTTCATAAGCATGACATATTTCATATGCATTTTCCATCATCATCACACAATTCATTCAAACACATTCCTATACCAAGCATCAAAGCCATTTCATAACTCATTCAAACACATTCCTATACCAAGCATCAAAGCCATTTCACAACTCATTCAAAAGCCACAAAATACAACAATTTTGGAACAATTTTGAAATCATTCCCATATCACTCAAAGTTCATTCACAAAATTCATATACAAAAACTTATGGCACATTTTCAAACCATCTTAAAGAACAATAAATGCACATTTTCAAAGTAGTTGGAAATCATTTAATTCCATATATTTGAAAGAACATTTATGGCTCATTAACTCAATTATAAAAATGAAACCCACCTTAGTTCCCTTGCTTGAAAAGTTGCTCAAATGTGCCTCTCCTCTTGCTCCTCTTACCTCTCTTGATTTTCTTCAACAGTTACAAAAATCCCAAATCAATAGACATTTAAATTGACAAACCCAAAGAACCAAATGCATGAAATTGATCATAGAATACTCATACCTATGCATTTCCTAAGATCTTTGAACCAAAATCCCTTTTAAAAATCCAAAGATTAAACACAAACTTACCTTAAATCTTCACCAATAAATTTGTTTCTTGGCTCTAATAGAAGCTTTAATCCTCCTCTTCCTCTTTCCTTTTTGAACAAACTTCAAAATCACTCCTTAAGGCCATGAAAATTCAAGACCTAGCTTAGCCTTCTTTCTCTCCTCTCTTTCCCCTCCAACGACACTCTCTCTCTTCTTTTCCTTCAATTTTCATTTCTTCTTCTTCTAACACAAGACAAATCTTCTTTCTTTCTTTTAATGAAGCTAAAATGACCAACTTGCCCTTCCTTCAATGCCTTAGAACTTTGTAACTTAAGTGATCTTCCAACAATGCCCTTTATACATACTTACCACCCTAATACTTAATTCAATTTACCTACATCATGATATTTTACTCACATTAGTATGCTAATTAATTCCAACATAAATTAATCTAGAAAATTATTTATCATGAAAAAATTTAGGGGCTAACATCTTCTGTATTTTACGCTTCTTATGTGTTTCTCCACTTCTTCCGTATTTTATGCTTCTCCTGTGTGTCTCCACTTCTTCTGTGTTTTGCGCTTCTTTTGTGTTTCACGCTTCTTCTGTGATTTGTGCTTCTTCTGTGTTTCTCCACTTCCTCTAGGTTTTGCACTTCTTCTATGTGTGTCCACTTCTTCTGTGTTTTGCGTTTCTGTTGTGTTTCGCGCTTCTTCTCTGTTTCTCCACTTCTTCTATTTTTTGCACTTCTTCTGTATGTCTCCACTTCTTTTGTTCGTTGCGCTTCTTCTGTGTTTCTCGCTTCTTCTGTGTTTTTTACTTCTTTTGTGTGAAGAAGTGGAAAAACACAAAAGAAGCGCAAAACACAGAAGAAGTAGAGAAACACAGAAGAAGCGCAAAACACAGAAGAAGTGTAAAAACACAAAAGAAGCGCAAAACACAGAAGAAGTGGAGAAACATAAAAGAAGTACTTTTTCTGTGTTTCTCCACTTCTTTTATGTTTTGTGCTTCTTCTGTATTTCTACACTTCTTTTGTATTTTGCGCTTCTTCTGTGTTTCTCCACTTCTTCTGTGTTCTGCGTTTCTTCTATGTTTCCCCACTTCTTCTGTGTTTCACCACTGATACCTCCACCTTCTCCAATCGTTTTTCTCATGCAATTATATGTTAACATTCACAAACACATGTACTAAACATACGCAAAAATTCTAAATATCATATTCGTCTTTGCATTAATAGGTTGTAGTCAACCTAAAAGTTTTTTAATTGAAGAGGTAAATGTTTTGTATCATTATTATTGTTGGATTATAATCAAAATTTTTATTTTAGTAAAAAATGAAGAAAATAATAATTATTTTAATGCATTATAATATGAATACATATGCCATACAGAAGGAACCTATAATAAACTTCACCGTTCAGGATTTGTTTGGGAAAAAAAACTAGTATTAAGGCTACTAAAATTAACATCAACTGGTTAATTTTGTGAATGTTGTGATTAATCACAATTATACATCCAATAATAACTTATATAAAGATCTATCTCACTAATAGTGTTGGTTTAACTGGTAGTTCTGACATTAGCCACTTTATCGTATTTAGAAACACATTAAGAATATAAAAATAGAGGAAAAGTTAGCATCTGTGCGTTTTTTTTTTGGGTGATTATATCATATAAAATTAACAGCATTTCTACAATAGTATTGGTCCAAATATATTCGTATGTAGCAAATTTCATAGTAGACAATGTGCACACACAAAAATATTAAGTAATAATAGAAGGAATTTTTTATTCATTTTATCAGCATATTGTTTTGATCATCAAATTTCCTTCTATAGTATCTCAATATTACTTTATTTTAGAGGAGACATTGTGGACAAATATAAATATTGAAATTTGGACAAAGGAAAATTGGAAAGTATACGTTTCTTAGCATAATCATAATTTTAATTAAGAATTTACACAACTAAAATTCTCTCCTCATTATTTATCTATTTTGCCTTATTGTTCGTTTCTATATTATAATCTTAAAGTTCAAGTGAGACACTGTGCATAAACAAAAACTTTTAGGGACGAGCGATGGAATTTTAGTAGGCACATGTTATTATCATAATCATAGTTTTGATTTTAAAAAAATCACTATGATTACATCATGTCTTTTCGTGAGGCGGACACACATGTACAGCTCTTCAGTTTTACGCCATCGTTAACGTTACTTATTATCACCGCTGCGGCTGGACGTCATAACATGAACGTGCCTCATGCATGACACCATGACAAGGCCCAAGCATGAGTCCCTACCCCAGCAAAATTTAAACTAAAATTTGATTAATACCGCAATCCCGTAATTAACTATGTCAAAGAAAATGATTAAGGGACACATTTACATGCTTAGTCGTGTTCCAATCGATGTACTTGGCATTTTCCTTTCAAGTTTTTAAACAAGACTATGGTTAATCACACGACTGTGCACGAAATCGCGCTAGACAAAACAGAAAGTTCCAAATTTAAGTTATAGAAAAACGGTAGTAGTTCTCAACTTGAAAATGCAATAGTTATATAACCAACTTTTAGAGAGAGTCATCTGTGCAAACTAGGATATTTGTTAATTTTTTTTCTTCTAATATTTAAACAAATACCCAGAAGTAATGAAAAGTTGACAGACAGAGCAATGCATTATAAAAATGAAGCAAAGACGAAATTAAACTAGATTTCGTAGTCCTGGTTAACCAAGCCTCAGTTTATTGAAGAATGATTTACTCCACAAATTTATTCAAAATAATAATCCGCCTAGCAGATATAAAGTCCTGTTCTGTGCACCAAGCCTTAGTTATTAAAGAATAATTTAGTCCACAAAATTTCATCAATTTAGGAGATACAGTCCCATTCTATGTATGTGTGTTTTACCAAGCCTCAGTTTATTAAAGAATGATTTACTCGACAAAATTTAATCCAATTAATAATCAGTTTAGGAGATATAAAGTCCCATTCTATGCAAGTCGCCACAGTAAACATCCCCTTTCTCCCAAAACAAAAACCAACAAAAGTTAGGAGACCTGACGACTGGTATATAACAAGATTGGTGTGTCACTAAAGCTTCAATTCAGGCCATCAAGAAAATATACAAGGATCTCACTTCTGGTCAGTGTACACAGCATCAACATCATCAAGCTCTAGTAATTTAGAAATAAGCTCTTTGTTCAATTCCATTGCCTCATCATCTACCTGTAAACCCATCAGGGAAATGTTAACGTCGTTGCACCGAAACTAGAAAATAAAAGATACAAAATTATCAGATTTTGGACAAACTCCAGAAATTCTGAGTGCCTTTTCGGCTACTAGGATTTAACCATAGGTAGATGCAAAAGATGGTGAATATCTGTATATTCTAATCTTGAGACAGAATAAGAACGAAGAAATCAAAAGGAAGTTGCATTATATAGTCTTGAGCTTGTACTGAAGTATGTGTGCTTTTGTATTCTTCCCTTGTGAATACCTTTGTGCATTAATGTTGGGGAGAGTTTTTCATGAGGTGGGCCTTCTAGACAGTTTTAAGGAAATTTGGCAAAAAGATCAATAACATTTTCAATACGTGGAACAAGAAGGTTTTCCCTTGCACCCTATCATATCCCAAGATCTAATAAGCAAAGCCACATGTTTAAAATCAGACCATAATTTAATGCAGGTGCTCATAAGGAAATCAGGAAATCAAACTTCTAGAACCAAGAACAAACTTTTTAGGAAGCAAGATAAAGACAAATGATATGCAGATATACCACAATAGCTGTTATGGGAAGAAGCTCAGAACCATTATCAGTCTCAAAATTAATTCCTTTTTCACGCAGCCTAGATATTATTGTGGGATAGTTCTCGGCTGAACTCACGACTTTGTAGTAGCTACCCAACAAATGAAAGTTGATAAAACAGGATTAGAACTTTGCAGAGATATATATGCAATGCTAAATTAAAGAATTCATTAACTAGTGGAACAACATAAAATCGAACTTTCTGACAGGTAGCTAAACTTCAAAATGTATACAAACATCATTGAAGGAAGCGAGATACCTTTACGTTCACGAGCTGCAAATTGACCAATATATACAATATTCATCTTACAGAAACAAGGGCTGATATTCATGTCTTCGAACCATGACTCAAGAAAAAAATCTTAACAATTGAACTTTTCCAATCTTTCCTGATCAGCCAGTGTGATTCATCAACTATAAAGGGACATTTAATCAACAAACTGCTACATTTATTAGATTAAAAAGCTTTACAGGAAATTCAAATTAAAACGAGTTATGTTAATTTAGTTGTTCAAACATGTGATCCTTAAGCATCAAAATTTGCTACGATCCGTTCCAGGTGAGTACACACAGACCAAAGCACTACCAAGCAGTTTTGTGGGATACGACATATTTACAATGACATTTGGTAGAACATGGTGATATAAAAGTACAGTTGAACAGATATGACACCAAAATTTTAAAATGATCAAGGGAAGTAATTACCTTTCTGATCTATTGTCATGAGTATCATCTTCATATATCGGAGGTTCAATAACATCATCAGCACCAGCATCTAAAGCAATAGTTAGTAGTTGATCTCTATCAGCATCTGTGACTTCTATATTCACAACCCTGGCACGTTTAAATTTGAATGTCACAGATCCTGGATCTGCCATTTTTGCTCCAAATTCTCTTACCACCTCTCTAACAACAGCCACAGATCTAGTTATTTTATCTGTCAACACCTCCACTACCATACTAACACCCCCAAAACCATAAACCTGAAAGTGAAGCAAACTTCTTTTTAATTGATGAATCATTGTATGGAAACATTATTAGATAAAATATAGTTAATCCAAAAAAATTATTCCTTCTGTTCCGAGCATCATTTGAAAGGATTGTGCCCATACAAACCTCATATGTTTTCTCAATATAGGCTTCTTGACCCTTCTCAGAAGCCCTCTTAATGTTGCGCTCCAAAATTTCCTTTGGCACATCAAGCTCCTTTGCTTTCTCAAGCACAGCAGCCAATAGTATATTTGATGTTGGATTTGGACCTCCTTTCTTTATACTAACCAAATATAGAAAAGCAGAAACACTCATAAACGAACACTAAGTTGATCAAGATATCTCTTCACTCAAATAACCTAGTTTGAGTTTGACATGCAGCCAATTATTAGCCAGAACAGAATTTAAGAGCAATAAACTTACACAGATACAACTTCCTTTCCTATCTTTGAGTGCAACTTAGCCTTCTTTGCATCCTGACTCGTCTGTATGGGAGAAGGCCGGAAAGCATGTTCAAAATATCACAAAAAGAAAAAAAAATAGAACTTATTCCAGATAGTCTAAATTCATGATTTAGAACTCCAACTTATTGATCCCAGGCACATGCAATGATATAGTCTAAATTCATAATTGAGAACTCCAACTTACTGATCCCAGGCACATGCAATGAGAAATGAAATTCGATAGGTAAATGACATAATGCGTTTAATCAGTAAAGCCATCTCAGGAAACCAATAGCACATATCTAAGTACAATTTGAATCTAATATACGAATATTCATTAAACCAACAAAAATTATGTGAAAATGGAAAAAATATATATATCTTTGAATCCTGGAAAAAAAAAAACGCCTGTTAATCTTAACAGAAGCTTCATTTAACAAAACCTTGACATGAAGCTCTCAAGGAAATATTGAACCGATATATCCCACCAAAAGCTTTAACTAGAAAACAAGCATACACCAATGTACATTTGGATCGTGCATTGTATCAAACACGCAGATGCCATTAAAAGCAAAACATTGACAGGACAATTAAACATCGAAAACAACTGGACAAGAGCGATGAATGTTAACTAATTGAAATCTCAAATAATCTGAGAGAATGCGATATATATAAAGACCTTTCTGCCAGCGATTTTGCAAGAACGGCTGCCCAAACAGACGGTAGGAAACGTCCATATCCTTCTTAGATTCATCTGATAATCACTCCGATTCTCTTTACACGGTGATAATAGAGAAAATGACGACAAAGTACTACTAGCAAGCAATTCAACCCCTGAATCACGACAAAAGAAACAACCGTAGTGATAAAAAACCTCCCGGAAACTAAAACTAACGCAGAACGTTCTTTGGCCGACATACTTTGCACGGGAAACCGAATGGCTGGGCACATTAAGTAGACACGATTAGAGGACCAGTAAAGCACTGCACGTAATGAACTCATGGAACAAGTTAGCTTTGGAATGGCAGGCATTAATTAGATACAATTCGCAGGGCAGGAGTTTTGCCGCTAAGTGTTTCGGGACTCTGTAAGAAATAGGCATATGTATATATTTTGTTCTCTGGGACTTCACAAACATAAAACTCTGTCACTGGGCCCAATAGACCTCTTAAATGCTATAAATTTTGCAACGGAAGGTTCATAATATCCCGCTCGTAAAATAATTGTAAAATCTTTCATACAAGTATTCTGAAATTAAGTTTAGTTCAATTTTATTTTTTAAAAAATTAAAAGTATTGAATTCCAAAACTAATGCGTAATCTTACAGTAGTAAACTGGATCATACAAAGCAAGAGGTAATATAAGTGAGTGGTAATACACTGTGATTATATGTTTAGCATACCATATCTCTTCTAGTTGTTCAACCATCAAGGACCTATTATACCTTTGTTCAACTTCAGTTGTAAGTAGTTTTGTCTTTAAGCATAGGCTGAAGTATTCCTTCATCTTGCTTATTATGATTGATCTATGCTGAGTTGTTGCAATTTAAATTTCGTCCTTTTCCTCTCTTGCCAGCAGGTTATGTAGATTACAGTATAGAAAGCTAGCTTAAGGAGTTTATAGTTTCCTTTTGGTAGCTTACGCATAATTGGAAGATCAATCAACTCATCCCATTGGTCACTTATGTCACTGGTATTGCAAGCAATCTTGATTCTGTCTATAATGGCCTGGTATAGAAGCATCAAAAGAACAAATGGTTCCTATATTCCAATTGTGAATAGCATAAAGAGCATCTATAATTAGTAGAAGCTGAATTTATCATTGTATCCATTTTGACAATATGTTCCGACAAGCTAGCCATGTAGTAACATCATATCTAGGATTCTTTCCAAGAAATTTCTCAGGTGTTTGAGTCTTATGGAACTTCCATGGCAGGTTTGTTAGAAAACTTCCTTAAAGAAATTGCTCCATTCTCCCTATTTTTCTCCGGACTGTATTAGGAGAGCACCTACTAACCATTCAAGTCCTCTCAAGTAGATGCTCCAATTTTGATCAATTATAACATCGCTTACCTTGGCTTAGGGCTTTAGCATATATTTTAAGTTGGAAAGGTTAGGATGCATCTATAGAGAACCCAGATTATAAAAACCAAATGCTGGTGTTTTTCTCATCTCCAATAATTCACTTGAATGCATCAATAACTTTCCCTCTCATCTTTAGAAAATTGATATAGGTCCATGATAAGTTTTTTTTATTGCATTTCACTTCCCAAAAGCTTTGGCCTTTTAGGTGTCAATGTGGATACATTGGACACACAAGTTTTCTTTATCAGTCAACAACCTTCAATTCTTTTAGTGAGCAGAATTATAGATGACGCGTAGATTAAATTGATCCCACGACCACCTTACTTGTTGGGACAACATATATCTTCCTATGATATATTTACACCTGAGTTTTTATATGGATCACCATTCCATAGAAAGTTCTCTATGTCTTGGCCATCTTTTTTAAGTGTGAGATCTAATAATTATACATATTACAAAGCACTACTTTGACTAGTTGGATCCTACTCGCATAACTTAGCTCCTTATTATACCAAGCTCTTAACTTCCTTTCAATTTACTCAAATAAGGGTCTGCAATCTTTGTAGGATGGCCTAGAAGTTCTAATAGGCACTCTTAAATAGGCGAATGGGGGCTGACCTATTTTCATCTAATTCATACTTTAGTGGTTTAGCATCCTTGGAAAGCATCAAAATGCATTGTAATAAAGAAAACAATCAAAGATGGGAAAGGAGTGTAAAAATTCCTAGTGTCACGATCATGACCCAATTTTGAAGTCTCTGTTACGATCGTGACAACCTTAGTCACAATCATGACCCTATTTTGAATCTTCTAGCACGATTGTGAATCTTCTGGTACGATTGTGCTATTTTTGTTAGGGTTTGTATTGCACAAGGGTATTTAAACCCTTACTTTAGGCATGAACACCAGATCAGATGTGAATAGAATTTTGAGAGCATTCTTCAAGAGAGAATATGGATTCTTTCTTATACTTTACTGTGATTTTTGTTATCGTTTATACGCAAGGTTTTACAAAAGATAGT
>JANZLC010000001.1:12854500-12866544 GCA_026413385.1 Erythroxylum gracilipes
GCTGCTTTTCATTTTTATCTTTTTCTTTGTTTATCATCAAAACTTAATCAATACGTAAAGTCAGTTTTGACTTAACATGAATGAATTGATTGAATGTGACAAGAGAGGGTCACAATTAGTGAAATTCTATCTTAGGTTCTTGGTTCACTCGAACCAGTCCTATTGTTTCAGCTATAACTTGGTCTAAAGACCTCCAAATTGGGTTATTCCAATTGGAAATGCAACTTAAGACATAGATCTAAAAATATCAAGAGAATAGGACCTAATTTTGTTTTTAAGATATTGGAAATTGAGATAAAAAATGATGACCTAATGTTGCCCCTATATTGGAGCAGTTTTTGGTGTTTGTTGTTTATCTCATAACTTAGAAGTCCAAATCACCTGATCTTTAATTATATTTAAACTATAGACGTAGGGGAACAAATGTTTAGTGTACTTCAAAGCCTAATTTGAATGTTTTCTATGTGAAAATTACATTACAAGTGGAGACTGTGGTGTAATTGCTTCTGGACTGATTTGTTAGCCTATTTTTAGACCCAATGTGTGCTTAGCCCAATTTGCATTATTTTGAGTGTTTTGCTTCCCTTTTTTTTTTACAGAATAACATTGGAACCTCTTCTAATGTTTATGAAAATTTAGAAACACCTAGAAAAAAATGAAATATGACTTATCATATTTGAATGGAGGGTGATAAAACATTGAAATTTAAGATTGAACATATTGCATGCTAAAGGAAATTTACATATATATAAAGGATTTATATGCATATTTATTTCTTAGTACAACCGCACAAGTATTCATAAAAATTTTATGATTTCAAATGAATTTCGTATAACTTGTCAATATATTAATCATGAAATTGGTAAATGATTAAAGGAAAATGTTACAGTGCCTGTTTCATTGTCCTGGTGATGGATAGATAGGTATGCCTATAGGGTTACTATACAGTTGCTATAGTTTGACACTACTGGTATCTTCATTTCGAGACTATAGTGTCTCTACAGTTCAATACCTTCAGGTATCCACAGTTTGATACCTTTAGGTATCTAAAGTTCGATGCCTTCAGATATCCACAGTTTGATATCTTCGGATATCCAATGCTCTCGTTATCCACACACATAGGAAATATACAGGCTTAATATAGAAAGGAAATTTGAGAATATACTCTACATAAATGGTAGGTTAGAATAATCACATTAATATAGTTTGAGGGATCAATATAACTTAAGCATTCCAAATACTTATTTCCTTCATAATTATATTAAGTCATATATGTCATTAACATTCCAAATTCAAATAGACCATACACAACAGTTTTCAACTCAATCCCAATACATCATATAATACAAAAATTACACACTAGAGACAATGTGTGTCATAACATGGAATGCTAATACAAAAGACATCTATCTAGACTTTACAAGTATCAGCTGACTAGACCTTTGAGCCACCCCAAAATAATCGTACTAGAATTCTATTAGATCACTTTGGAAACTAGATCTCCCTTGAACCTAAAAATCAATGTTACAATTTTGATGATTTTGCGAACTCAGTGAGTGAACCATCATCGATGTGCTCACTCAACCCAGAATATGAAGATAAGTATATAACCCAATTCACCAAGTATAACATATGATCCAACATTGAATATCACATCACATTATATCATATGTCAACAAGTACAACATATATTCAATTATTTCGTATCACTATTTCAAAACAATCCAATATATCATCTCAATCATTCATATAATACATGTAAAGTTGTATATGCAAATTCACACGTGACTTCATTCTTATTTTGCTTTGTTGTGACTGAGCACCTATGAACCCAATTTACTGTCCCGTATCTATTGTCAATACTGGGCTCATTCTATTTACTGTCCTGTATCCGTTGTGGATACCATGCTCATTGTTATCTGAGTCTGTGGCTCTTTGTGCACAATCTTGAGCTTTAAGCTCTTTTCCACACATTAGCTACTCCAATCACAACTCCTTTATCTGATCATGCATTTCAATGTAATGAGATGCATCAATTCACTTATTATGCTTTTAGTACTTTTCATTCAATGTGCTCTCCTCATATATCAAATTCTTCAGATTTAAGTCTGGTATTCATCATTTAATTGTTCATGCATTCCACATTACATATACAATTCAACAGAAGCACGTATAATTGAGTTTATACATCTAGGTTAACTCACTATAAGCTCAAGAAAAGCTATTGCCTTGATGATCTGGTAATGTCTAGATACTGACGATCAACTTATGTGTCTAAAGTTATGCAGTACACCTATAATTTACACATCACTATTCAATCATATGAATATACAATCATGCACATGTATATGTGTCATGTTCAATGCATGCTCAATTGACCTTTTCGGTTATGTATTATGATTCACAAGTATTGACCATTCAATTACTATAGCCTGTATATTACCACTTTGCATTCAAGTTTATACCTTGAGTAAGTTTGATTACTCTATATTCATTAATCATACATTCATCAACCTTTTCTAGCAATATACATTCACACAATTTCCCAATTCTCATTCATCCATACCTAATACACCTTACTCATATCCTTTAGATCAGATTTTTATTCATAAGAACATCTTTATTCCTTTATCAACTAAAAATTTTTAGATTTAAATACATTGATATCAAGACAATCCATTCATTAAGTAATGACATCAATTAACAACCTGAACTTATCAAACGCATAACCAATTAATTAAGCAACAATCTAGGTTCATTTCAAGCTTGAATCAAGACCAAATACACCAATGTGGAGTGACTTATCCTTATTTGGTTCAACAAATTCATAAAAACGAAATTATCATATCAAAGTTTAGGCCACGATCATGGGGGACCTTCCTACAATCGTGGGAGTGCCCCAATGTACACTATCCAATTTCTCTCAATATTCCACAA
This sequence comes from Erythroxylum gracilipes, assembly GCA_026413385.1. Lineage (NCBI taxonomy): Eukaryota > Viridiplantae > Streptophyta > Magnoliopsida > Malpighiales > Erythroxylaceae > Erythroxylum > Erythroxylum gracilipes. The sequence goes on from JANZLC010000001.1 coordinate 12,857,438, forward strand.
ATTTCATCTACTTAGGATCATCATTAACACTTCAAATTTTCTAGAATTTATACTCTTAAAAGCTACTTCAATTTATGTTAATATAGCTTCCATCTTGATTACATAAATCTCACAAAACTCTACTCAATTGATTCAATATCATTCACTTAATCCCATTATACATGTAATCCTAACTTTCCCAAATTCAATAACACTTCAATAGCGCCTATCTTTAGCATAAATTCACCTTCATTTATAATTCAAACCTCAACCTGATTCATCGATATAACAACCTATAACCTACTGTTTTTATGCATCAAAAATAAAACAGAAAAGTAACCAATTCATCCATTATATTCTAGCACAACTTCATCATCAATCCTATATGCAATTCTTCCCAATTCAATCATCATAAAATTTCTATTACAACATGCAACAAAGATTATAATTTCACTTACTTGTTTATCCCAAATTCCACTTCAATTATGAAGCTATCCTAGTCCTCCAAGCTTGAAAGCACAATTCCAAAAACAAAGTGGGAATTGCAGATAATAGAATATTGATATGGCAAAACATAGAATCTAGGCAAAAACTTAAGGTTGTAAGGTTGTGTATGTATGTCGGTAATGAGAGAAGGAAGAAGAAAATAGCATGTAGCAAAAATAAGAGATAAGATAGCCATCCATGTGTGTCAGTCGTGGGGTGTAGGTGTGTGGTAAGGGTTAAGACACTTGTCAAATAAAGGACCAAACTCTATGTCCTCTTCTTAAACTACCAAATGTCACTTAAATACCTAGTCCACTTATCACTTAGTTTCTTAAGCCATTTGTCACCCAATTGTCTAAGCCATTTGTAACTCAATTCCACTGCCACATGTCACTTATTTTATAGGCCTAGTCATCCTAAATTTTCATGTGTCAACTTGTCTTGCCACTTGACATTTTTCCTAGACTAAATGTACATTTTAATTCATCAATTTCCCAATTGTAACAATTAACTCTAAATGACTAATTATAATCCATCAAACCAAAAGACATAAATAATACACTTTCATATCATAATCATTTTAAACCTTTCATACCCCAAAATATGTCAATTGAGTGCGTATACAGTCTTTGCAATGTTTTATAAATCAACATTCATGTGTGTATATGCTCATATTATGCATGTGAATGAAATGCACCTCATAAATTCTAAAATTATATGACTCAAAAGTCTAACATTCTAACCCTCAGTAAGTTTTGGAAACTCTATTACAATTCTCCCCTTTACGGAATTTCGTCCTCGAAATTGTTACCTGATTGACCAAATAGATGGGGGTACTATTTCCTCATGTATTCCTCAGTCTCCCATGTAGCTTCTTCTCTTGAATGATTCCTCTAAAGGACTTTAACCAAAGGAATTACATGATTTCTCAACTATTTCATCTGGTATCCAACTATTTTCATTAGTTCCTCAATATAACTCAAATTCGTTGCAATCTCAACCTCCTGTGTCGGTAATACATGTGTAAGATCTGGTTGATATCTCCTGAGCATATTAACATGATACACGTTGTGAATCTGAGACATCTCTGGTGGTAATGCTAATTTATAAGCTAATGGCCCTACTCTCTCAGTAATCTAAAAAAAACCAATGTATCTAGGGCTCAACTTTCCTTTTTTACCAAACCTTAGCACTCCTCGCCAAGGTGACACTCTCAAAAACACCTTATCTCCCACTTGATACTCTATATCCCTCTAGTGTTGATCTACATAACTCTTTTTTCTATCTTGAGCTACCTTAATCCTACTACGGATCAATTTTACCTTATCAATGGTATCTTGAATCAACTCTGGGCTTTTAACAATCCTTAGGCCCTCTTCATCCCAATACAAAGGTGATCGACACTTTCTGCCATATAATGCCTCATATGGAGCCATACCAATATCACCATAATAATGATTGTTATATGCAAATTCAATAAGAGCTACACATTCATCCCATGCTCCTTGAAACTCCAAAACATAAGTTATAAGCATATCCTTAACTGTCTGAAAAGTCCTTTCACTCTGTATGTCTGTCTGACGATGAACAGTTCAACTTTTTACCCAATGTTGACTGTAAATTGCCCCAAAATCTAGAAGTAAATCTAGGATCCTGGTCTGATACAATACATATTGGTACTCCATGTAACCTCACATTCTCATTTACATATTTTCGAGCTAACTAATCCAGTATGTTACTCTCTCACACAGGTAAGAAATAAGCTTATTTGTTAATCTATCAACAATGACTTATATAGCATCATGTTGTCTCGGAGTTCTCGGCAAGCCCATAATAAAATCCATTGTAATCCTTTCCCACTTCCACTCTGGAATAGGTAATGACTGTAACTTCCCAATTGGAGCCTAATGCTCTACCTTAATTTGTTGGCATGTCTAACACCTCACAACATACTCATCCACTTGCCTCTTCATCCAGGGCCACCAGAAATGTTGTTTCAGAGTATTGTACATCTTGGTTGTACCATGATGCATAGCATAGGCTACTATGTATGCTTCCTCCATAATTTATGTATGCTTCCTCCATAATTTCCTCTCTTAGACCATCAACATCTGGTACACATAATGTCTACTTTAACCACAATGTATTATCTCTCAACTCAAACTCAGAACTCAAATTCTGTTTTAACTTCTCTACAATCTTCACCAATTCTGGGTCTTTGCTTTGAGCTTTGTTGATCCTTTCATAAGCTTCAACGTAGCTAACATTGCTTCATTATGTCCTAAACTTAGCTCAACATTTAGGGCTCTCAATTGAACTAGGTTTGGTAATCTTGATGTCTAAATTTGTGCCACAATATTATTAGTTTTCCTGCTTAATGCATCAGCCACAACATTAGCTTTACCTGGATGGTATTCAATCGTGTAATCATAATCTTTAAGCAACTCAATCCACCTCCTTTGTCTCATATTCAGTTCTTTTTGACTCAACAAATATCTCAAACTTCTATGATCTATAAATATCAGAAACGCCTAACCATTGAAATACTGTCTCCAAATTTTCAAATCAAACACCACTGTGGCAAGCTCAAAATCATAAACTAGATATTTAAACTCATGAGACCTTAATTGTCTCGAAGCATAAGCAATCACTTTACCATACTGCATCAAAACACATCCTAATCCATGGTGTGAAGCATCACTATATACAGTATATCCTCCAGATCCAGATAGTATAGCTAACATCGGTGCCGTAGTTAATCGATGTTTTAATTCCTCAAAGCTCCTTTGACATTTATCAGTTAATCAAAAAGGTACATTCTTTCTCATAAGCTTTGTCAAAGGAGATGCGATCAATGAAAACTCCTCGAAAAGCCTCCTTTAATAACCTGCCAACCTAAGAAAACTCCAAATCTCAAACACATTTCTAGGTGCTTCCCACTTCATCACCACCTTAACTTTCTTTGGGTCTACCTGTATGCCCTATCCAACACCACCTGATCAAGCCAAAATTCACACTTACTAAACTTGATGTACAATTGCTTCTCTCTCATTATCTATAAGACAAACCTCAAATGCTCATAATGTTCCTCTCTACTTCTCGAGTACACTAAAATATCGTCTACGAATACAATCACAAAATGATCTAAGTAAGGTTGGAATAATTTAGTCATCAATGCCATAAAGGTCGTGGGAGCATTCGTCAATCCAAAAAGTATCACCAAAAACTCAAAGTGTCTATATTTGGTTCTGAATGCACTCTTTGGAACATCAACTTCTGCTATTTTCAATTGATAATACCCTGACCTAAAATCTAGTTTAGTAAACACCTAAGCTCTCTGTAACTGATTGAGTAAATCATCTATTCTCAGTAAGGGATACTTATTCTTCACTGTCACTTGATTCAATTGCCTATAATCAATGCATAATCTCAAGGTTCTATCCTTTTTCTTTACAAACAAAATTGGAGCTCCCCAAGGTGATACACTAGGTCTGATAAAACCCTTATCTAACAACTCCTGCAATTGGGTCTTAAGTTTTTTAAGTTCTACAGATGTCATCGTATACAGAGGAATAGATATAACAGTACTTAGAACTAAGTCAATTGTGAACTCTGTTTCCCTATCTAGGGGTAATCCTAGTAATTCAATGGGGAAAACATCCAAAAATTCCCTAACAACAAGAATATTCTGAATTACCCACTCAACTCGAGTATCCGTCACGTAGGCTAAATAGGCCTCACATCCACTTCGAATCAACCTAAAAGTGCTCATTGATAAAATCAATATGGCTGGCACTGCTTGACTAACACCTCGAAATATAACCTTTGGTTGATTAGGAGATTTAAGAATAACTTCTTTAGTATAACAATTCATCACAGCCCCATATGTAGTAATCCAATCCATACCCAAAATGAGGTCTATCTCTTTTAATTACAATACTATCAAATCAGCTTTTAACTCAGCCTAGTCAACCCAAATAATACACCCTCTGCATACTTCCCCAATCATTGTAGTACTACCTACTAAATTATTCACCTCTAAGACAAATGTCAACATCTCTCTCACACAATGCAGTTTAGATGCCAGATGTGGGGTAATGAATGAATGTGTGGATCTTAGATCTAACAATGCAAATGCCTTAAATTGAAAGACATATAACACACCTACAATAACATCTGTGGAATTTTGTGTCTCTTGCCTCGTAATAGCCTGGCCTAAGTCTGTGGTTGGTTACTCCGTACCTCAGTCCTAACACTAGGACTTGGTGAATTAGTTTTACCCCTACCTCTACCTCTTTGTCCCTATTCCACTAGCTCTGGTCCGCTGGATAGTCATTTCAATCACTGATCCTCCTCTCACTCTATACTATGTTCCTAATATTGCAAGAATGCTCAAAAGAGCCACAACACAAGCAAGCTCCCGATATCTTCCAACATTCTCCACCATATTTCTTTCCATAATGCTCACAAATAGGCATATGTTGTGTTTGCCCTCCATATTTCTATCCTCCAAATGCTTGACCTATACCACTACCAATACAAACAAAACTACCTCTTAGTCTAAACCCTGACTACCTCGATCTAGTTTGTGATCATGATGATCTATTTTGGCATTTACTAAATCTTTTGCTAGAGTAAGCTTGAAACTCACCCTACCTCTTAATTATAAACTCCTACCTATACTCTGCTTGGTCATCCTTCACAAATTGCTCAATCCGAATTGAAGCAACTCATAGCTCGATAAAACTATTTAAATTAGTAATAGCCAACCTCGTTCTAATTTCCATATTCAGTCCATCCTCAAACTGCCAACATTTATCTTCCTCAGTCAGAATCAGAGCAGTAACATAGCCCATTAATTCATTAAACCACATCTCATACTTGGCTACAGTGAGATTTACCTGTTTCAGATCGAGAAACTCTTTCATCTTCCTATCCAAATGGATGTTTGGCATATAATTCTCCTAAAGGACCTTCAGGAAGCCTTACCACATCAGTCTACAAGGTCGGGCGGAACTACCTGGGATAATCTTCCACCACTGATAAGCTGGACCTTGAAGTAACAAGACTGTGTAGTCAAACCTCTCATTGGACTTGCAGTCCATCTAATCAAACATCCTTTCCATTCTTTCTAACGAACCTTCTGCCTTAGCAAGTTTTGTACTTTCATAGAAGTCTACAACCCCCTGCTTCCTAAGTTTATCATACCTTCTTTCTCTCTTCCTAGGAATTCTCTAAGGCATTTAGTCAGACTGGGGTATTGGGGACTCCTTATTGGCTCCTATAGACTCAAGATCAGCTGATTCTATGACTCGATCTCCTATAGCAGATGACCTATAACAAAAAAAAATAATTGTGATCACTTTACGAGTCTTTCACTAGTTGTCATATTTAAATGCTTATATATGTCCCTAGGGATGCTAAACCATGCTCTGATACCAAAACTTGTAACATACCATTCTCATAGCGCATCTACCAGATCATATCCACAGATAATTGAGAATATACTTTATGAAAATGGTACGTTAAAACATTCACATTAATACAGTCTGACGCATCAATATAACTTAAGAATTTCAAATACTTATTTCCTTCACAATCATAGCAAGTCATATAAGTCATTAACATTCCAAATTCAAGTAGACCATACACAACAGTTTTGAACTCAATCCCAATACATCATACAGTACAAAAATTACACACTAGAGACAATATGTTTCATAACAAGGAATGCTAATACAAAAGCCATTTATCTAGACTTTACAGGTATTAACTGAGCAGATCTTTGAGCCATTCTTGTCCCCCAAAATAACCGTACTTATAGCACCCCACTCTCGCAAGACCAAAACCTGACATCGAGGGTGATATCCGAGTCCTTGTCCACAGAAGTGGCGTGATAAGCCCTCGGTCGATCCCAATTCCCCATATATGCAAGCTTGAAATCCCATCGGGCCTCAGCCCTTTTTATGCATACAATGCCAGTTATAACATTCTCATGGGACCACTTGGGCCCTTTTTAGTTATACAAAATAATTACATGCAGTGTAGAGACAAACTGATCCTGACCTCTATACTTCACTTGAATCCTGTAAGTATACTCCGTTAGCCTAACGGGGTATCCTTCTAAGTCCTGAAAAATAGTGGCAAATTTTGGGTGAGTTTTGCGAACTCAGTGAATGACCATCATCGATGGCTTACCCTCACATAATACACAATAATCAGATCACATGCATCATTTTAATAGTAAGCACATGAATAACATATACGATATCAGTCATGTCACATATTATATTAAGAAATCCTTCATATCATATTTCATTTCACTTATCTCCCGTTCGGTTACTTTATGTATATGCAGTATTCATGTGACTCACTCTCCAGTTGTTCCGTTGTTATGACCGAGCTCCTCATTATGCGTTGAGCCCAAGGCTCTGATTCACTTTTAATTTTTTTAGGGGTAGGAGAGCCCTTTGGGTATGCACTACTCCCCTTCGAGCTCGAGGCTCTTTTCATTCGGTGAGCCTTTAGCTCTAATCGTTGGCCACTCTGGTCACAACTACCTTTATGTTTCATACATGGATGAAATGCAATACATCAGTCAAAAATGCTCGATCCCATTTAGTCTTGTCTTTATTTTATAGATCGGTCCCATTTTATCGATCGGTCTCATTTCATCGATCGGTCCCATTTTATCGATCGGTCTCATTTTATCGATCGATCCGATTTTATCGATCGGTCTTATTTTATCTATCGGTCTGATTTTATTGATCGGTCTCATTTCATCGATAGGTCCCATTGTATCGATCGGTCCCATTTTATCGATCGGTCTCATTTTATCGATCGGTCTCATTTTATCGATCGATCCGATTTTATCAATCGATCTCATTTTATCGATCAGTCTGATTTTATCGATCGGTCTCATTTTATCGATCGGTCCGATTGGTTAATCACATTCTCATTTATCGATTGCAGTTTCAGTATAAGTAATGTACAATCAGATCACAGTAAATAGTTACATTATGTACACTTTGTTCACCCAATTCACATTCAAGTAACAGTTCATCGATCGATCAGTTCAAAATAGCCATGAAAGCAAACAGTAAAAGGAGACCATCTCGGTCTACTCACTGTATGCACCCAACTAGTAACTTCTTTCCCGATCTGGAAATGCCTGGATGTGGCACTCAGCCTGCACAGTACATGTATGTAACATACACACATGTTACAAATTGCACATGCCTTATATGAAATATGTACAATGCATGTCTATAACAATTCCGAGTATCACTCCATTAACACTCCCTTTTAGACAGTTTGTACTCCAATGTCTCAATTTTCATCTTGCCAATCGGCTCTTTTGGATCACTTGTAGATCCATGTTTCTATTTTCATTAGCAACAAGAATCAACTCTATCGGAGCTTTGTAGCTCAAGATATCTCCAATTTACCGACGCATATTTAAAAGGATTTACCATTTTAAACACTTTTAATCGGTCATTCCACTTTCAATAGATTGGTCTTTTCAGTTACTATCTATCTGAACCAATCACTACGATTGGAAACAAGAAAAAGTCTGAAGGATTCAACACTTCAGAAATCAGAGCATTCTAGTATCGGTCGGAGAAGTCATGGCCAAACAAAGCAAAGGGGTCGGTCAGCCAAACCGCCTGACCAATTGCCAAAACAAGAAGAAAAGGTCGGTCGGCCGTAGAAAATTGATCAGAATTAAAAATAGAGCTCAGCCGACACTCTGTCGGTCAAAGATCATAATCGATTGATCATAAACTCAAAGTCGATCGGTCAAAACAAAAAGGCGGATTGATCAGTTAGAGCAGTATCGGTCGGCCTCAATAAGATCAATCGGCCAGCAAGAATCAGTCGACCTCAAGAAGATCGATCGACCAAAGGATCAAAGTTGATCGGTTAGAAAAGCAAAGTCGGTCGGTCATTTCACTTTAAATCGATCGATCCTTCTCAGTGATTAACAGAACAATGTCTTAAGGGTTCAACACATATCAGAATAGTCAGATGTCGGACGAATCAATCATAGCCAAATTAAAGAAGAAAGATTGGTCGACCATCAGAGGTCGGTCGATCGCCCAGAAATTCAAAGGTTGATCGGTCAGGATATTAGAGATCAATCGATCGACCAGAAATTCAAGGATCGATCGGTCAGAATATCAAAGAGCAGTCGATCGACCAGAAATTCAAGGGTCGATCGGTCAGAATATCAACAGTTGGTCAGAAACAAAAGTCTATCAGCTAAAGGACTAAAAATCGGTCGGTACACTTGTGATCAAAATCGATCGGTCAGAAGGATCTAAGTCGATCGGCCAAATGATCAAAGTCGATCGATCAGAGGATCACAGTCAATCGGTTTAAACAAAAGGGCGGATCGATCGGTCAAACTCTAATATCCTTATTTCACTCAGTTCATAGTCAATAACACTTCCATGTCCTAATTCACAGTTTTCGGACCTCCGATTCGGTGCCTATTATACATAAACCATTTAATCTCTTTTCAATAATTCGTTTATGTAACAAGAAATCATCTCCAAACTCCTTTATACCCTTATCAACATCATCACTCATCCCATACAAGAATCAGTTCTGAATATCATGTATCATCGCCGATGACACAC
>JANZLC010000001.1:12866644-12876873 GCA_026413385.1 Erythroxylum gracilipes
TCCAAATTATTATTGAATACGAATGTTTGTAACTATTGTAACTTGCAAATGGAAATGTTTTTAAATGTCACGGGCCCGATTTGATTAGTCATGTTCCGCTTACTTGTACCTTGTTTTAAAGAAACAAAAGTTTTGAAATAAAGTTTGTCCGATTGATCGTTTTAGCATGTCACTCTTGCAGGGCATGTACTCGGATATCGCCATAGATGTCGGGTATATGTCTTATAGGAGTGGAGTGCTACATTTGTAGTCATTTTGTATGAATTACAAAAACTTATTATGTACAAAATAATTTTTTATTATCAATTAAGATAATTTTTACTTTATATCATCATTCAACTTTCTGTTTTAACAAATTAAATGTTCAAACAAATCAAAATATTATCAACTGATAACTTATAACTGTTTAAATTATGCATCATCCCTAACATCATCAAATAAAATTTAATGAAGGGAAATTTTTAAAAATAGTTTTTAGTAAATTTATCGACAGAAAAAAAAAGTTTGTCGGTAAAATCTATCAATTTATCGAAGGAAAACAAAGAATTGTCGGTAATGACAATATGAATTTATCGAAAAAATAACCAAATTCGTCGGTAATTTTTCCAACTAACAAATTTTCACTATCGGTAAATTTACCGATTGAAGACAACACAGAATGACCGTCGGTACAAAATTTTTGTTGGTAAATTTGTGACGGACATACTGTTGTTCGTAGCAAATTATTACCTACGATCGTATCTTCGACGCCTTGTTCCGTTGATAAATTTCGTCACTAACTCTATTTTTCTTGTAGTATTCATCATAAGGCTACCTCACATGCAATGAGGAAAAGATGCAATTATGGTAATAGTAGATCGATTCTCCAAGATGGCACACTTTGTTCCTTATTATAAGACAAATGTCCTTGTTATAAGACAAAATGACGCTTCATTTGTGCTTTAAGGAGATTATTCATCCTTACGAGGTGCCTAAGTCCATTGTATCAGATTGAGACTCGAAGTTCTTAAGTCACTTTTGTGGTTCTCTATAAACATTACTAGGAACAAAGCTCTCATTTAGTACATCTTATGATCCACAAACCGATAGCCAAATTGAAGTTACGAACAAAATTTTAGGTGTTTTGTGGCTTAGAATGGTGAATAAGATGACCAAAAATTGGGATCTCAAACCTTCGTACGCAGAATTCACCTTCAATAGGTCACCTTCACATGTTGTGGGAAAGTCCCCATTTGAAGTGATGTACGAAGATACTATATACATTTCCATTGACTTGTTGCCTCTCTCAAGGGACAAATTGTTGAACTTTGATGCAAGGAAACGTGTTGAAGAGATGGCAAACCTCTATAACCATATTCGAGTTAGAATAGAGAAGGTAAACGAGCAATACAAAACAAGAGCAAATAAGTTGCGCAAACTACCAATTTTTAAACCAATTGATCTTGTTTGATTTCATCTTTGGAAGGAAAATTTTTCCAACAAAAGGAGAAACAAATTGATGCATAGAGTTGATGGTCCATTCAAAGTGCTCAAGAGAATTGGAGAAAGTGCTTACAAGCTAGACTTGCCCGAAGATTATAGAGTTTCAACTACATTGGTGAACTTTCTCACCTTTCTTCCTATCTTAAGGATGACAAGTTTAAAGAGTTGATGACAACTTCTTTTGATAAAGGGGTGAGAGCATAAAATAATGGTCTAGTACAATGGGGATAATCATGAAGCATTGATACTTGGATTTCATGGGCTAAACGAGAAGGTAGTTGAGCTTAGACTGAATATAGGCTACATGCTTATTATGACTGGAATTTAGGAAGTTTTCGTTATTATTTTTCTATTTTTATAAGTTTAGAAAGAACTATAATTAAGGAAAGGATTCAAAAGTTGATTTACTTGCCATCCAGGTATTGATTGTTAATTTCCTAGTCAATTTAAGTAAATTTATTATTTGTTTCTTAGTCAAATTAGATAGGTTTATTAACTTTAGTAAGTTTTTAGTTTTCTTTTCCGATTCAAACATAAGGAAGCTCAAGAGCATTGTTATGAATAAAACAAATTTCGGACTACAAATTCAAGAGTATTCCCACAAACACCTATGTGTGTGTTTTAATTTCCTAGTTTGAGAGATTAAAAACAACCTTCAGATTTATGTCTTTTATGTTGCTATGCGACTTTAAAGAAATTAAAGTTCTTTCCTGTCATTCTTCTCTTTCATTCAACTCCTTTAACAAAATTTGATTAATTTTAATTCTAAACAACCAAAACATGTTCTGATTTTTATTTTTTTAATATCCAAAAGCAACATCATGAAAGGGTTTTGCCAGCACCTCTCTTTCAAGGAGCATTATTAAAGATAAAACGTCGAAGCCATTTTGATCAAATGGCGTCATAACATAATTTCCATTGTCAGTTGATATTTAGTGGACTTGCCGGAAAATCCTTAAAAAGTTTCGCTCTAAGAAACGCCATCAAGTAACGAGGTCACAAGACCACCACACTCTAGTATTTCCTGTATGCTAATTCCTTCACAGCTTCAGCAAGTTGATTCTCATTCTGAACGCTCTGAACCCACTTTGCATTTATGCAAACTCGTTCCAGGCTCTGCTTCAGGGTTCTAGCAATAGCAGGCTTAGAACGATTTGCAAAGAATTCTTCTAATTCCTTGGCTTTCTCAATTGAAGCAAACTGCACCATAACACAAGGCATCAGCGTCACAAATATTATAATATCGGAAAAGTTTGCAATCCTTGGTCAAATAGTAGACAATGGAAGAAGGGAGAGTGCTACCGGTGAGACTATTGCACTGATGAAGCGGGTGATTAAGAATCCAGAACCCCATGTTTTTGAAATATACTCCCATTTATCCTACATTGAAGATGTTTAAAAAATACAGATGAACAAATGATTAAGAGAAGGGCAAGAAAAGGGCAAGAACGGACATGGTTAAAAGTTACCGTACACTAACGGGTTTGCGTTACTAAACTTGGTATCTTTAATGTTTGGTTATTTATTACCTTCAGCCATGTCCAAGCTGTTTCACGTCCTTCCTTGCAAACAGCTACACCAAAAACGGCATCTTGACTACGAACCTAGAATGAAACAAGAATTGATATTGTAAGTCTTGAGAGGCCTTATCTTTACTTTCAAACTGCATGTTGAATGCCAACCTTAATGCTCCAGATATAATAATTTCCACAGTACCTCAGGAGACAGCAAAAAGTTGAGAACCTCAAGGATTATATTGGGGTTTGGACAAGATGCTAATGAACCTACAGGGCATAGAAAGATATTATACCATCAAAAACTAAATTTGATCCATATAAACTAAACCACCTTCATGAAAATATCAAGTATACTCAGAATGCGTGTCTTCTCTTGGCTTAGATCTGTCTCTCTGTACACTCTAAGAAGAGATTCATAGCCAGATCTATTTGACGTATTAACTCGCTGCATTACTGCCACATATGCTGCCTGACATCATTGTCTACAAACATTAGACATGTACAATAACAACTGACAAGAATTAAGAACACTATGGCTAACAACCTTTCTTATGTCAGGAGGTAAGAGTGCTGTATTCCTGTCATCTAAGAATGCATGGAAACGCCTAATCCCTTCATTTAATGTAGAATCATGTCCGAAAAGAGCAAGGGCAGTCAAAATTTCTCCTCTCAACAATGCATCAAGATGACTTTCACCTTGTTTAGGGTCCCAACCGAGCTTCCTGAATAGAAAATCAAAAGTTGAAGAAAATTAAAGAAGGATGAGAGAGTGATAATAGCAATCATGCTTCTCCATCAAAATAGAACCACTGAACTCAAATTGCAGTAAACTCCTGACAATGCAACTCGTGACATAATCATACATTTAGTCCTACTTATTTCTTATTCCTATTTCAATCATTCCCTCTAATTTATAAATATTAGAGCTAATCCAACTATAATAATTATAGCAGTAAAAGTCCTTCACTTTGACTTTGTAAGAAATCTTTTCCATTTTAACAGTTGAAGTGATGTGGTAATCATCTATCTCATAGCACAAATTGCAGTGAATTGATGAATCAAAACTTAAGTTTGCAGTTACTGTAAGTTCCTAGCATCTAGATTTTTGGAGTGCATCTCAGTACAAACTGTGAAGAACAGTGGGAAAAACAGAGGGCTTGATGAATATTCAAGACCCTTGTATCATTTATACAGAAGTCATTAGATAGGGAAGAAAACCTTAGTAATAAATAGGAAATCATACACTAAAGAGGGAGATCATACTCTCCCTAATATACTCTTCCTAATATAGATATTTCCTAACACAAACAACAAAAGCCAACCAAATAGCCTTGAGTAACACAAGATCAATGGTCAATTACAATATTTTAATCCTACTTACTCGGCAGAATTTTGGAAAAGGTTAATAAAAAATTGGTTGAAGTATTCCAATAACTCAGGAGTTGCATCGGCTGCAATCCTTATGACCTTATAACTTATCTGCAAAACGAATTAACTAAAATCAGGAAAAATAAAGTCAGAAAATGTGAGAGAACATGATAGGTAGGTGAACATTACATTGATCATGTTAGATAAAACAGTGTAGTCCAGTTCCTCCTTATAAGCACTCAATAGAGTAAGCAAATATGTCAAAGACAGTTGGCGAGCCATACAAAGTGCAAATGAATCATCCAAAACACCTGCCAACAGTATAACTTGTCATCTTCCATTTTCCCCCATCAAACAAATAATTTAGGTGTAGATCAAGTACTTTCAGATTACCAAATCTGTCTGTTTCATTAAGGTTCTTTTTCTCTATGGCATATCTAAGTCTAGCAGCAAGGCCTTCATCATATTTCACTCTATAGAAGCCAGTCTGATTCACATTAAGCTTTATCCAAGCAGTTCTAGCCTCTTCAAGGCTGGAATCATGTAATTCCTTGACATCAAGTATTTCAGATTTACTTTGCATCAGGAAATTCTTGCAAGTATCATATGACCCACAGCATAATGTTATTGGAATGATCCATTGCCCATCTCCATGGGAACCACTTGACAAGAATTGTGACTGCCATGAATTTATTCATCAAAGTATTTAACTTTAAAATAAAACAAAATTGTACCAGTAAAGGAAAAAAAAAAGAATTTTAATGTGTTAACATAAGAAAAAACATGAAAAGAAAACCTGCACAAATTCCAATTTCTGATCCTCCACTTTGACAGATACAACAGGGTATCCTTTTTGCCCTGTCCATGAGTTCATCAACTTGTTGACAGGTTCACCAGATCCCTCTTCAAGGGCAGCCCACAAATCTTCTGTCTTTGCATTCGAGTAAGCATGCTTTTGAACATACGAAGCAAGTGACCTCTAATGCATAAATAAGCCATGTATTATTAAATAGTCTTAACTGGCAGAAAAGTATAGAATTCGATAAAGATCATAAACTAATTTTATAAGTGAAAGACAAAACAGATGTTAGCCACTATGAACATCTTAAAGGCAAGAGTTAACCTCAATTAAAGAACATCAAAAAGTTTTTAACTTCCACGGCTCATTTTCAAATTACCATTCTTAAGAACCAAGCAAAGTAATCAAATTGTAAATTTAATCATGAATAGCTTTTGAATTTCAAGTTCTCAAATACCAACCTGAAAAATTTCAGCACCTAGATAGCTTTGTAACATGCGGATGACAGAGGCACCCTTTCTGTAGCTTATCGCATCAAATATTTCATCAATCTCAGAAGCATGGTTTACCTCCACCTAAAAAAGGAAAACGGAAATATCTTGAAAAAAAATTTGATAAAAAGGTAACTATATTATTCTTTGAGCAACAGTCAAAGTTAATCCATTTCTGTTTACCTCAATGGGGTGGGATTCTTCAAGACCATCCAGCCTAAGACCCTCTGTAGATTCATCCAAAAATTGTGTCCATATTTTCCATTCTGGAAACAGACTATCAGCAGCTAGATAGCTCACCTGAACCCAAGCAAAGTACTGGTGTTAGCTAAAGTGTGCATAAACAAGTGAAAAAGTAGACATGACAATGAAAGAAACGTACCCAAGTAGCAAAGCCTTCATTTAGCCACAAATGAGTCCACCATTCCATTGTAACAAGATTGCCAAACCACTGGTGAGCTAGTTCATGTGCTACAACAGTAGCAACCTTTAATAGAATCAAAAGCAGCAATTGCAAAAATGTCACAAAGACCACAGTATACAAAGTATATTTTGACAACTAAAACCAAAGAAAACAAAATGCACAACACACTCGTTGTTTGTTGGCAGCAGCAGAATGCTTCGCATCATATAACAAGGCTGTTTCACGATACGTAACCAAGCCATAATTCTCCATTGCCCCGGCAGCAAAGTCAGGGATCGCAATCATGTCCAACTTGGGAAGAGGATATTGTACTGCAAAGTATCTGCAAAACTTATAATAGTTAATATGAAAAATACAAATTGAATGAACAGAAAAATAATCAACTATGAAGAAAAAAAGTAGTACTAATTCTCCTTCATTGGCTTCTAGGAAGACTGGGATTAATCACCATTGAATTAAGTAACAAAAATAGCACAGCATACCCTTTGTATAATTCAAGTGTCTTCACAGCAACATTCAATGCAAATTTCCCTTGATCAGCTTTTCCAACTTGACAATATACACGAACTTTGATCCCTATATAGATTAGCATAAACACAATGTAAGAACAAGGGTTCAATCAAACAGACAATATGAAGCAGAATGAAATTGTACCATCAGATGTATGATCTTCTACATAATCGAACAAACCAACACAAACTGCCACTAAATACGTAGACATGATGGGTGTTTCTTGATAGGAAACCGTCTTCAAGTGCCCATCCACTTTCTCCTCGATAACTGGCATATTTGAAAGAGCCAACAGTTCAGATGGCACGTCCAACGTAATCTTGAAAGTGGCCTGTGACACCATTTTTTATATTAATTTTAAACTCTAAACTAGTCCTGAAACAAAACTTTACCGGTGTTCTGTCTCGGTCAACTTTCTTGAACAACAAACCTTCACTTGCTCTCAACGGTGGCAACCAACTGAAATATACATACCTTGCAAGCAGGCTCATCCCAACAAGGGAAACATCTTCTAGCATCCGCAGGCTCGAACTGCGTAACTGCCATATTCTTCTTTTCACCGTTAAGTTCATAAGTGCTGCAAACCAATATCATGGCCTCTTAACAACTCCATAAAGTTCATTAAATATTGTGTTCGTTTAGCTCATACTTAATCAAAGAAGAGAGAAAGAGAGAGAGAGATCCTTTATTATTACCTTCTATAGAATCCCTTCATTTTATCATTCAAAACTCCCTTAAAACCTATCTTCAGAACTCCAACGCCAATCGGAAGTGTCGCCGAGAACTCCAACACCAATATCTCATCGGCCTCCACCGCTTCTATTTTCACCGGCTCCAAAACCTTAGACAAGTTTGGATTGGTGAATGAAACGGAGCCAGAGTTGACACAGAGTTCTGCGGCATTAAGGACGATGAAGTTGGTGTCAGAGACGACGTCAATGTCGATGGCTACGGAGCCAGTGAAATTGCAGGCGGAGAGGTCGGGTTTCAATCGAATATCGTACCGTTTGGGGACGGCAAATTTTGGAAGGCGAGGCTGTCCTTTGAACTGATCCATGTTCGCGTTTCACAAACTCGTCAGTTTCCGACCAGTGAGAGATGCGCTTGAAGTAATCTTTGTATTTATCGTCAACACTTCGCTTCGAAAATAAGCAAAAGAAAAGAATATTTAGCGTCGAATATAAGCAAAAGAAAAGAATATCAGATCGAAGTGATTAGTATCGCATCACAAGATGTCGTACCCTTCGCTAAAAATTTCCCCTTGCTGGTTAGTACGTATTTCTATATATTTATATTCTTGTTCATTTTGAACTTACACAACAGAATTAAACAACATTTGTTCATTCTTTAAGTCCACTACAAATTGCACGGACAATCCACCAAAAGTACCATTTACCATCTGCACAATTCATGGATTCCTCATAATTTGTCAATGAAGACATGAACATAAATACATAAATGGCATCCATTATTAAAGTTAAATTCTATCGCCGTGGGCAAGGCATAAATTTCATACATATATATATATATGGAAAGGTTAGACCATCAATCGTATAGATATATACAAATATGGATCTTCAATTATTCATCATGTGCGTTCGTATCCATCCAAATATCCCATAAACTGCTTGCACAAGCTGTAAACCACTATTGCGGCATTGCTCATATCATCACCAACACCTGATATAAATGCATTACTAATCTGCATGTTTCCACTACATACTAAATGCATTTTCAGTTGAAGAAAAGCGTTTCTCAGCATATTGGGCATGCCCACTCTCGTTCCCAAAAACTTTTCACTCACTTGAAAATTGCTGGGGAATCAAAATCTCTTAAAGTCAGTTAGGGATTAACCTCAAAAATTGCTACAACAGAATAAGGGCCACAATTATGCTTAAAAATGTTGGATTACATTTATCTTGGTATTCTCTCCCCAAAATTCTGACTATCCTCTGAGATTTGAGAAAAGTAAACACTACCAAAATCATCAATAGTGTTGGGTCCTGTTTTCGGAGCCCAACCTCTTGCTTTCATGCCACATATATTGGACTCCGCTTATTTTCAGAGTCTAACGCTTGTATTAATACCAAACTTATTGGATCCAGCTTGTTTCCAGAATCCAACTCTCTTCGGCATCATGAAATGAGTGCGTATTACCCTGTAGGGTTAATTCATTTAACCCTTATAAGCCATCATCGGTTCCTCATCATTCTCATAACATCCCAAGCCATAAAGGTGAGCCCACACAATGAAATCACAAAATTCACAATTTGACTTATTCAAAACAATTGTAGTTCTATGTCTCTAGTTTATTTTGAAACAAGAACCATCTCAATCGGAGTTCTATAGATGAAGATATGCTTAAGAAACCAAAGTATATTCATGGCTCAATCATGCTCTCCCAACCGACCCCTCACTTTCTTTTAATCAATATTTTTCGAATTCAACACCAATGGCTATTAATTTTTGTGGAAAGGTAGAAAAACATGCTAGGAATCTATCGCTTCAAGAATCACTTAACTTGGAGGTCAGACGAAGAAGTTATGGTCAAAAGAATCCAACATGTTTATGTCCTTACTCAAATTGTACATACCTTGGCGCAATTGCCATAACTCTCACTACAGAAAAGACTTCTAAATCTAAAACTTTCGTGAAGACTCCGAAGTGAAATTCTGTCATTTGGATAAAGCACGAACTGTGTGAATTTTACACGGTCAGACCATGTGACCTTCGGGTCTGGCAGTTTTTTAGCATCAGGGTTACATGGCCTGTGTGATTTTACATGACCTTACCATGTAACCTTCGGGTGTAACGAAAATTTCCACTCTCCAAGACCCTCCAATGGATCCTAAACCTATCCTATCATCCCTTTTACTTATAATCTTTCCAAATCGACCAATCCTAGTGCGATATCACTTTATATACTCTAGTTATTCGATATACATATCCTATGCAACATTACCAACTCAAACGATCATATCTCTCAACTCTGATATCCAAAAATCACATAATTTATATCGTTGGAAAGATTGAAAGACAAGCTACAACTTCCATGAAGACAACTTTGTCGGATTCAACCTAAATCGATCCCTTTTCCCCTAGAAGTCAGAACACATATTTTACCCTCATGAAAAACTTGAAATTTTTGCACTATACAAACTTGGAATATCATGAGCATAACCATTCAACTACCAATTGGAAATCTTCAACTCTCAACCTCAATTCATTTGACCCTTCATATTCAACAACATCTCATAATTCTTAACATTCCTATCTTTCTTATCCACAGTAACTCTCTCTCTCTCTCTCTCTCTCTCTCTCTCTCTCACACACACACACACACACACACACATATAACAATAGTTCATGCTCAAGATTCATCATCTTAAGTTAATGACTTCAAACATACCTAATTTCAACTTAACATCATCCATACACAATTCATATTTCATTAGCATCATAAGTGAAGCGTTTACAAAGCTTTAATGGCATTCCAAGCCATATTACATCATCAATATCACAAATCCGTAATACAAAAGATACAAAACCTTATAATTCTTGACATATGTCTAAAGTCTTATTTTTACATCAATCTAACTTAAAATACAAAATATGCATAATCAAACGAATGCCTTGAC
>JANZLC010000001.1:12892084-12911069 GCA_026413385.1 Erythroxylum gracilipes
AACTTTCTTAATTCTTTAATTTCTCACACTTTTCTCTTTATTTCTTGATTTTCTACTAACTTTTCAATCAATTCACTCGCTTGAACTTTCATAAACCATACAAATCTCCACAATTATTAAATACATCGAAAACTCAAAATTCTTTTCTCATAATTTCCTTAAAGCATACATACATCTATTTCACAATACATGTATAAAACACTTATTTTACATCATTTCTTATTTTCTAAATTCCACTTAAAATTCGGGGTCCAACACACTATGTTATTAGACAAACTTGACTCCATGTCAAACATCATGATGCATCAAGCTAATGACTTATATCATTTGATTAAGTCTTGCTTTTCTCCTCCAACTAATTTATTTTTTATGTTTCCAAAAAAGGGAAAGCAATTTGGTGATATTAGAATTAGGAGGAGTGTGTCTCTTATAAACAAGATGACTTTTTTAATTTTATTTAATGCATGGATACATCTTTTACTTGTTATTGAATATCTCTTTATTGATATTTCACTTACATGATACTCAATTATGATTTATGTATGAATTAAAGGGAATTTAGTTATTATTTTGATATGGATAGTATGAATTAAAGGGAAGTTAGTTATTATCTTGATATGGATAGTTTTTGTGTGTTTAATTTTATTATTAGTCTCTATATCACCAATGCTTTGTCATCGTCAAAAAGTGAGAGATTATTAAATTAAGGGAGGTTTCAATTGATATTTTGATGATAACAAAACATAATTAAGAATACATTATTATTTTGATAAGAAGAAATATAAGAATAAGATGTAGCCATAAACTCAAGAATATAGTTTTTAAAGTTAATAAAGAAAAGTTGAAGTTTGCAATTGTCAAAGTGAAGATCAAGGAATAAAAGAAGATCAACACATATTAAGGTCATTATATATTTTGTTAATAATAATCTCATCTAGTCAATTTAATGATCTTGAAGGCTCACCATGCATAACTATTTCATATCACCTTATTATATGACTTTTTTTATTTATCAAAAGGTATTAAAGCCTTTGTTTTTTTAAAGGCCTCCTAATCTTTCAAACACACTTTAGGGGGGGGGGGGTATAGAATGTTGTTTTAGTTATAATTGAATTAAACAAATCAAGTTTGACATTTGAAGTTGTTAATATAAGATTGGTAAACTAATATAGGTTAGTGTTTGAGTAATGTAAGTAACTTCGTATAATATGTTTCTTACCACATTGGTCAATCATATTGGTCGACCATTAGGGTTTTGTAGTTAACCATTGTCCCTCTAAGGGACATATTGGTTGAACAATATGGTTGAGTGGTCAACTAATATGCAATAGTTAGCAAATTTTGTACATTGAATGCAAATTGGTTGATTAATATAACTTCATGATTAACCAATGTACATATTGGTTAAACATTACACCCTAATGGTTGACCAATGTCTCAAAGACTAGTGAATATGTGCATTTAATACACACTGATCTACCAATATGCTATATCGATCAATCAGTGAAAGCTAGTTTTGACTCTTAAAACCCTATAAATGCATGTTTTCTCATTGGTTCTTACATAAAGAAGCATTTGGGTATCTTTTATACATATTGCTAAGTGTTTTTAAATCATTTGAGCATTCATAATCTTAATATTTTCAAAGTGATAAAGTGAGTTTTTTTTAATTTTAGTTGCAAGCTTCCATTGGAGTTTTTCTTCATTGTATACAGGGTAACCTAAGTGGTATTAAGGTTCTTCTTCACCTTGGAGGAAGATTGCAAAAGGGTTCATCTTTTCCAATTAAACATTGTACAAAGGTTATTCTTTACGTGAAAGAATAATTATAATAGAAATATAAAAAGAGTTTAAACAGCATAAGTAGGCAAACGTTGTTTGCTAAATCATTATAAATCAATTTTACATTTCTCTTTCCTTACTCCCTTGACTTTATTGCTCGAGTGCATTATTGAATTCCATTATTTCATTTCATATTTTCATCCTTCATAATTGTTCTCATTAACATAATAAGTTAGTAGTTTTTGTTTTAAATTTATCAATACTCAATTCACCCCTTTAGGTGCTATTAGGGGCTAACAAAGATTTAGGGAGTTTTACTACCTTTTCCATTATTGGTGGCTTATCTATTGATAGATGCTAGCTAATATAGGAGCTAGAATTAATTTGATGCCCTAATTTGTACATAAAAAGTTAGTATTGAAGGAACCTAAACTGAGTAAGGTAAGTCTATAATTAGCTAATAGATTGATTGTATATCTTATGGGTATCATTGAAGATGTTTTAGTATAGGTTAACATATTAATTTTTCCAGTTGATTTTGTTATTTTTAACATGGAAAAATATATTAAGGTACCTCTAATCCTAGTTAAACCCTTCCTTATTATAGGAAAAGCCATAATAAATGTTCATGAATGAAATTGATCCTTGGGGTTGTTAAAGAAGAAGTAATTTTCAAGATTTCAAATGCTATTAAACATTCCATCTCATGTAATGATTCTTACTACTTGCTTAATGTATTAATGCTAAAATTTCTTGATTCATGTTAGCAAATTATTTATAAGTATATGTTAGAGTATTGCATCATGAAAGGAGAGAAAGTTGAATAGAAGAAAAAAAATTCATGAGCAAATAGACTATTTAGAGGTAAATCAGAATCTCATAAAGAAAAAATGATGTTAAAGAAGTCATTATCCTATCCTAGTAGAAATCGAATCACCTATAAAGGAACCATTAATCTTCGAGTTGAAATAATTAGCACATCATATTTAATATACCTTTTTGAAGGAAAAGTTATAGCTACCCATCATTATTATAACTGGGATAAATGAAATAAAACATAAATTATGAAGGGTTTTGAGGATGTTTAGGAGGCATTATCATAAAAGCTTTCCGATAAAAAAGGGATAAGTCTTTCCTTAAAAAAGCTAGTAAAATCTTGTCAGAAGAAGGCTATAAACACTTGGTGTAACCGTCATAGATATTGAATCTAAATAGAGGATGTTTTCTAGATGGCTCTTCCCTCAACTGATTTTCCTCCACTCTTATATTTGAGTCTTCCTTCTCAAACTCTCATCAGAATCTAGGCCAACTCTAAGATTCAACCCCTTGCCTCAACATCATCTTTACTTCCACATGTTAAGAATATTTTGGATAAGCTAGCTCGTTATCTTAAGAAAACGTAAGTGTCATATTATTGGAGATTCTTCTCCCATTGACAAGTTAAGCCACTTACCTCCTTGAAACAAGGAAGAAACCCAGTGACCTCAAAGGAAGTTCTGAATCAAGGTAGCCAAATGGAACTTATGTACAATTGTCTTCTTTGTTGACAACAGACTTATATATCCATTAATGCTAGTATGGGGCAATTTCTACTGGAGGAAAATGGGCTAGGCTTAAACTCTTATTAATCAAAAGAGGCTGCTCCTTATCTTTAAGTTTGGATTAATTAAGGAGGTTCAAAAGATCCTTGAAGTTAGATCTTTTCATATGGATGACAAATATGTATTTATGCAAAAATGGGCACTTAGACTAAATCTTGAGTAGCTAAAACTCAAGCATATCCCTTTATAGATAAATATTCATAAAATTCCTCTTAAATATTAGTCCAAAACATGCTTGAGTTATCTTGTAAGCTTCACAAGACAACCTTTATGTATGGATGAATACCCTGCTGCAATGAAAATGATAGGATTCGCTCGAATTTGTGTATAAGCTAATATATCTCAATCTTTGCCGAATGGTATCCCCATTGTGCAACTCAATAATCTTAAAGAATTGTTTGAAGAGTCAGTGCAAGTCACGTATCACTGGAATCCCTCTTATAAATAGAAAGGAATGGAATGGATAAAGACATACAAATTATTTATAAAAGATAACTATGATGAGTTTGATGGAAAAGGATCTCTTAAGCACCAGTTAACCTCTTAATAGAGCATAAAGATATCAATGTCCCTAACGATGTAAAAAAACAAGACTAATAATAAGACTAATAGAGTGGATTGGCTGATAATATTGTTGGAGTGAATAATGCTAGAACTACAACATTAAGGAATAAGGCTAGAGAGAATAATGTTAGAATTACAAAGTTGAAAATGAGGATCCCCAAGAGGAGCACATTCATTTTAGTGAAAATGAAATCCTCTCACTTTTAAATCAATTGAATCCCTTGAATTAACTTTTAAGGATAGTGAAACCATTCAGAGTCAATAAGTAACTAAAACTAACAAACTTGTGGCTTTGATTACAATCACTAAGGAAAAAAAAAACAAAGTTGAAGATGTTAACTCTAAGATCTTCACACCTACATTGAAAGGGAAATTAGTTAGGAAAGCTAAAGCCAAAGGGGCTCCCAATTCATCTCTCCTAACTTCATTTTAGTCCTAGCTTAGAAATTACCCCCCAAAAGCAACATGTTCTTTCTAGTTACCTTTATTCAATAGAACTTATAATAATCTTTGGCTCTTTGGAAACTAAAATTAAGTACAAGAAGCTTTGGTTTATTAAAAATGGTTGGAAAATCATCACAAACCATCATGTTCATCACAATGGTAAGATTGAATTTACAATATGATCTTGACAAAATTCATGTCTTGGATACCACTATCTACGAGCAAGTTGTTCATTTGGTCATTGAATTCAAGTATAATAGTTTCAAAACTTATGTCTCCTTTATATATGCTTCTAATTATACTTTTTAGAGAGCCAGTCTTTAGATTGAGATTGAAAGTAAGTGGTCTAGATTGTCCATTCCTTGGATCCTACTTGGGAAATTTAATTGCACTCTTCTTTACTTAAAACAAAAAGGAGAAACTTGTTAAAATGAAAACCCAACAAAGAATTTAAATCTTTCTTGGCAAATATTAACATTATAGTTGTTGCTTATGAGGGAAATTATTATACATAGAGCAAATAAGGGAAATGGTATAAGAGGAAAAAAGTTACATAGGGTTTTATTTAATCATCATTAGATGAAAAAAATTCCCAAGAAGCTTGGCTAATTTTAGCAACAACTTTTTCTTAGAGAACTCTCTAATTGAAATACACAATCTTTTTGATCCTTCTAATGGATTAGCCTCTTACAATTTTATTAATTATCTTGCCAAGATGGAAACATTTTAAGAAATAATAATGACCGCTTAAAGCATGAAAATGAGGGCTTTAAGTAGTCTATATTTGATCAAACCAGGAATCAAATAATTGCACATAAAAAATTTGAGAAGATTATTAGATATCACAAATACCAAAAACAAGCTAAGCTTAGTTCAATCTAAATTTTTCTTGGATCTTATTAGTGCAAGAAAAATTGAGGTTAAGAAAACTATTTAAAACAATCATATTAAAAATCTAAAAGCTAGCAACTCTCTTCTTAAACAAAAATCCAAGGTTTTTTGGCTTTAGAAAAGAGATAGGAGCCCTTTATTATCTCTAAATCCATCCTTTCCATAAGGAATTCAAATTAGATATCTAACTTATGCAAAGATAATAGGGAATAAGTTTAGGAGCAAAAGGAACTAAAATGTATGGTTTCAACTATTTCCAGGTTATCCTTAGTTCCTCTCCTACTTACCACTCTACAATGTAAGACCTCAACACTTTTATTGTTAAATCTATTTTTAATATCAGCCTATTGAATTCATTAAACTTGTATGCACTCAAGAGGTTAAAGTTGATCTTTTTAGCTTTGACTCTAACAAAGTTCCAAGTCTAAATAGATTAAACTCTTTCCTTTTCAAAGAATCTTAGCACTTAATCAAACACAAAATTTGAAAGAAAGTCCTAAAATTCTTCAAATCAGGGAATCTCCTTAGACAATTTAGTAAAACTTTCATTTGTCTATTCCCCAAAACTTCAAATCCTAACTCACTCAAGGATTTTAGGCCTATTGCTTGTTATAACACTTTTTACAAGATCATTTCCACTAGACTTAATGTTGTTATAGACTCTCTGATTTGCAAATCTCAATAGTCTTACATTAGGGGTAAAACATTAAGGATAACATCTTTTTGTCTTAGGAACTCCAATAGAAGATGTGCAATGAGGATTGATTTCCATAAAGCATTTGACTTTATCAATTAGAAGTTTATCTTGAATTCCTTAGAAGCTCTTAGATTCCCCAAAATTTTCATGATTTGGATTGAACAATGCATCTTAACTACCTCTTTGGTGAATTGTATTCGAAGGTGGCAAAGGTGTTAAACTATGAGATACCATTTCTCCTTTTCTATTCTTCATTTGTACTGAGATACTATCCAAGCTCATAGATTATAACACTAGGATGGATCAAACTTTCAAATTTCACAAGTTTGCCAAGCAAAGAATCTTCAATATATCCTTTGTTAATGATTTATTGCTATTCTATAAAGCTGAAACTAATTCCATCAAATCATTATGAATTCTCTTTAGTGCTTCTGCAAGTTATCAAGCCTTAACATTAATGAAGATAACATCTTCATACTCATCTTAGATGTAGCTAGTTCTTAGGTTGGGACCTTATGCTCCATAGTTGGCTTAAAACTTGGAAAGCTCCCTTTCAAGTACCTTAGCATTCCAATTTCCACCAGGAGACCTACATAAGGATTTTCAATCCTCATTTAACCAATTCCATTAAAAAAAAGAATCGGTCATTGTATTGATGAAATTCTTTCTTATGCAAGTGAGTTGCAACTTAACAAATCCATTCTCAACAACTTTCATGTTTACCAGATTTCTTATATGGCTCTACCAAAAACCATCACCAATGATTGGAGGATGTCAAGAGAAACTTCTTACGAACTGGTGAAGATTACAAATAACCTTTTGCTAAAGTTAAATAGGTCGATATTGGTCTACTAAAGGATAAAGGAGTTCTTACATTTAGGAATTCAAATTAACAACAAAGTTTTTCTTAAAAAAGATTGTGGAGAATCCTAGCTATGAAGGAAGCCCTTTAGGTCCAATGGATTCATTCCTATTATTTGAAAAACCAATGCCTCAAGGAAATCAAAACTAAAGTTTATTCCTTTTGGACCATGCTCCATATTTTTGTAACTGAGATGTAACTTTGCAAGGAAATCAAATTTCGCATACGAAATGGTAAGAGTACTTGAATTTGGTGATAATTGGTGTTAATTAAGTCCCTTATACCTAATTCCAAAGTTTTTCCATATAAGACACATGACAAACCTAATAATTAAATAAGTGAACTAATTAATGGAAATGAGTGGCTCAAAGAGAACTTGCCTAAGAGAAACCTTAATCATCAAAAAATGGATTGCATTAAATGGTCCAGAATTCCTTTGAGGAACTTCTCTAACCTATTAGGATACCAAGTCTTCAGAGGTTCATCTTCTAAGGTACACTGAAGGAAACTAGTATGTTATAAGCATATTCCCCCAAAATCACATTATCATCTAGTTTGGGGGCCTTGCTATTACCTCAGTTAAGATGATAAGCAAAGTTTGTATAACAAAGAAACTTTGGTGGTTATGTAAGCATAAAGAGGAACTTTGGGTCAAATGGGTACACTCTGTTCAAATAAGGAGCAATACTTTGTGGAATATACAAACGAATCAGAATATGTCTTGGACCTTAATGCAAATCTTAGGTACCAAATAGTAGATGTAGGAACTAATCATTCATAAAGATGTAGGAACTAGTCATACATAGGATTGGAGATAAGAAGTCCACACTATTTTAGTTTGGTGTCTGGCATAAAGGTCCATCATAGAGGATTAAAGAAATCCATATTTTGAAATTAGTAATTACATAAAACACCAAGTTAAAGGCCCTCATTAGCAAAAACTAATGTAAGTGGCCTTACCATTCCAATAAAGGAGTAGGCATAATACCTGACTCCTCCAATCAAGACTTGGTACTTAAAAAAATTAATGGATCAATGGAATTCAACACCTTACAGAGAACATCTTTGGCATGAATTGAACAATAGAGTAGAGTAGAAGAAAATAGTATAAGAGAATGACATCAACATATCACATGCTTTCATTCTTTGGCTAGGGATAGGTGGAAGACTAACTATAAAGAACAACATTAAGTTTACTATCCCATCAAAGAACTATGAGCTATTTTGGAGACACATTGAAATTATGGACCGCTTAATGGTTGATTGTTTCTATTCAAACAACATTTTGGAGAAGATATAAAGACTCGTGAACATAAGGAAGTTAGTCTTTATATGGAATGAAGTAATTGAATAGAACATTAGAATCAAAATGACAAGAAAAGTAGATAACGTGTTCAAAATTTGCCTGGCTTCAATAGTTTACTACCCATGGAAGGATAGGAATGCTAGACTCTTTAGAAAGGAAGCTAAAACTTAAGAGTAAACTTTCTAGAGAATTATACTTCAATGCAACTTGAACCTACATGCTAGAGGCTTAATCAACAACATTTCACACAGCATGAAGGAAAGATGGTTACTAAATTAGAGCATCACTTTGTTTATGGAAGTGCTTTCAACTTCAATAGACGTACTTGAGTTTCTTGTTCTTGATTAATAAGATTTATATACACCCCTTATATATTATTGAATTAACTTTTGAAAAAAAATCTTTGTAACACTAAACTTGAGAGTAGAGACAACATGTTTTTCAAATGTTGCTTTTAAAGGAACGTCGAATTAAAATTCAAATGTTGAATAATCATTTATCTTATGTTAATGATTAGGAATGGTTGATGAAATGGGCTTCCAATAGGCTGGAGAAAAAGGATTACAAGTTAATTAAGATTACTTTATGCTCTAGACCTTATGCATTATAAAGGGAAAGAAATGTGTGTATTTTTAATAATAAAGCTTCAAAGAAGTTGAGTTTTTATCTTAGCATTTTCAAATAGATCAGGGGAGTTATCATGGATAATATGAATATAAGCACACTCTTAAGAAATATGGCAACAAAATGGAGGTTATGTTGGCTCTTCTATAACTTACGCTGATTTAAGGAATAAAGTTGTTGTGACTCTCTTTAACCTATATTTTCAGTTTAATTCATCAATTCTTCTTAAGGATGAGCAATCTTAGATAGCTTCTCATAGATACTATTATATTGTGTTATACTAGCTATTGAGATGTATGGCTTACTTTTAGTTTCGCACAATATTCCTTAGATAAATTATATTCAACCATCCCTAATTTTTTTATAAAGGTTCCTTACCTATTTGTAACTCCACTTGGAGCTATAAATTAATATTTTTATTCATTAACTTCCAAAAAATAGCTTAATAAGTCATAATTATTTAAAAAACAATGAAAGAAATATGATTAAGTGGACTCGTTAGAAGTTAGATTGTGTTGTGATTCATCTATGTTAGGTCAGTAGATATTAGCATTTATGATAGTTTGATGTAGACTTCATTTAATGGTCCTGAAATTGATGCTTAATTTGCAGTAATGAGACTATGCATGTATATGACTTTAACATAACTTGAACTAAATTGGTGCTTATCAAGTAATTTTGTATTATGATATGATATGAAAAAATTATGAATAAAGTGAATATAAATAAATTCACTTTATTGAATTTAATATAAATAAAGGGTCAAAGTTAATAGTGGTGTTTGTAGTCATTGGAAATGGTAACCAACTAAGTAATTAGAGATATTCACAATAAATTATTTACCTTCACATCAAAAAATTAGAAACAAGGTCCTCACATTCCATAAAAGTAAAAAAGAAGTAAGTTTTTTTAATTATTTTTATATTGGTTATTAAATGATTAAGAGTAAAAAAAATTACTCATTTGTATTCATTTTATATATAAAGTTAAATTATTTAAATTGAGTGGATTTTAAGGATGTTTTATTTAGATTAAACTAAACTATAAATCAATGCAAGTATTTAGATACCAAAACAGTTGAGGAGTAATGTAGTTAAGTAGATTATGAAAATCTTTGTTACTTTAATGTATTTTTTGATTTTTTTTCCTAGAATTGAAACTTACTTAAGTTGAGAGTAATTGAGATTGATTTGTTTGAGGGCAAGCAAAATCCTAAAGTGTGTGGGTATTTGATGTACTAAAAAATGTATATATAACTCATTAGTAATTTGAATTGTTGTATGTATAAATTACATTGATTTACTCAATTTATGCTATATTTTTAGGTACATAAGTAGTTGTTTCCCTAGGATAACCTTTTTCATAAATTGGAAAAGATTACAAGCAAAAATATGAAAACAATGCAAAATTTTTCACAATTGTATGCTAGCTCGTGTTCATCTTGAAAAATTTTAAGGTGAAGACACAGTCAAATACACTAGATAAAAGTGAGGGCATAAGGCAGGGAAAAGTTTCAAAAAGATACGTAGTCCAAAGCATGACCATGTTTTAACTTGTCAACCGATAAAGAAACATTATAGTAAGAAAGATTCACAAGACATAGACGGCGATTCCATCTCTATAAAAGTTATAAAAAGTATTCTAAGACATGGGCATGTCAAAGCGAGCCCATAATATTCTCTAAAAACGTGGCAATCAGGGGTCGATGGCGTCCTTGGTTGTGTTGGCAACGAAAAATTCATTTGAAAAACAATGGAAACCCTATTTTTAGGACCTTATCCAATTCCTCTAACGAAAACGTTGGGATTCGTAGTTAATAGAGAAAACAACCGTACCTTTTAAAGACAACTTAGCAGTTGAGTTGTTTTCTTTCGATCCATCCCAACAAATTAGAGCTAGCTAATTGAAATATAGAGATTTCATCTACAACTCTTTCCACTTTGATCTCTTTTTTATCACTTATTATATATGTTGGTGTAAATTAAGATGATATGTGTGAGTTGACTAGTTTTTGTATATATTTTTAAATAAGGAGAACCATAAATATTGTCTTTATTGATGATTAATTCAAATTTATTTATGAAATAGGTTTAATATTCCTATGAAATATATATCATTGGATATTCTTTAAATGGATTTAATTTAAGCTAGTGACTAGATATAATATTAACATGCATGTGAATGATTCAAGAGAAACTGCTTGCTTGCGAGTAGACCACAATCCCAGATATTAGGAGATGTACGGGTTGCTAGAGATAGATAGTCATACATAAATCTTCTAGTATTAGGTTTAAACCTTTCATAGAAACCAAAATAACTTGATGCTGCATTCTTAAAAATTTTAATCAAATATAACTTAAGAATAGGTGGTTATAACTCAAAACAGAGCATCTTTATAATCTAGGAATTATTGGTTTAAATGTTAGAGAACTTCTAAGTTCATTGAATCATGACAAAGTCTTTATCTAGACATATGCATTTTTTATTTATTTTGTTCTTATTGGTTTGTTCCTTTGTTTAGATTTTATTTTATTTCAACAACAATCAATCCATTTATATTCTTTAACTTGTTAGTGGTAAGGAGTGGATTAAATCATTCTAACTTCCTCGTAAAAACGACACTCTATTAAAGCATTCTTAAGTTATCTAAATTTGCCAACAACAAAAAAATCAATTGATTAACTTATTAATAGGAATTGTAAGTATTGAAAGAATATAATTTAAGTTAGGAACTCTTATTGATCCAAGAAATAAGAGGAATTCATTAAATCAAGTTAAAATTGAATGTAATAAAATCTCAAGGAATTTTTTTTACCTAAGTTGAGCTCATTAATTAAATTGATTATTTTTGACCAATATTTTAAAAACTAGACCGGATATCGAACTGATAAAAAAAAGATTTAAAGTTCAACTAGTATTATAAAACTAGTATATAATAAATAAGAAGTGAAAAATTAACTTTTCGATTTGATCGAATATATTTTAATAACCTTTATCGTTATATATAATTAATTATCGCATAATACAATTGCATCGTGCGCCCTTTTTTTTGTTTGAGAAATTGCATCGTGCGCTTTGGTAAAACATAGTCGATTATCTTGTTTAGACAATCACTCGTCTATCATGTGCAATTTCAACTATCAGTGGCTTGTACCTCGATGGTTACTAATATATTTCTCGATCCATAATTTCAACCCTTGTTAATATACTTATTATTAAGTTAAACAAACTTCACATCATCATGTGTTTGAACTAAAATTAGTAATGGCCCATTTCGAAGGATGAAGATTAGAGTTAGTAACAGTTTAGACTGCCCGAAACCCCCTATTGGTAGCCTGAGGCCAGCCTGAATTATGATCGAGATTCGAACCGTTAGCTTGAACCCAATCGAATCACCGCCACTTTCCACTCCAGTGCTCTGTTTTTATTTTTTCCCCTCAATAGATTTTCCAAAACTTTTCTTGTTTTCAAAAGAAGTCCAACGATTAACGAGAGAGCAACAATAACAAAATTTCAACTTCAGATGTTTCAATAGAACCAACATAACAAAATATTACTTTTTCAATAGAAAACAATGAAACCCAATGAATGTTGATTTGAAATTCTTAACAAAATAGAAGGAAAAACAAAACAAAAATTATCACTCATTGGTAAAAATAGTTTATACATTTTCTTTATAATTTCTTCTCTAAGAGCATGTCCTTAAAGAAATTATAATTTCTTCTCTACCATATGTGATCAGTTTGGGACCTTGCACGTCAAAGTTTGGAGTGAGATGAATATAAAATGCTTTCAAGGAATAGAGAACAAGAACGAGGAGGTTAAGAGTAAGCAGAATAATATACCGAAAAACAGTCGAGCACAATCTCTTTCAAATGCAACTGACGCTGTCAAAAAATAAGCATCACATCTTCTTTTTCAATTATAATATTCTTATCATGTTTTACTAAATCTTATATACATATTTACTAAATCTTATATACATATTTACGTGAACTCACATAAATATATAGATAAAATTTAATAGAACAAAATTAAAATCTGAATAACTAGAATAAAAGATTTGATGTGTAAAAAATAATGCAACTTTTTAATCTGTAAAAAAGTTTAACCAGTGTAATATACATTTATGGGACCCACAAAAAGTTGATGAGAATGCATCTGTTATTCATGCAAATTAAGCCTAGTAACAATTCTAACAGCACTTCTTCGGAAGGTTCTCTTGATTGTAACCCACATTTGCCCCCAAAATCACCATATTCCAAGATCAAATGAAGGAGGATTTTCAAGGTCTGTACTTTCTGGCTTTTCTTTCAAAATTTTATCACTCTTTTGTACAGATGCCTCTGACCTGTGTTTGAGAAGTGAGGTAGCTTGTGCCTCCACAGCATCTAGGTCCAGACTCTCAAAAAATTGATCGTCAGAGAACATCTCACAATCAGCATCAGATTTGTTCACTGCGTCCTGATTCAATAATTTTGTTCCTGTTGCATTTAACAGCAAAGAGAATTCGTGGTCCAAGTTAGTTGCAGGGATGGACCCGGATTGACAATTAGTAAATTTTCGTTTCCTCATATCTGCCTCATCATTTTCATTTTGTAAGCCAGCAATCACAGTAATCATTGCTACAGACGACTTTTCTGACTTTAATTGAAAGGATTCTGAAATGAGGGCAGCTGACTGATTTGGATGTTCAGTTTGCGGTGCCAGGAGAGAATATGATGACTTGACTGATGAACTTCCGGTTTGTTTTAAATTGCTTGCCGCAGTCCCACAATCAGGGGTAAAGGCAGCAGAACTTAATCTCCCAATTGGTGATTGGCTGAGCAAAGAATGCCTGCAAAAAAGAATTACTAAGAACTATCAATTCAAATCGTAACACTTGAAAGAAACACAATATTCTATAACTAATAACAATGAGGATATGCAAAGATGGATTCAAGGTGCTAAACTGCACTTTTAAGCACATGAATTTCGGGGTAAAATCATAATTCATTACCAGACTAAGAGATGCTGATTAATAAGGGAGACGAATGTAAAGAGGACAGGTTAATGGCAATAGCAAAGAGTACGTGGCATGACTATAAAGGAAGACAAGTAAATGGAAATGCCCATACACAAAAACTAGAGTCTCTTTTTGTAAGATTAATATTAGTTCGGGGTGTAGTTGTCTAGTGCTCATGTTACAAATTTTGACAGCAATGAAGAAAAAAAGCTAAGTTCAATATCAGCGATTCAAGCATAGATTTTAACTTTAAATTAGCATCAAAATTCAAATGCCTTTCTTGGTTCATGGTTTTTAAAATTAAAGTGGATACAATTTACTTGTGGGTGCAAGATGTTTGTGCCCGTGAGAGAGAAAAAGAGGGAGGGAGGTGGGAGAATCAAGAACCTATAGAATGCAGTCATGTCAACTCTGCTAGCTTCCGATTGAGTACTTGTAATAGGATCTGTGCGATCATCTATAAAACTATCATCGTATGAACTGCTCTCTTGGACACAGTTCCCATCATCTGATTCTTCAACCACTAAGGATATCCTGAGCTCAACCGAAGACAAACCAAGATGAAAGATACCCAGTAAATGTAACTGCTTAAAATTTGAAAACATAAATTTTGTTTCCATGTCTGCAACACATCTCATAAGTACAAGTTCATTACGCAAAACTTTATATCCATTTCTGGAACATCAACTCAGAAATTCCAAGATTTTGGCAGCATATAATTACTTATCCAAACAGAAACTTACTCAGCTTCTTCATCAACGAAGTCCCTGACATTGCCAAATTGCTTTCTCTTACCTGATTAAAGGTCAAGTTCCATATATTAGTGAGGAACATTGTCGTTTGATGCTACAAACACA
This sequence comes from Erythroxylum gracilipes, assembly GCA_026413385.1. Lineage (NCBI taxonomy): Eukaryota > Viridiplantae > Streptophyta > Magnoliopsida > Malpighiales > Erythroxylaceae > Erythroxylum > Erythroxylum gracilipes. The sequence continues at coordinate 12,906,718 of JANZLC010000001.1, forward strand.
TCACAACTGGTACATCCACTGAGTGAATAGACTCACAGTAAATGGAAATAGAGAAAAGTTTAGCCAGTAAATGATATTTAGGGGGAAGACCTCCATGCATGAGACTATTCAAGTTACCTTTTCCTTGCTTAATTTGGCTTGGACATGTATCACAGAAACATCTTTCAAGGTTAGTAATTGGGACTAAGGAATTGTCTAATCTGTTAGGGTCCACATGATTCACCAGGTCACTTATTTTGCGGAGTCTTTTGAACTTGCGTACTTGTTTGACATTATCTGACTTTTCTCCTGAACTCAATAGCCAATCTTTGATATCGGTATTCTGCGTACCATTTGGAAAAGGAGTACTAGTTTCCTCAGCAATTGGAGAAATTGAAGTACATCCCCTTTTCACAGAGGGATTTTTCACCTCAAGTAAAGGGGTTTGACTTTCATCACTATCAGGATGAACTAAAATATTTCCTTGACATGGGCTACCATCAACATAAGTTTGATTTATACTTGTCCGCTTTACCAACATTTCACCACTGCAATTAGCAGAAGAAATGAGCTCTGGAGCAAGAGACCCTCTTTCTTTACCATTCAGTGGTCCTGAAAAACCAAAGTTGCAGGAGCATTAATTGCACTGTGTCACAGTTGCAGCAAAAAATAAGTTCAAAATCAACAATAAGATTAATTTTCACCATCACTGATCGGAGACTCTGGAACAACACCAATTTCAATCATATTTGTTAGTCGGGAACTCAGCTCAATGTCTCCAAAATTGTCCTCACATATGTCAGCCTGCAGATTTAGTCCCATGTTCCCAGACAATTGAATTCTTCAATTATACACTCTCTCTCATTAATTTAATTGATTTTCTTTAAAATTAAAGCAATACTAACTTTCTTAACCTGATCCACCATTTCCTTTTGATGTCCATAAGTGTTGGCTGATCTTGATGCTGTCAAAGAAATGCCGTTTCTGTATTGTGTCTGAACAATTTCTACATTTGTAGCAACTTTTTTGTGCATACTTGATTCTTTTTGATGTTGAGCCCAATTCTCCAAGGAGTAAGAAATCTGTTTCAACGTATCTGTCGTGCCGGTAGTAGCAATTGTAAACTTAGAATCTGATGCTTCTTTTGAAGGAAGTAAGGGTACAGATAAGGTTACTTGATCAACAGCATCAACAGATTTGAAGTCTGAACCAAAAGTACATGAATGAGCAGAAGAATCTTGATCATTGAAACTGGAAAAGTTCTGCTTCTTGGCTATCATGCTCCTCATAGGTAACAATTCAGAATTTCCTACATCCTGTGCTGAATTGGCACTTAGAGAACCGTCCTGATGTACTGAATCTGTAATAACATTTCAGGAACTTACAAATAACGAGATTGCATTTTGCTACAAAAGATTCACCTATTGGAATGCTCCAATTTTTTGTGTCAAAAGGTTAGAGAGAAAGTATAGTGGGAATGGGGAGAGTAAGAAAAGCATTTCCAAGGTTAACAGCAAATACCCCAAAAGGAACGAAAGTACACAACTGAGGACAAACAACTTAAAATTTATAAAAGGAACAAGAAATAATAGACAACTCATTTTCGAGCCTTAATTTGGTGGGATGAAAAAGAATTGGATTTAGTACCACTATCACTGTTCATGTAAGTGTTCACATGGAAAAAGATATATGAGAGCAATTTGCTATTTGTCAAGATCTTTTACGCTTAAGTTTTTCTTACTATAAAGGAACTTGAAAGAATTTATTTCATGTTGTTCTAGTTTGAGTCCTCATTAGAATAGTATTCAACTTCTATATGTTTCAATATTCAATTAATAGTAGAGTAATTTTCTTTGTGAATTCTGAATTTTCATATTAGGTCTGGAACTTTCTCCTAGGATTCTTACACCCAAGGGAGTAATTCCTAACCATAATCCTTTGGTGTAATTCCTTCTTTATAAATTCCACCAACGTATTCTGAAATTAGAAAGCAGCTCCAGCAGCAAAGATTTTCAATTTATACAAGCTCTATCAAATACTCGTACTCTTTATCAGTATAATGCTATATGTGAAAATGAAGTATATAATGTAAAAGAAATAAGCTCCATTTAATGAATGATTGTATATCTGGCGGCTAGTCAAATTCACCACTTAATGTCTTGTTTTCATTTGACAAGACAGCAAGTTCACAACATCCATTACATTCCTTACAAGCCATTTTTTGGTCCATACCTTCTGCTCCATTGACCTCTTTTCCAATGACACCTTCTGCAAAACACTTAACTGATTCAACTTCATCCTGCATTCATAAGGAACACATACATAAACACAATCAACATATTAAAAGAAGAAAACAAGCAATATAAAAGTTGAAGGCAAACCTCAGAGGACTCTGAATCGCCTTTAAGAAAAGATAACCTTTGCAAATGTTGAATTGCTTCATTGAGCATATTTGTCCTGTGACAATGCATTACTTTATGCACTCTAGATGGAAATGCTTGGAAATGAGGAAAGGCAATTAGTGATGGTCTCCCAGTATTTCCACTTTTAGGGTGGAAATACCTAGCAATTAACTCATCCTCTATAACAGTTAGTTTCTGTTTGTATTTAGGAATTTGAATAGCAAAATCATCTTTCACTTTCTTTCCATGAGGAACATATTGTTCAATTGACATCTCCACAAACCGGACTTCTGGCTTGAAAATATGAGGAATCTGGATGAAATACAATAATTTCAAGCCATGAGAAGTAGGTTGCATGTTAGCAGAGACATGTATGAAGACTTTATAATAGCTCTCACCATTCTTGGGCTAGAATGGAAATTGAAGCTATTTATCCCTCCATTATGCAAGTGTTTCCTGATTGTTCTGCTGTTTGCTTGCTTTCTTGTATAACCCTTTAACTCCGACCCTTCACAAGCTAAAACTAGTACTACGTTGTCAAGGAATCGCAAGCAGAAGTTAGAAAGAATAAAACTAGAAAGAGAGAATGCTTTCGACCAAATAAATAAACTTTATATTTGAGACACTACATTGGCAAGATTCTATAAGCAATTGATCAAAGGATATCAACTCGCCCATCATGTTTCCTTCCAGTTCTCCCCATGCGCTGAATCATTCTCAATGGTGAAATATTAGCATCAAAACATATTACGAGATCCACTTCCATGATATCAAGACCTTCTTCACCTATTGATGTGGCAACAATGACATTGTAACCACCAGCTCGAAATTTCTGCAGAAAAGTGCTGTAAGAAAATGCGAAGGGAAGCCAAAAAAAAAAAAAAAAAAAAAAAAAGTGGAATGAATGCCTAATGTAGGACAAGCATATAAGTAGAAACTAGGGGTTGCTAAGCTTGAAATTAAGGCTGAAAGTATCAAAACAATGGATTGGGTTGAGGAAAACTAATGAAAACAATGGACTGGGGTCGAGGAACCACACCTGGGGTTAGGAATCAATATTTATCTAAGAATCACTCTAGGAAATAGAAAGCTTCACATGTTCACATCTGAAAATCTCAAAATTCATTTAAAAATGATCCACCTCATCTAACACTTATGTACAACGTAAAAAATATTATAATCTAACTACAACTCTATTTCATAACTGAGACTAAACTCTAATTAGATTGTTACTAAAACTAATCCACCAAAGTAACAAGGTACACGACTAGAGAACAGGAATAATTCATACAACCATTTCATTATTTCTATTTACACACACACACACACACACACCCATCCGCAAATATGTGTATCCTCTATAACTATTATATTCCTCATACTACAAATGAAATATTTTACTTTCCAAGATAGTGAAATATTAATCTTTATAGCCTAGAGATTCAAATTATTTTAGACTTTCTAATATTGCACCCCAAGTTGATGAAAATATGTCTATCATTCTCATCTTGCCAATTAATGATTCGAATACCTAAATTAGCGTTGCCGTAGTCAACACATTCTTTTTATAAAACTTCAGTCAATCCTCATATCCTTCACATGATCATATTGTATTCAATTGTTAATAATGCTTATAGTTGACCTGCAATCACTATACAACATAGTTGGATAGGTAAGTATCACTTGTAAATCCTCCATCAACATTTCCAGCTCAAATATTCCTTAGATGATTAGCCTAAATTTTGCTTTAGCACTACTACATGTAATTAAGGACTACTTCTCACTTCTCCATATCCAAATTGCCCAATAACTTGACCCAATATATAATGTTAACTGGCTGCCCATATCCTGAGACATCTTCTCCTTCCAACCCAAATCCTGTCCAATCTAGTTATGGAAATTCTGGAACATCTGAGAATCTGTCTCTTCTAATCACAAGTCATAAACTCAATGGACAGAACTATCTTCAGT
>JANZLC010000001.1:12918982-12930404 GCA_026413385.1 Erythroxylum gracilipes
TAAAACAAGTTTCCTTGTACATCAACATTACAAGTGACTTTTTTTCATGATAAGCATCTCTAAAATCTCTCCCTCTCACATACAAGCTTACTTTCTCATCTTCCTCTCTCTAATTTTTAAATTATCACCCTCACTCATTTTTCCCTTTTCCCCATTGTGTTTGTTCAGCTTAACTCTATTTGCTTTTTCTGACTCCTCTCGTTGTCTAAGCTTCAGCTAATCTTCGTATACTTCTTTAGAAGACAATGGCTTGAGGGTGACAAGTCTCCTATCTTTAAAAAAGAATAAGTATTTAGATAACCATTACGTGAGATCTTACGGTCATACTCCCAAGGTCAACCCAAAAGTATGTGGCCTACTTGAATCGGAATCACATCACATAAAACCTTATCAGAATAATTGCCAATAGTAAATGGCATAACCACCTGCTTAGTTATTTTGACCTCGCTATAATCATTCAACCACTATAGCCTGTATGGCTTTGGGGTTTTAATAACAATAATGCAAGCTTTTCCACTAAATAAGTGCTAGCAGCATTAGTACAGCTATCTCCAACAATACCTAGACTGCATACCTTCCCACCTACATTGCTTCTAGTATGAAAAATATTTTCCTGCTGTTCTACTGGAGCATCATACTTAGCCTACAAATTTAGAGCTCTCCTTGTAACTAGTAAGTCTCCATACTCTGGATATTCTACATCACTTGCATCTTCCAACAAAGGCATTTCTGAATCTGTCTCCTCTCCATCTGTTTCAACAACCCCATCATATTTTATGATCATAGCTCTCTTGTTATGACATTGAGAAGCTATGTGGCCATACCCTTGACATCTAAAACACTTAGTTTTGCTGCTTCTAGCCATTGGAGTGGTTTCTTTGTTCTTCTAAAAAATTTCGCTCTTTTCTTTAGGAGTGTACTTGTCTTCCTTAGATTTTGGCGTAAACCTATCATCTTTAAGTTTAGACAAATTCCTCTCTTCACTACTTCTCTTATAGCTTGACTTCCAAGGCGATCCACCACTATTACTGAATTGAGACTGTCTAGCGAATTTTTTGTAACTAAGTTGTTTCTCCACTTTCATGGCAACACTAACCATATCTTCAATCTCCACATAATGTTGTAGCTCAACTATGTCGAAAATTTATCTATTTATCCCACACAAGAATCTAGCCATAGTAGCCTCTCAGTCTTCTACAACATCTGCCCTGATCATAACTATTTCCATTTCTTTATAGTACTCTTTAACACTCTTAGACCCCTGTTTTAAGTTTTGGAGTCTTTGATGTAATTCCCTGTAATAATGACTAGGAACAAATCTTGCTCTTATAACAACCTTCTTTTCATCCCAAGTTCGGATAAGTCTCTCCTTATTTCTTCTTCTATTAATTTGAACCTGATCCCACCAAATTATGGCATAGTTGTAAATTCTACAGCTTCTAATTTGACCTTTTTTTCTTCTAAATAGTAATGACAGCCAAACACAAGCTCCACCTTTCTTTCCCCTTCCAAATCTTGGTCTGGATTTCTTCAACCTTGAAAAGAAGGAATCTTCATTTTTATACTGCTTAGGTTTTTATCTTCTTCCCTAGCTCTCGGTTCTCTTCTAGGCATGTCACCTCTTATCAACCTCTTTTCTCATACTCCCTAGTTTGATATCTATCCCACTCTTCCATATTTGTTTCAGTTTCAACATCCTCAAATTCAGGTTGGTTGGTCGGTGGTAGTGTTGGTCGACCTCATTTCAGAGCCTCTAAGTGTTCTAACCTCTCTTTGTAGCTTTCAAAAGCAAGATTCATTTGAGTCATTTGTTCTTGTAAAGCCTTTAAATTTATGGCTAGGTCGTCTGAATCCCTTTCGTCACCTACCTTAGGCATTGCAAAGTAACAAGAAAAACAAGTGTAATAATGTTAATTAAAATGAAACCTCACTCACTTCCTTACATGTTTCACTCAAATAGATGATGATTCACTCGTATTTCGCTCTTTTTTTTTTGCCTTTTTCTTTTGATGTAAATCACTCTTGCCTTTTACCACTTTTGATTCTTTCCCGAAATTCTTTGCCAACCAAAATTCCAAATAAATCACGGACAATCAAATTGAAAGTGACATTCTTACAAAAGAAAAATGGAAGAAATCAAAAGGAAGCAATAAGAGAGCAATGAAAAGGAACACATACGGGTCAAGAACCAAAGAAATTCAAAGGATTGAAGGAGAAATTTTGTAATAGGAATTAGCTTTTCAAAGTTTTGTTGTTCAAGTTTCGAGAATTTCAATTTCAATTCAAGCAATAATGTAATATAACTTCTAGCAATCCACACAATCTTTCTATCAATCACCAAACTTCACAAATTCCAACAAACTTCTTTCGTTAACAACTTACAATCTCAGCAACACTTCAAGATGAACTATCCACAATCTCAGCAAATTACGTTCAATGAATCAACAAAGCACTTTTTTTTCAGACCTTTTTTTTTCAATTTTTTTCAATTTTTTTATTTTTTCGATTTTTTTTTACAAGGAGTAAGAAAAACTAACTGCAAACACAACACGAAGAATGAATTGAAATAAAATTATGAAACAAGAACAACGAAGACGATGTTAACAAACGGCAATAGAACGATAACGATAAAACACGGAGTGAAATAAACAGTTAAAGGGAAACAAGGACAAAAGTAAATAGAAATTTGAAACAAAAAAGAAACAAGAAAAACAAATGAAGACGATAAGAACAATGGATGGGAATCTGAAACCGAGCCAAAGCTCTGATATCAAATGATGTGGAACCTCTATAATCGACTCGATTAGGAACCCCTTGATCGATCGGTTCAAAACCCCAACCTAAGAATTCAAAGTTATCGGACGATCCTTCGATGCCTTGACCCAAGATTAACAATGCAATCAGAAACCAAAACACAAAAAGACATCAAAAGAATGCCACAAGCAATCCGACTAATCACTTGATAAGTTCGTAAAATAGGTTTGTAGAGAATTTCAGGATTGAATCCCTCACAAAGTGACCTAAAATTATTCTGAATGTAATCTGAATTGGAAGTGTAGAAAACAACATTTTTAAATCTCAAAAAGTAGGCCTAAAAATGAAAAGCCTACTAGAAAAAAAATGAAAAGTCACTTAGGAAGTCGTAACAATTTTTCTGGCAGAACATCCTTTAGTAAATTGAGTATATCTTAGGCTATGGACCTCCGATTAAGGCGAAACTTATACCGTTGCAAAGCTAAGACAAAAATATACAACATTTATTTTGTTCAGTTGGGCTGATTTGGCCTAAATCAATGTCATAATTCCGTCCCAATTCAGAACACGTAAATAGTGTTATTGCCTTGATGTTACTGATTGTAACTTGATCTCCAAAGGCCTTTTCTTCATCAACCATAGTACATATAAGCCCACCAAAAGCTTCCCTAAGTCTCTTAGGATTATCACGAGTAAATCGGTCCTTTCGACGTGGTCAACGGGTCATCCGATAGTTGACTTGTCTTTCGACTCTCTCTTGAGCTCACATTATGAACTATCTTCTCCAGCCAAGAATGATGCTAGTTTTAAGATATGGGAAGCTAAAAACTCTATTGTCATGGCCTGGTTGATAAATTCAATGGAGCCTCAAATAGGACGCACTTACCTATACTACAAGACAGCACACGAAATCTGGAAGGCAGCATAGGAAATGTATTCAGATTTTGGAAATACTTCTTAATGTTTTGAAATTCGATCAACTTTTCGAAACACAAAGCAAGGAACAAAATCTGTAACAGAATACTACAATAGACTAATTAAACTTTGACAAGAGATGCTTTTATTTTATTCAATTCCATGGAAGTGTGCAAACGATGGAGTACTCTATAATCAAGTACTTGAAAAGGACCGAGTCTTTGATTTCCTTCAAGGTTTAAACAAAGATTTAAATGAAGTATGTGGTAGAATTCTGGGAACAAAACCCTTTCCATCACTTCGAGAAGCCTTCTCAGAAGTAAGGCGAGAACAAAACAAGAAAAAGGTGATGCTGAGCACAAACATACTTCCAGCCATTGAAGAACATGCACAAGGTTTTGCCCTTGCCACAAATCGTTCAAGTTTTTCCAATACCTAAGATCAGAAACCAAATGAGAGCAAACCATGGTGTGAATATTGTAACAAGCCTTTGGTGTGAATATTGTAACAAGCCTTTTCACACGAAGGAAACTTGTTGGGATCTCCATGGAAAACCACCAGATCGGAAACCGTGGAGTAAAAGAAGAAGCAAATATGTTGCCCATGTAGTTGAATCTGCTGCAGAGACCAAGAAAATTGGCACTACAACATTTACACTAGAACAAATGGAGATCTTAAGGACCCTTCTCAATCAACAGAAAAACTTAGATGCCTCATTCATAACACCCAAGGCAGCCATGACTTAACGAGGTATTATCTCTTGTTTTTAATCACGGAAGGATGTTTTGAATGGATGGATTATTGACACTGGTGCATCAGATCATATGACAGGTTTACTCACTGCTTTTTTTAATAAAAAATTTGCAAGTCTCTATGGTAGATGGAAGTACTTCCTTAGTGGCTGGAATTGGAGATGTTGTCTGCAGTGGTTTTATCTTTAAAAATGTGCTTCATGTTCCTAATTTAAGATATAATCTTCTTTCTGTTAGCTAGTTAACTAAAGATCAATATTGTGCAGTAATCTTTGTACGTGACCATTGTATTTTTCAGGATTTGCCTTTAGGGAAGATGATTGGCAATGCTGAAGAACAAAATATTCTTTATGACCTGACTTGTTCTCCTAAACCAAAATCACCTACATCTCTTTCTGTGTCTAGTTTATCTAATTCTAATGTGATTTTATGTCATAAACGTTTAGGCCATCCTAGTGTTTCATATATGAAACATTTGTTTCCAAAGTTGTTCATCAATAAAGCTCTTTCTCTTTTTCTTGTGAATCATCCATTCTTGTAAAACAACCTAGAAAAAATTATCCTGTTCATGATTACAAAATGTCAAAACCTTTTCACCTTGTTCGTAGTGATATCTGGGGGTATCACGAGTTAGTCCTTTAACTGGAAAAAGATGGTTCATTACTTTCATAGATGACCATACAAGGGTTTGCTGGGTCTACCTTCTAAAAGAAAAATCTAATGTTGTGTCTGTTTTTCAACAATTCCAGAAGATGATGAAAAATGTTTTCCAGCATGATGTCCATATATTTTGCACAGATAATGGACAAATTATTTTTTTGATAATGGAATTTTTCATCAAAGTTCGTGTACCTATGCACCTCAACAAAATGGGATAGCTGAGAGAAAAATCGTCACTTGTTGGAAGTTGCCCAATTAATTATGTTTGAAAAAAAATTTCCACACCATTATTAGGGTGATTCTGTATTAACTGCTTCCTACTTGATTAATAGGCTTCCTTTTAAAACTCTAAATTTTCGAACTCCTATTAGTTTTTCTCAGAAAATAATTTCCTTATGCCAGATTGTTTAATTCTCTCACTCCTAAAGTATTCGATTGTTTTGTTTTTGTTCATAATACTCTTCCTACACGAGGAAAACTTGATCCAAAAGCTATTAAGTGTATTTTCTTAGGATATTCTCCAACTCAAAAGGGTTATAAATGTTATAATCCATACTTTAAAAAATTATATGTCTCATATGATGTGACCTATTTTAAAAATCAACCTTTCTATTCACATGCTTTTCTTCAGGGGGAGAATCTAGGTGAAGAAAACCATTAGGACCCTTCTATATCTAGACCTATTTCATTGTTGATATCATCAATTTTGTCTCCATCTTTACAACACACATCCACAGGTGACCCAAGTCAAGGGGGAGAACCACCTCAACAAACCCAAAAATAGGGTGAGCTACTTGTGTACTCAAAGAGACCACGAGTTACTCAGCAAAGCTAAGCATCTGAACTACAAGAGGATCCCATATCACAAGTTTTACCTCAAAGTACTGTTACAATTGATGATCTTGAGGTTCCCATTGCTATAAGAAAAGGGGTAAGATCTTGTACTAAACATCCAGTTTCAAACCATTTGTCATATTGCCACTTATCTAACAAGTACAGGGCATTTGTCTCTCAACTCGATAATGTAAAAATTCCCACCAACATATATGAGGCGTTGAGAGATTCAAGATGGAAAGCTGCAGAAATAGAAGAGATGAAGGCCTTGAAAGAAAATGACACTTAGGAAATAGTTGACATACCCGAAGGGAAGAAACTAGTAGGATGCAAATGGATCTTTACTATAAAAGTTGGTTCATATGGGAGAATAGAGAAGTACAAGGCTCGTTTGTTTGCTCAAGGATATACACAAACCTATGACTTTGATTATTAAGAAACCTTTGCACTCGTTGCAAAATTGAATTCTATTCGGGTTCTCTTATCTATGGCAGCTATTCTAGACTGGGAACTACACCAAATGGATGTATCTAATGCATTCTTAAATGGAACTCTTGGAGAAGAAGTTTATATGAGGTTGTCGCCTGGTTTTGAAGAAAAAACTTGTTATGTGTGTAAACTGAAAAAATCTCTCTATAGGTTAAAACAATCTCCTAGAGCTTGGTTTACCCGGTTCAGCACTGCTATGAAGCGATTGGTTATACACAAGGGCCAGCTGACCATACTTTATTCACAAAACAATCTATAAATGGGAAGAAATCCATCTTGATTGTATATGTTGACGATATGGTGATCACAGGTGATGATAATGAAGAAATACCAAATCTCAAAAACCTGCTAAAATCTGAATTAAAAGTTAAAGATCTTAGGAAGCTTCAATATTTCCTTGGAATGGAAATAGCCAGAAGTAAGTCAGACATTTTCATTTCTCAAAGAAAATACACCTTAGATCTATTGAAGGGAACAGGAAAATTAGGTTGTTGACCTACAAGCACACCATTAGAAAAGAATTGGAAGCATAAGGTTTCTGAAGATGACCCTCCAACAAACAAAGAAAGCTATCAATGTTTGGTGGGAAAATTGATCTACCTATCACTTACTAGGCCCAACATTGCCTATAGTGTTAGTATGGTCAGTCAATTTATGCATGCTACCACCAAAAGACACCAAGATGCAGTAGATCAGATTCTTAGGTACTTGAAAAGAACACCTAGAAAGGGTCTTCTATTCAAAAAGAGTGAAATCCGAGAAATAGAAGGATTTACAGATGCCGAATGCGCAGGTTCAATTGAAGATGCTAAGTCCACTACAGGCTATTGTACAAAGTTTTGGAGAAATCTTGTTACATGGCATTGTAAGAAACAAACTATTGTATCTAGAAGTAGTGATGACAGAGAATATAGGGCAATTGCACAAAGTATTTGTGAGTTAATTTGGCTAGAGATATTGCTATCAGATTTAAATTTCCGATTGGAGCGTCCTATGAAGTTATATAGCAATAGTAAATCAGCTATTGCAATTGTTCATGAACCTATACAACATAATTGTATGAATCACGTTCGGATTGATAGAAATTTCATCAAGACAAAGATTGAAAGTGGGAAGATCAGTTTGTCCTACTTGCCAACTGAATCACAAGAAGCTAATATTTTCACTAAAGCATTACTTAAGTTTGGTTTTGAATCAAAGGTATGCAAGTTTGTAATGTTTGATATACATTCACCAGCTTGAGGAGGAGTGTTTGAAAGTTGACTAGGATTGCCTAAATTAGTGGGATCCAAAATCAATTTCCAGATTTTTAATGATTTCCATTTATTTACTTCCAAATTTCTAGGCTGATCTTTCTAGATATTCTTTAATGTAATCCCTTAATTATTTCCTACTCATATTGTATATATTTGTAGAGAATGATTAATGAAAGGTGTGAAAAAGTTTATTCATATAATCCTTTGTTTCAAAAGCTAGATTGGTTGCAAAAGGATATAAGCAAAATCAGGTATTGATTACTTTAAAGTATTTGCTCTCGTTGCGAGATTGGATACTATTCGCATGATTATCTCTCTCAACTAAAAATAACTGAAAATTTTATCAAATGGATGTAAAATATGCCTTTTTAAATGGAACTTTACAAGAGGAAGTATATGTTGAGCAACCTGTAGGGTATGAAATTAGAGGAAAAGAAGATAAAGTTTATAGGTTGAAGAAAGCACTATATGTATTGAAGCAAGCACCAAAAGCATTGTACAAAAGAATTGATTGATACTTCATGAAGCATGATTTTGAAAGATGTCCTTTTAAGCATACTTTATATATTAAATTTGTTGAACATGGTGATATTTTAATTGTGTGTCTTTATGTTGGTGGTCTAATTTTTACTAGAAACAACTCAAAGATGATTGAAGAGTTTATGGAGGCTATGGTAAAATCATTTGACATTACATACTTAGGTCTAATATCTTATTTTCTTGGAATAGAAATAATTTAATAGTACCCAAATGATATTTTAAAGAAATTTAAGATGGAGAATTTAAAATCAGCTCTCACCCCAGTTAAAGAGAAATTGAAACAAATAAAAAGGAAGACCTATAAATTCAACTTACTACAAGAGTTTAATTGAAAGTCTAAAGTTTTTAACCGCAACTAGACCAGATATAGTTTATGGAGTTGGATTACTTAACAAATTTATAAAGGAGCCTTGTACATGTCATTTACAAGAAATAAAGAGAATTTTTCAATATATCAAAAGTACTTTAAATGAAGGAATTTTTTATGCAACTATTAATTATGTGAATCGTGTAGGTTACATAGATAGTGATTGGGGTAGAGATATAGAAACAAGAAAAGGCACATTAGGGTATGTTTTTCATCTTGACACTGGCGCAATATCATGGTCTTCAAAGAAACAACCTGTGGTTGTGTTATCTATAACTGAAGCAAAATACATTGCAGCAACTAGTTGTGCTACATAGGTAGAATGACTAAGAAAATTCTTGAAATACTAAATCAAAAACATGATGTTTCAACAGAATTATTTTGTGATAATAAGTCCACAATGGAACTATGCAAAAATCCAGTTTTTTATGAATGATCCAAGTATATAAACATTCGGTTTCACAAAATTCACAAGTTAGTAACTAGAAAGGAAGTGGTGATTAGTTATTGCCACAATGAAGAACAAGTTGCAAATATTTTTACTAAATCACTGAAATTTGAGTTGTTTCACAAATTGAAGAAATTGTTGGGGATGATAAATTTTTACCAGCTTAATTTAAGGGAGGCAATGTCAATAAATAAATCAAGCTAAGAGAGACAACAAATGTCTTCATTAAATGGTAGCTAAAATTTTTATGAAACATTGGAAAGAGAGGGGCTTTTCTTCTTAAGTATTTCATATGATTTGACCAAATTTTTTGTTCAATAGGATGTTTACTTATGTGAGTAAAACTCTATTATTTTATTATTTTTGTTTCCTATAATAAGAGTGTAACAAAGTCTTATATGAATAAGAGCTGTTAACAAAGTCTTATGTGAATAAGAGTTGTTTTGCTCTATATGTTATTGCTTAGAGAATGTAGTACATATATACATGACTAGGATAGAGAATCTATACAAAAAAGGAAATAATCCTAAGATAATGCTAATCCCTAAGATAGTGCTAACTAATCAATATAATCTGATTACAATTAAATTATCGCAATATTATATGATATTATCATATATTGACCACACTCCCCCTCAAGTTGGATCATAGATATCAATCATGTCTAACTTGTTAATACATTCTTCATATACTTGTCTTTGAAGTCCTTTAGTAAATACATTTGTTGTCTGCTTCTTTATTGGTACATAAGTGAGGCATATTGTTCCATCTTCTATCGTTTCCTTGATGTCAATTAACTTCAAAATGTTTTGTTCTCTCATGGTGGACTGAATTATGTGTCATGCTTAGGGCTGCTTTGTTATCATAATAATACTTTATAGGTGACTCAAAATTATTTCCAATTCTGTCAGCACTCTTTTCAACCAGAGTCTTTCACAAATTCCTTTTGCAACTACTCTAAGTTCAGCTTCTGCACTACTCTTGGCTACCACCTTTTGCTTCTTACTTTTCCATGTGACCAAATTTCCCTATACGAAGATGCAATATCCAGTGGTTGATTGTCTATCCTCCTCTGAACTTGCCTAATTTGAATCAGTATATATTTTAATTGTTCTTTGATCTCCCTTTTTGAATAATAATGCTTTCTCAGGGGTACCCTTTAGATACCTTAACATCTCATAAACTGCCTCAAAGTGCTTACACTTTAGTGCATGCATGTATCGACTTACAACACTTACGATGAAAGCAATATGTGGTTTAGTATGAGACAAATAAATTAACCTTCCCATTAGTGTCTAGTATTCTTCACGGTTAACCAGTTTATCTTCTTCAACTTCAAACTTTGTACTTTCGATGGGGGTGGTGCTTGGTTTACATCCTAACATTCCTGTCTCCTTCAAGAGATCAAGACTGTACTTTCTTTGTGAGATGTAAATCCCTTTCTTTGATCTAGCTACTTCCATGCCTAGGAAATACTACATTTCTCCTAAGTCTTTAACTTCAAACTCTTTCCTCAAAGTTGACTTGAGTCTTGTAATTTCCTCTACATCATCACTAGTTACAACAATATCACCTACATACATAATCAAAATTGTATTCTTACCTTCTCTAATTTTGAAGAACATTGTATGATCAAACTGAGCTTGTGTGTATCCTTATGTTTTTTGGACTTTGGCAAATCTTTCAAACCAAGCTCATGGTAACTGTTTTAGCCCATATAAGGATTTTCTTAGTCTGCATACTTTGTTTCCTCCTCCTTCCTTATTAAACCCTGGAGGAAGTTTCACATATTGTAACTGTAGCATCCGAACTTTACGGGCGCGAGTACCCACTCCAACGTCCCCTCAAGAGGCCCGCGATGCTACCGGGGTGGATTTCCCCTCGGTATTGTCCTCTTTGGTCTTGCGTGAGTCACCACTCGAACACAAGACCTCAAGGTTTTGTTGTTCTTAAGAACACGCCTCTCACCATTGAGCCAACATTAAAAAGGCGCCTTTTTAATGTAGAGCCCCGGCCTCTACCACCATCACTCCACAGGTATTGTCCTCTTTGGTCCCCCCTATCGGTTGGCTCAATGGTAAGAGGCGTGGTTGTAAAACCAACAAAACCTTGAGGTCTCGCGTTCGAGCCGTGGCTCACGCAAACCCAGTAGGGGGGACCAAAGAGGACAACACCTGTGGAGTAATCGTGGTAGAGGCCGGGGCTCTACGAAATCTAACTACCGAATAACCTAGGATACGATCTCTAGATTTAATTTGTCAGTCGCATTATGAATAAGAAAACAATCAATATAAGCAGTAACCTCACAAGCTCGGGTTATCTAACCTAAATTATGTTGTTCCTAACGATAAACAATCGTCAGATGCTACCCTCAAATATTAAAAGTAACAATTACGGATTACAATTA
>JANZLC010000001.1:12944119-12958588 GCA_026413385.1 Erythroxylum gracilipes
ATGTTTGAGAAATATAGAAGTGCTTTTGTTTATGGATGAATTGATGGTTATGATTTGTATTTGAGGAATTAAATGGAATTGATGAATTTCAAATGGGAAATCGGTTTTGGTTTTGAATAAAGATGAATAGAATGGAAAAAAAAGTTATATCGGATTTCGGATTGGTTCGATCTTAAGGTTTCCAACGCAACGCAAATTTGGTTTTACTAAGTTTTTGCAATTTTAGGATGTCGGAAATTTGTTTCAGTTCGATTGAACCATTTGTTTGCTTTGATTTGATTCATATGCCTTTTGACATGATTCGTTGTCGATTCTTTCGCCTTATGTTTCCGCTTCGGATTTGAGTTCGATTTCGATTTTGATTGTGCTTCTGTTTGCTTCCGATCCGATTTTTATTTCACACATTTTTGATCCGATTCGATTATTCGATTCGTTTTTGGATTCCGTTCTTTCGTTTCCGTAATCTGTTTTTCGTAATTCATTTTCGTTTTTTGTTTCTCCGGTTGGGGTCCGATTTCGAGATCGGGTCCCAACACATAAAGAACTCAGTGACACTAATAAAGTTCATGTTGAAGCCTCTGATTTTGCAAGAAAGACAGATCCACACCTGTTCTTAGACTAGATAGCAGCAATGGAAGATTTCTTTCACTGGTACCACATGTCAGAAGATCGAAAAGTTCAATTAACAAAGATGAAGCTAGTTAGACATGCTAAAATCTAGTAAAGATCAGTAGAGGATAGAGTTCGAAAAACAGATCAACCATAAATTTTTTATTGGGAAGAGATTAAGCTAAAATTATCAGAGAAATACTTACCATTTCATTATCAAGAAGATCTCCAAGATCAACTCACTACCCTTAGATAAGGGATTATATCTGTAAGTGAATACATGGAAATAATTGATGAACTTTCTATCCAATAGGAAGGGATGGAATCTGAACGACAACTTATATATCACTACAAAAATGGCTTAAGAGCATAAATTCACAAAGAGTTGATAATGTAAAGGATTTATTGCCTTGAAGATGTATATCACTTGGCTTTAAAAGCGGAACAATACTTAGGACAACAAGTAACTAAAAAGTTTCAAAGTCAAGTTGAGGAGTTTGGCATAAAGAGAACTATGACTAGGCAAAACTTTAGAGCTTCACCTAATGCATCAAAATCTGCACCACCAAACAACTATAAAACTTCTCAAGGAGCTTAATTTAAAGGCAAAGTTATAGTTGAGATTGGGACAAAAAGAGGCAGCAATGACAAGAAGTGCTTCCGATACAATGGGAGGGGCCACTTTGCTTATGAATGTCCTACTAAAGCTTTGCACATGATGGAAGAAGAAGAAGAGGAAGAATCTGATGAGTAAGTGTGTGAGAACAAAGCTAGAGAGGAGTTGTAAGGAGACTCTAATGATGAACTAGCCAGTCCTACAAATCTTAATGTAGTGAGACGCATACTTATAACCCATAAGTGGAAGAACAAGAAGAATGACTTCGTACTGCTATTTTCTTTATTCAAGTTATAAGTGGAGATAAAGTATGCAAACTTATTATTGATGGAGGAGGCAGGATGAATGTGGTATCGGAGAACGTAGTGAAGCTATTTAATTTAATCACGAAGAAACATCCAAATCCTTACAAAGTTGCTCGGGTAGATGATAGCATTGTACTAGTTGCTCGAAGGTGCTTGGTGTCTTTCAAATTAGGAATACATGAAGACTATATTTGGTGTGATGTTATTCCTATGAAAGTATCCCACATTTCACTTCGACAATTTTATAATCGAGATGTGCAGCATTTCAAAAAGGCTAACACTTGCAATTTTATATTTCACGAGAAGAAGATAGTTTTAAAGCCTATAAAGGTAGAAAAGGGAGAAAAACATAACAAAGTCTTCTTTGACAAACCCTAAAGCTAAAACAACTTAACAACAAGTTCAAACACTTAAACAACAAGTTGAAACTTTTGAACTAGAGGTTGAAACACCTAAACAACAGGCTGAACAACAAATCAAAACACCTAAACACCTAAACAACAAATCAAAACACAAGGATAATAAGCTGAATATCAGGGAAGCAAGCTGAAAAAATTGAACAGCAAGTTAATATAACAAAACCGAGGATTGAAAAGATTAACCAGCAACTACTTAGGGTTCTAAAGCTTGATAATTCAAAACTTGATGATGTCCTTCATGTTGTTCATGAAGATTATATTGCAGTGGATGATGAAGGAGAAGTAGATTTGAATGAAGATGTGAAAATAACACAATATAGGAATAAAGGAGAAGCTATGAATGCACTTGCAAAGTCAGAATTCAACAACAACCAAAAATTAAACGATCTGACTACAAAAAGTAGCAATAGATATGTTCTGGATGCCTATGTTATAGAGAAGTCGTGTGGTTTAGTTATGAAACCATTTGCAAATAAATTGGTCAAAACTTATGATGTTGTCTACGTTGCTAAAATTTCCTTCAAAGAGGATGTACGTCTATATGGATCACCTTTAACCATCATCTCTGATAGTGACATAAAGTTTATAAGTTATTTTTGGAGAACTCTATGGAAAACATTAAACACTAAGCTTCAATTTTTAAGTTCTTTTCATCTCCAAATTGATGGGAAAACAGAGGTTATGAATAGAAACTTGGGAGAAATGTTAAGATGTTTAGTTGGAGATAATGTGAAAAATTGGGACCTAATTCTTTCTATGACAGAATTTGCATATAACAGTTCAATAAATAGATCTATTGTTAATAGCCCGTTTAAGATAGTTTCAGGAGTTCAACCAAGGAAATCTATTGATCTAGTTACTTTACCATTAACAACTCAAGTTAATGTTGAGGTTAAAGGCTTTGCACAACACATGAGGTATATCTTTGATGAGATACGACGAAAGATAACAAACAGTAACTTGTTTTATAAAGAACATACTGATCAAGACCGTTGATTGGTGGAATTCAATGAAGGGGATATGATGATAGTTAGGATTCGTCCAGAGCGTTTTGAGAAAGGAAAATATAAGAAACTCCATTTAAGGAATACTGGACCTTATAAGATCATCAAGAAGATAAGTCATAATGCTTATGTTTTGGAATTACCAAGTGATATGGGAATAAATTCTAACTTTAATGTTGCAGACTAAATTATTTATCATAGACAAGGTAATGAGCAATCTCTTATTGCAGCTATAAGAATTCCAACCATTCCCCATCTTAAAGAGGAGATAGAAGATGTTCTAGATGAACAAATTGTAGCTACCAAAGATAGAGGATGTTGACAATTTCTTGTCAACTATTTCTTGTCAACTGGAAAGGAAGACTAATTTTTAACAACACTTGAATTTTAAAGTTTGAATTTCATAAGTTGAATCCAGATTTATAGAATCAGTATTTATTACATTCTTTGTCGATGACAACTTCAGACAAGCCGAAGAGAATTGATGCAAAAGAACTTAAAGTCTATAAGAGAAATAAAAGAGGAAAGATTAATCAATCACAAGCTTTAATTTGGTGGGATGAAGATTGAGAATTGAGTTGACATCAAAGATAAAGATTGAAATTCATATTACATTAGGATTCCTTATTAGATAGGAAACAATACTATTATGTTATTCTAGTTGAATAAGACTTATAGAATTTTTAATATATTAGGATTTAAATTAGAAATCATTTTCCTACTATAATAAGGATTCTAAGAATTCTATATATATGTACTAAGCATTTCATCAATAATAAGGAATTTGAAATTTTACTATAACTTTAAATTTTCAACTAGAAGGTGTGACACTTTCTTCTACGAGTGATTCTTAGACCTCTAATTCCTACTTTCTAATTTCCTACCTTTCATTATTTGTGTTCCTTACTAAATTCCAACCCACTCAAACCTAGCAATAATAACAACAACAACATCCAAGATGAATCTTGTTAATGCATGGAGTCTGGAAAGGTCCAGTAGTACGCAACCTTACCCCTAACTAGTAGAAAGACTATTTTCAAACCTAAATTCTAGCCATATTAAATCATTAAATCCTAAACCTAAATTTCCAGCAATCAAACCTTAAATTCCGAACTTTACAAAATTTGAAAAATTCTATATTTCTAGCCAAAATTTAACCTTAAAACTTAATATTCCAACGGCCTAATATCAATTATATTTTCTAATTTTTTACTTTTAGGTAATAGTTAATAATTCTTCAATTTGTCATACGTCATTTCACAAATATTAAAATTTAAGACAAATATATTTATTTCTTTGCGAGATTAATAAGATAGATGAATTTGCTTGTAGATAATTTAATAATAACATACTGATATATATTTTAAAGTGTAAGGAAAGAGAAGAATATTGAGACGAATTTACTTGTAGATAATTTATAATAATAACATACTGATATATAGTGTAAGGTGCAAGGAAAGTGGAGAATATTGTAATATTGGTCGATGATATTATCCGAACAGAGGAGGAAAGAAATTGATCATTCCGGTGTCGACCAAAAGCCGCGCACAGAAAACGCTTCAAAACGTGGAGATTAATGGAGACGAGAGAAGATTTGGGGTCGATTGTTTCACTCTTGCCATTGCTAATTCGATCTTCAAACGTGTTTTGGCCGTCTCAAGCTGTGGAATTGCTTAAAACACTCTCGAAAGGACCCGCCTT
Organism: Erythroxylum gracilipes; assembly: GCA_026413385.1. Classification (NCBI taxonomy): domain Eukaryota; kingdom Viridiplantae; phylum Streptophyta; class Magnoliopsida; order Malpighiales; family Erythroxylaceae; genus Erythroxylum; species Erythroxylum gracilipes. The sequence continues at coordinate 12,948,774 of JANZLC010000001.1, forward strand.
TTCCAGTGTCAACACTGGAGAAACCTTGTTCGTTGCCATTTCCGATCTCAGGAGCTCAATCCCAACCCTCTCTGCCAATCCTCTCGCCCCTTTTTCTCAAGAAGGTTATGCCCTCTTCTTCGACGAGGTATGTAAACATGCGGTTCTTTTTTTAGGATTGGATAAGAGTAATTAATTGGAGGATTTTCCGGTTCTTTATCATGCAAATTGTTTGAAGAATTATTTGTTTGAGCTGAAGAAGCATATGCGTGTGATTGTTTCTTCAGTTGATGTCTAGAGCCGAGTCAGCAAAATGGTTTGGAGAAGTTGTACCTGCATTAGCTAATTTGCTCTTGCGCTTTCCTTCACTATTAGAGGCTCATTATCAACATGCAGATGACATTTTTCACGATGCTAAAATTGGTCGGAGGGTAGGTCTTCGGTTATTGCCTTCACAAAAAGCTGGCGTGGTGTTAGTTAGTCAGGTTTGTAATATGTAGTTGCATTTGGGTTGGACAAGTAGACCATGCAATGCTTTAATGGAAAGTCGTGAACTTGTGATCGCCCTATTTTCTTTTTCTCGTAACAACCACTATTTCTGTGATGGTTCTTGAACACATATTTTTGATCTTTTGTTTATAATTTTGGTAATGGCATTTTTTTCAGGAATTGATCGGTGCACTTCTTGCATGTGCTTTCTATTGTTTGTTTCCAGTTGCCGACCGAGCTGCAAAGTGTCTTCCGATGATCAATTTTGATAATATGTTCGAGTATGTGGTCTCATCTTGCTTTATATATGCTAATTTATCTTCAAGTTATGACCTATAGACTACCTGCATTATACTAAACAGGAGCCAAGTGACATAACCTGACTATTGGTCCATTACGGAGGAGTTTGGAATGTACATTTGTTTATACCTTACGGTTTCCATTTATAAGTTCCAGTATATTTCATAAGATGAGATGTATTCATTGCTGCAGAACAAAACATAATTAATTTAGCTCGTGCCTAGTATACAACATAATTAAGTGTACATTATATCTCAGATAATCTGTGTTGCATGATATACTTGTTTATCATCATATTTGAATTTAACAATCTTGGCAATAATCATAATGGAAATTGGAAGGTCCTATAGATATTGCTCGTTTCAATGAATTGAATGAATGATTTTTATGTATGCTTATCTGCTAGCAAAGGTAAAGGTTGCTTAATTTTTTTCCTTGCGGTTTTACTTTTTTTTTTTTCAATATCTTATTACATTTAATGTTTTGGGTTTCTTAGAATATGTATGCTTCTGACACTGTATTATTACTCAGGAGTTTGTATGAAAGTTACAGTGAAACGCAGGAAAACAAAATAAAATGCATCATCCACTATTTTGAGAGAATATGTTGTTGTTTGCCTAAAGGCTTTGTCTCATTTGAGAGAAAGGTTCTTTCTTTTGAGGAACTTCCCTTACATGCTGCTTACCCCAAGCCTGAGTTTTGGAGCAAATCTGATACTCCACTCTGCCCCTTTGAGGTAAGTTATTGAATGACATATACTGTTCATTATCTAACTTCATTTGATGCTATATATAAAAACGAGAAGTGTTCTTATTGAATTCATAAGTTTTGTATACTGACCTTGTAGATAGCTCTTTGATCTGTAGGTCCATAGTTCAGGCTTCATTGAAGATCATGCTAGTGGAGCTGTTGAAGTGGATTTTGCTAATAAGTATCTTGGAGGTGGGGCACTTAATAGAGGTTGTGTGCAGGTACAAAAAATTTTATGACCAGTTACTTCGATGTTTTCTGATATTCTCGAAAGAGAATGCCTCTTTGATGCCTGAAAACCTTCATTCAGTTTTCTTGCAGTATTTGTTTTGATATATGTGACAAGGATCATTATCTAATTTTAATCTAGGTCTAAGCATGTCCTGTTATAATGTTGTTTTGACATTTCTGCATTCTACTTTTGTAGGAAGAAATCCGATTTATGATCAGTCCTGAATTGATTGCAGGCATGCTCTTCTTGCCTTGCATGGAAGACAATGAAGCTATAGAAGTTGTTGGTGCCGAAAGATTCTCAAACTATATAGGGTATGCCTTTTTCAGTGGCTTTCATGTTGTATTTAGATGTATGCCTGTCATTCTGCTATGAATTTTACGGACTCAATAATTACAATATTCTGGACATTGTTTTCTACATTTAGGTTAATCATACTTCAAAAGTTGTAAACTTGCATCTTCTGAGTAAACTCTTGAAATAAGTAGGGTTTGGCAGCTTATAGCTAGGTTTTACTCAGTGTCATTTTTCCCTATTGGTTCGAAATAGCTGTCCTTGAAAAATTTATCACATATAGTTCACATTATAAGCTGTTTTGTTTTGTTGATTAATGTTGGAAGTGGTTCTGCATAATGTTAATTTATCATTTCTTATCATCATTATCTATCTTAATGGGTGTAGGTATGCCTCTTCCTTCCGTTTTTCTGGTGATTATGTGGACAACAAGGACGTAGATAATTTCAAAAGACGCAAAACCAGAATCATTGCCATAGATGCATTACCCAGCCCAGGGATGAGACAATATAAACTAAAATACCTGCTTCGGTAGACCAATGTTCTTTTCTTATATGTGCACAACTCTTTTTCTCTTTGGTTAATATTTTTCTTAATTTAGCCTCTTTCCTTTTTTTGGCAGAGAGACAAATAAGGCATTCTGTGGATTTTTCATTCTAGCTAAAAGCAATTCTTACAGAAAGCCGTCTCAGATGGATGGAATACAAGGAAATCAACATTCAAAAGGTGGCAGAAAAGTGAATTGTATCCCGAATATAAACTTTCTGGTGCGAGTTCTTTCTTACCTCTTGTGTTCTTAACCCCCCCAAAAATCTATTTGATTTCTACAACTGGATTCGTCTTTAATTTTTCATCCTGATTCAGTTTTTCTATCAGTATTATTCTTCATTTGGTTGCTGCTCATGTTTGTAATAGTTGAATGAAGCTCCGTCGACTTTTGTTAACATGGAGATGAATGAAGTATCTACAGATGGCGGAAGCAGCTACACTAATGAGAAGGGCCAGCCGTGCCTGGACCAAGAAGATGATATTGGGGTTGCAACCGGTAATTGGGGTTGTGGTGATTTTAGAGGAGATCCTCAACTGAAGACCATAATTCAGTGGCTTGCCGCCTCACAGGTGACTTAGTTGAGAAATCTAGTTGCTGAAACCAATAAATGAGCATGGATACATTTATCAAAACCTTTTTACCTTATTGCTTCATGTTTGATGCCAGCCTGCCTTAAAAACTGTATTATGTTCTTCCAGGCATTAAGACCTTTTATTTCATACTACACGTTTGGCATTGAAGCATTGCAAGACCTAGATCAGGTATTTATTCCATTCTTAGTATCACGAAATTTTGGTTGCGGACGATCCTTATTATTTTTCCAAGCTCACCTTTCTCTGTCTGGTAGAAGTTTCTCTTTCATAGGGAACTACAAAAGTTATTCAATCATAGTCATGATAATAATCACAATTTCTGAAGGATTGTCTGCTTCCATTATGCCATTCTTAAATACATACAAATTGTGATTGTCTGGAACATAAGTTCTGAATTCAGGGAGCTGCTAGGCTTGAATTTGATTTTTGCAATGGTGGATGAAGTGTCTGCCTATGGTGGGCACATAAATTATTGTAGGTAGTTTTACACTGCCTCTGAAAGCCTCAGTAGTTAAAGTTTCAACTTGCTGTGTTGACAATATTATTGATGTGCCACAATAAACCTGTAACATACGTGGTTAAGGTGGAAAACAACTAGCTAGCTAAGAATTTCTTATCTGTAACATTTCACATGTCTGTTGAGTTGGCAGACTGACATATCTAATTCGTTAATCATCTTTTTCTCTCGTAAAGCATATGCTGGTTTTAACTCCATGTTTTTCTCTTATAGCAACACCATTGACGTCTATGTTCTGAGGCAGGTGAGTAAGTGGATTCTGGCACATGAATGGACCGTTGGAGAACTTTGGAATATGCTAGTGGAGTACTCCTCGCAGAGAGCTAGTGTAGAAACAAAAATAAGCTTCTTTAGGTGGCTAATTCCATCTCTAATTGACCATCACGAGGGTTTGTCAGTTTAGTACTTTGCAATTCTCCGATAAGCAGGCAGATGGTTTCCGATGTTTCTTCAAGCTTCAATATTCACTAACAACGCCAGAAGGTTCATATGCCTCCAAATGGCCAGAAAACAGAAAGTAAACAGATGCTAAAATGCTGGATTACCATAAAGAGATAAATTTACAGTCAGTGGTTTGTTCGGACGCTTGGAAAATTAGTTTTTGGTTAAAAACAATAGAATTGAGTCCTGAATTACGTGGCGTGCTGGTTGATTGCTGTTGTCTCCTTATTAGCGGCATTCTGATTCCCCTGTGCTTCTTAAGAAAAGGAGACCTAAGATTGATGCTTGTAGGACTTTAAAATTTGTCTTGTTTATGCATTTTTAGAATAGTGTTGTGTAAGATCCACTCTCCTTTTCTCTATAACAGCTTATATTCCTTTCTGTGTCAATCATCACAAACAATCCAATCTTAGTTCATGTCACTTCATATCATATCCTTTGATGGTAGCTACTACAAATTTTGCAGCTTCTACATTATAACCAAAGCCAAACCTTTCAGGCTGCATCCGAACCCTTAAAAGGATCCTGTTCTTACAGAAGATGAGTTCAGTAGACTATAGAACACTCCGCGAGGAAAGATTAAATATTTAAATGAATAATTTTATAGTACTTCAATATTGCTATATCTTGCATTCCGAAAAAGGAGACGAGGAAGTACATCGGACTCCAGGTCAGAGTTGATATTGAATCACCTTCACTTTTGTGACTTTCTTTAATCTTTACGTAACTCTTCATTCTAGGAATCAAAGACTTCTCTCCAGAACAGATTCTCTAGCCTCTCTCTAGGCATTTTACCTTTTTACCCTCAACAACTTTCCACCATTGGAAAGTTTCAGGTGGGAGTTGGTTCTCTGCCAGCTGAAGCAATTCTACAGATGGTGGGAGTCGGTTCTTTGCCAGCTGAAGAAGGACCACAGCAGCAGCAGGCAAACTCACTAGTGCTTAGGACAGGAAATGGTTACAAATCAGATAAGAGTGTTCAGCTGGCGGGAGAAATGGTTTCAAGAGCACTTGAAAGAGTTTCCAGATCTGAACAGTGATGGGACATCCTCTCCCAAAACTCATCGTATTGTAGGAGAAAGGGTTTTAACTCAACCTACCAACTCTTGGAAAAGCAAAGTAGTGGCAATCCCTGTTAGAAACAAACTCACACATTATCAGGAAGTGTTTGTGGATGGGATTCTTAGTATGGATCAATTTTCACAATGGCCAAGTCGGGTGGAGATTCAACTATCCTACCCTTGGAAACCCAAGAATTTCAACAGAAAGTGGAAACCTACAGGCAAGTTGTTTACAAATAGAACTTATCAGGCACACAGGACACTCCAAGTTCTAAAGCACAAGAGAAAGAAGGCGATCCTATAGGGTTTGAATAGGAGGATGTTAGAGGCAAGTAGCTTGATACCACTAATCAACATATTGATGTATCCAACCTACAGGAGGGAACAACTTGTGTAATAAATCCAATCGATGCTACTAATGGAATGGATTCAGAGGGAGAGGAAGATAAAGTCCAGGAAAAGGCTATAAATGAGTTTGAAGTTGTTTCAAACTCCAAAAGAAAATCAAGCAGATTTAAGGGAAAGAATAGGTTAAGAGCTTCTCAAGCTTTTACCTCTACTATTGCATGAGCATCTTCATATGGAACATAAGAGGGTTGAATGACCCTCGTAAAAGGTAGCCTGTAAAGGAGATTGTGGTAAATAAAAAGCCTGTTTTGCTAGGCTTACTAGAAACTAAAATAAAGTTGCCTCGACTACAGTGTTGCCTGAATTTTTTGGGAGCTGAACGGAAGATACATTCCAATCATATGTATCATTACAGTGGCAAGATATTATTAGCATACAACTCTAATAAGTTAACGTTGCAGACCTCTTTTATACTTGATCAAGTAATTCATATTAAATGTGAATTTTAGGGTGTTACTGACAGTTTGGATCTTTCTGTTATTTATGCTGCTAACTATGCTTTCCAAAGAGTCAAACTATGGGAGGCTATCAAGGCCCTTCAATTCGCAGTGGTCCATGGGCTGTGACTACAACTAACTGGTTGACTATAGGACATAAACTAATAGTAACTACATGCTAAAGTCGAATATGGTAGCACTTAACAACCATTGTTTATTAAGAATCACACCTTCCTTGGTAGCAACTTTAGAGTTTCACGAGACTATAGTTCCAAACTTGATTTCTGTCAAGCAAAATTGGCTTTCAGTGCACTCCACGAATAGATTGTACGTCATTTATAGGAATCACATTTCTTGCGGTGAAGCCTGATATATCATCATAAGACTAACTCTGTTGGAAATTAATGTTTTTCCAATGAAACATCATCCTTCTACGAAGAACAAAAGAGGGGGAAAAAAACTGCAGTTGCTCCAGTTGAAAAAGAATGAAGGATTATGTTCCAGCTCTAAGAACTTTAGCAGCTTTGTTCATGCCTTTTAAGGTGTTGAACCTTTGGATTCAAGCTGGTTTTTAATGTTAAAAAGTTTAATCAAGTCCAAGGGAGACCAGAAGCTTGAAGTTGGAGCTGATGTAAATGTTGAAATGTCCAGCACCATTTGCAGACACATAAAACTCATTTTCTTATCAAGGGGGATCCGCACCTTTGCAGTGGAAAAGCTATTAAAATCAGCAATTACGTTCAAAGATTAATACATTGCTGAAACAGGAGATCCCTACCCGTTACGTTTGCATGAATTTTCAGGACTTGGTTTCTTATTTCTTACTAGATTTTGTAATATGTAAAATATTAACTTGGTTTCTTATTTCTTACTAGTTGATTTTGCAATATGTAAAATATTAACTTGGAACTAATGGAAATTAGATTTTAACTCTTCAATCATTCATAAAAGCTCTTGAAATCTTACAGCCAACTATATAAAGTCGGTTCAGAAAAATAAAAGACATTTGACTGTCCAGATTTAGTTTCTTTTTTCTATTTGAAGTTCTGGACTATCTAAGGACCAAGCTAAGATCGTTTGATTACAGGTGGAGATATAGTTTGGAACCTCTTGCAAAAGTTTCAAGGATGATGGACAAATCAGTTTAGATGACAGAATATGCAAAGTACACTTTCAAGTCCATTCTTTCTTCATAATTAATTCGTCTTAGTCCAGCTTAGGCAGATGCTCACCAACTTTGTTTCCATTTAAATAATTCTTGTTAATTTCTCTATCCATCCATCAAACCTTTTAAGTTATACAGATTTTGAGAAGCAATCTCTTGTTCTTGTAGAATATAACATACTGCATATAAGCATCTAGAAGATGGCATTTTGGAGACGTCCCTTCACAGAAATCAATAGACAATGCTAAAACAAATCATTGCTTAGGGAAATGAAATTTGTTTCGGGAAAAATATAGTAGTTTAAGGCTTTAAGCATTGGTTTCAAGGTTCAAGTGTTGATGGTGTAAAGGGAGATAGGATCCAGGGATCTTCCCCAAAGAGAGCTTACATAATAAAACATTGTTTTAGTGATATAACTAACAATATGATTATTTCTTAATTTACCAATACTTGAATCTTGATAAGCAAATGAAACAAAGAGTTACTAAATATACATATTTTTCAATGTAAAAAAGATATTACCAACTTTTTTATTCATTATTTGAACTCTCCAACTCAAAACTTACAGAAATATGTATATACAAAAAAAAAAGAAAACGGTCTCACTGGAATTAAAATAGCTAAAATTGATATTATGTTACTTCTGAATTATTTAAGAGTAAGAAAAAAAGGATACATATTAAATAATTTTAAAAATATTAAAAGAAAATTTTAACTATTGGTTTGGTTCACGTAATCTTTTTAGTTGGTTTTTCTATACTTGCTTTTTCACAGATCTTCACTTATTCTTCGTTAGAACTTAATGGTACGTAACGCCTCACTCAAAAGGCCTCACTTTTGAATTTCCCCACAAGGCCTAGGTCACTTCCGCTTCTCTAACCGTGTTCTGTAAGGTGCAACCATCCACGTTTCATGTTGAAGAATGTAGCACACCGTGGCCCACCACTGCGTTTTCTTTATTGACTAGGTCTTCAGCCTGCATGCTATTAATTATTGACAATAACACTTCTGCTCTGAATTCATCTCAATTCACAAAAGCTGGATCGATGGTTCAACCACCAATTTGACATTAGTGGTTGATCTTAAATTCCTGCCGACTTTTTTGGTCAATTTATGTTCGATCATGAGTAATAACTCTTCATTTGAATAATCACTTTTTTAATAATTGAGGATCTGGGCACCGGCGAGCAACCTGATGAGAAATAATATCTACATGCAAATGTGCAACCTTTGCTACTTCTCTATGAGGATGACATCAAATGAAGGTATATGCATAAGCAAGAACAATTAAGCACCAGCTACCGGACCACCTTATTCTATTCAGACTGTAGAATCCTAATTCTCCCCCAATAGTAATTACCGTCTGTAATTTGCTTGGAAAATCATGATCGCAGACACACAGAGTTTACAGATCACAACATATAATAAGGTAAGAAGACTAAGAGAGTGTAACTACACACAATTTAAAAATTTAGGCTCCCGACGTAGAAGAAAACATTCTTTGACTTCTGAACCTGACAAGTTGGTTTTGTGGAGAAGAAGAAGCACCCATTACTGTACTCCTGCTCCTCTTGTAATCTCCGTAAGTGAACTCCTCAACAGAGAGGTGCCGGCGTTGAAACTTTCTGTCGGCTACCGTATAGTTCTCAGCTGACTGCGAAGGGTTGGTATAAAGCTGGTCACTATTGACACGAAAATCAGAGTTCTTGTATGACTGTGCAGACCCAGATGAAAGAAACTGGTATCCCCGGCGAACTTTGTTCTTCTTCATTGCCTTGTAGACCATCGGAATGAGACCGTCCATGGTCGAAAACGCGTTAGTTTTAGTAAGGGATTTTTGTTACTAAGAGGCTTGGTTAGGTTTGTGTGTTATATATACTATCCGCATTCCGCACACTTTTCTCTGAATAAATGCTAACATAGTCAAACGTGCCAATTGGCAACCACCACATTTTCCTCGAACCTTCACATGTCAAGTCTGCAAATGAAGACAAAACATTCAATTAGAAAGTTTGTCGTCGGGCTAACATTGGCTTGGTAAATGGGTACCGCCAAGTCATTGTCGAGGTAGACTCCTTAGTATTCATTAGTATCTAGTCCTTTTTACAGACTGATTTTACTAAACATTTTTCTTGTTGGCAGATACCTAAGAGTTACTTCAATGAGATTAGGAAACGTAGCTATAGCACATGTATCAAAAAGAGAACCAATGTACAGATAATCTACGAGATTAGGAGACGTAGCTATAGCACATGTATCAAACGCTGCGTTTGTTTAGCGTTTGAGGACGCGAGAACAGATGACGAGAACAGAAATTTTTGTCCTCTTGAGTGTTTGCTTACCGAGGATAGAAATTTTTGTTCCGTCCTCAAAGGACGAGGACAGAAATTTCTGTTCTTCTCAAAACATAGGTACGAAAATTCTTATCCTATGGACAAGAATTGGAAATGTCAAAAATAGCCTCATCTTTCCAAACCTAACACTAATAATAATATTAATTAATATTATTAATTACTATTATTAATTAATAATATTAATTAATAATAATATTATTAATATAAATTAATAATAAGTAATAATATTATTAATATATTATTAA
>JANZLC010000001.1:12964016-12977713 GCA_026413385.1 Erythroxylum gracilipes
AGTAATTAAAATATAATTATTCATTAATTAAAATTTTGGAATTAAAATATTATTAATTAGTTACAATATAATTAATTAAAATATAATTCATTTATTAATTAATAATTTATATTGTAATTAATTAAAATATAATTAATTAATTAATTATAATAAAATTATATTTCTTAGTATTTTAACAAACCAACCATTATCAATGATAATGATAATCATTCTTTCCTCTTAACCAACCATCATAATTATAATGATAATATCCATTCTCATTCCTTACTATATTTATTTTCATTCCTATTATCATTCTCCTGTACGAACCAACTGCACCCTTAGTTGGTTATTAATTAAACGTAATAAAATTCAATGTTATTCTATCGTTTAAAAGAAAAGTTTATAATATAATGAAATAAAATATAATAGAAGAACATGGTTTCATGTTATATTGCATTGCATCATTAATAATAAGACTATGTTTGGTTGAGAATTTATTAATAGAATATAATATTATTCCATCATTTAAGAGGAGGGTTTATAATAGAATAGAATGAGATGAAATGAAAAAAAAGAGTTTTATATTACATCCATGGGTATGAGATCCGTATCGTTCCGGCCGGTACCGACCGAATAACAGTACTATGGATCTCAACCTCGGTACCGGCCAAAAATACCAACCGATACCAAGGTTTTCTGTTGGGTATCGGCCATATCGGAGAATACCAGATAATTTAAGAAAATTTAAAAACCTCGAGGACCATTTTACAAATATAAAAAATTAAACCTAAAAATCTAACCCACCCCCTCGACCCGGACTGCCACCAGCCCTCTTCTCTCTAAACTCTCAAGTCTCACCCTCTCTCTCTCACTCTCTGGCTCTCACCTCTCTCTCGCTATTGTCTGGATCGTCTCACCGCTGCCGACGCTTGTTGTCTTCTCCGATTGCTCTCATTACTCTCCTCTTTGCCTCTTCGTCTTCGGAGTCGCAACTCGCGATCTAGGTTTGCAAAGCATCCCCAAAGATCCACGTCCACCGCATCACCGCAAGTCCTGTACGTCGTCGCCGCACCACCGCACCACCACCGACCCTCCGACGCTCTCAGCTGGACCTGGACAAACCAAAAACCTGAAGCCCCAACCCGAAGAGTGAAAAGAAGACCCGATGGTTTAAAAAAAATTAGGTATGTTGATTTTGTTTCGTTGATATGTTCTCTTCTTGGTGTTTCCAAAAATTGTTGGTAAACCTTACAATGTTTTTTTGTGTTATGGATTGGATTGGATTTAGATTTGTGTAATTGTGTAGTATTGAATGTTGATGAATATGGGAGGCTATCGGTGGGTGGAGGATTGGCTTTGGAGGTTGAAGAAGTTGATGGTGTCACGGTTTTGGAATGAATTAATTAGTGAATAATGATTGTTTTGTTTTGGAAATTGGAATGAGGATTAGTTTGATTTTGATTTTGGAATGGAATTTTTGAAGTTGAAAATTTGAAATTGTTTGATTGAAGAATCCTGTGGGTAAGGGTTATGTTATTTTGTTATAAATTTCTTATATGAAAATTAAAATTAGAATTGAAAATGGAATTGTAAAATAGGGTTAGTATGTAATTAATTAATTATGTATTATGCAAAGATTGTTAAAACTTAAAATTGATAATTAACATTTAAACCTAAATGTAAAATTAATAATCAAATGTGAAATTAATAATCAAATGTAAAATTGATAATTAAATGTGAAATTGTAAAATTGATAATAAAATTTTATAAAATTGTAAAAATTTAAATCATTAATTGATATTTGATACATTGTTAATATTTGTGAAATGGTAATTTATTTATTATTAAGATTTTTGAAAATATGGTTGATGTAAACGATAAATTAGTAAAGTATACAGTACAACTGTACAATATATTAATGAACTATTTTGTAAATTTTAAAAATTTTGAGGGACTATTTTATAAATTTTAAAAATTGTCCGAAATAATATCTAATACTGACCGATACCGATATAATTTTATTTCAGAACTCCATCCGATACCGAATCAATAACTTTGAGTTAAAAGTGCGCTACAAAGGAAAGATACATTAAAAGGATAGGAATTTTTTGTAAATAGTAAGGTTTTTTTTAGATAAGGAGCTCCCATTGTTATATAGCCCTGTGGGCCTGCGGTACATATATTTAATTGTTCTTAACACATGTTTCAAATCAGAGGTATATATTATTAACTATTAGGACGTTTATACGACCCTCTCTCTCTCTCTCTCTCTATTCGCGTTTCTATTTCTCTCTGAGATTTGAAAAGCTCAAACCTTGAAATCAATCTCAGCTTTACCGCCCGAATTCCAGCTCAATCCCTTCTATTCGACGGAGATTGAAGAATTGTAGCGCCACCATTGCGCTTCCAGGTAACAATCTACAATCAATTTCGTTTTTTTCATCTGGTTCTATTCTTAAATTTTCTTGCAACCGTTTCTTCAGTCATTCAGTCATTCATCTATCCTTTTCTGCTTTCGTTATTTTCTTGCACTTCTGTTTTTGGGTTTCTTTTTGTTTTTCGACTTGTATTACTTAATGGAGTTATGTGTGCACATAATCGTCACTTTTAGGGTTTGTTGGCCTTAGGTATAGATTATTGATGGAGTAGGAAGGAATCTTTTCGCTATAGGTATGCGAGTAATGCATCAATCAATTGCCAGAAACTGCAAAATTTGTGAACTTGAGCAGTGGTATTTTGTCTTAATTGAAATAATACCCCTTACGCAATTTAACTAATTTTGTATTACAAGTGCCTGTCGACTTTACCGTGGAAGCTAACGTTTTCCTGTCTCCATTAAGACAGCTAAGGGTTTGTCTGAGCACAGGCGGAAGAGGAAATGGCGCATAGATTGTTGAGGGATGTGGAGGCTGATGGTTGGGAACGCTCTGACTTCCCTATCATCTGCGAGTCTTGCCTTGGGGATAATCCATATGTCCGCATGGTATGATTCTTGTTATGGGGGATGTCATCATTGTTGTTTCTGTTTCAGAGATGAATATTTCAGTTTATGTGTACACGGATTGGATATGCAGACAAGAGCTGAGTTTGATAAGGAATGCAAGATATGTACACGTCCATTTACGGTTTTCCGGTGGAGGCCTGGCCGTGATGCAAGGTTTAAGAAGACTGAGATTTGCCAAACATGCAGTAAATTGAAAAATGTCTGTCAGGTCTGTCTTTTGGATCTTGAGTATGGTTTGCCTGTGCAAGTTCGGGATACTGCTCTTAGTATCGATTCTAATGACGCCATTCCAAAGAGTGACGTGAACAGGGAGTACTTTGCTGAGGAGCATGACCGCCGGGTATGTCTATGATTATTTTGCAGTGCTAAATTTTTTTCAGTAGCTTTTCTTTTTGGTTTAAATCTGTATTTGAAGATACTTGACATATTGCATGTGCTACTCTCGCAAAACCTGTACTAGTTAGTGGACAGAATTTTGGTTATGTGTTTTCTCTTCTAGATTATATCACTGTAACTGAAATGGGAGATGGTCAGATGATGCTTGTATATGGTTAATATGCTGTGTTTTCAAATTCATTTTTCATGGTTCCCTAGACAGCCTTTGATGTGTTATGATATTGGTATTACTTTTGTTGTGTCCTTAGTCTTCGTATTTCTTGTGCCCCCTGGTTGTTTACTTGACTGGTGTTGTTTCAAGTTGGGCATTATGTACTGCTATTTGTGGTTGAAAATTGTTTATATTTGCATCTCCATGCATATATCCCCAGAACCTTGTTATCTTTTTCAGTGCTGGTCTAATGAATTTGGTGACTCAACATAGTATCTAACTAGAATTAAACTTGGTGGTTTGCACCTTTTTTTCTCTAAATTTCATTTAAATATTTTATATTTTATTAAAAATAGATATGGTTAATTATACGATATGTAATTATTATTTTATTAATACAAGTATATAATATTTTTTTTATTGTAGTTCAATATCAATTATTATAAATAATTTATATCAAATTAGTAAGTATCATGTTTTGTATAGATAAATATTAATTTTATATATTCAATGACATATTTAAAAGTTAAAAATTTTAATTAAAATAAGTATTAATTCATAAATAACAATTTTAATTAAATTATTTATTTTAATAAAATATAATAACTTTGCTAATAATTTATAAATAAATATTATATAAAAATTAAATAAATTTATTTAATTAATTAAATTTATAAAAAATTTATCTTTGAATTTTATCCAATATGTGATGATTATCAGTAATAAAAATATAACTATATTGACATTAACAGCCAAACATATTTTTATTTTTATTTAGGAAACACAAATTTTTACAAAAGAAATGACAACAAAAAAACAAATGTGAAACCAAATAGCCCTTTAGCATATTAATTATTCACATTTAAATAAAAATTTAAATTTAAATAACTTATCAAATTTCAAACTAAAAGCTTTTACTTGTGCTTATGTTTGATAATATGCATGCTTGATAAGTTGTATTATTTTAATTTAATTCTTATCAACTCCTGTTGAAAAACTATAAGAAACTGAATTGATATCAATCACTTTTTAATAATATTTATAATAAACAAATATAAGAGTATCAATATTATCTAATAAGAAATATGATACAAAATAGGGTTAATTACAAAAAAAATTGCAACTTTACTCAATTTTGTAATTATAACTTGAACTTAAAAAAGTGACAAGTAAATACTCAAACTTCTAATTTTTTTCAATTCTACCCCCACGTTGGTATATCTGGTAACGTTGCTAAAGTAGCTTGCCATATAAGACAGAGACCCTAAACTCTTATACACGTTAGACTTAATTAAACTAACTAATTAAGTTTCGTTAAGTTGTTTAACTTAACTACGTCATTTTTAGATGAAGAAAGCTCTGGGGAGGCATTTTAGTGTCCTCCAAATCCGTTGACTTGTAGAACTTGTCATCATTGTTATTTCTCTTATTCAAATTCGACACTTGAGAAAACAACAAAGAACATCAGGTAACGACTTCCTTTTAATGCACTTCACATATTTTCCCACCACATACACTTTAAATACAAACCCACCATGACTCACAAACTCCTGCCATACAATTAGCAGTTTTAGCTTGTTAAACCCCTCGTGGTTGAAGGCCAACGTGATTTTGTGCAACTTCACCTTGCCGTTGTAAATCACCGGATGCTTGAGAAACTCCCAAGCGTGGATATCAAACAACGTTTCCTTGTCGTAAATCACAATATGTTTTGGAATTCCAAAGGAATTGTCCCCATACTCGATCTGTAGCTCTGAATCCACCTGAAGCATTGATATTCAATTCTGAAGGTGCTCAATGGTGGACGATGAGTCAATGAAGATGACTCTAGGGTTCTGAGACTGGAACTCATCCAACTGTCGCTTCCAATCCTCGTCGTACAACTTATGAATAACACAATTGAACATTCCCTGCTAATTAATTAAGTTTCATTAAGTTTCCAACAATCTGAATGAAATCCCAGTTTTCCACCCTAGGTATCTCTTTACACGAACTGAGTTTGGTGCGAGAACTGAGTTTGATTTAGGGTTTTCTTCATCTAAAAATGATGTAGTGTAGTTAAACAATTTAATGAAACTTAACTAGTTAGTTTAATAAAGTCTGAAGTGTATAAGTGTTTAGAGTTTCTGCCTTATGTGGCAAGCCATGTTAGCAACATTAATGGAGATACTAATGTCAGGCTAGAATTAAAAAAAATTGAAAGTTTAAGTATTTAATTGCCACTTTTTTAATTTCAGGCTATTGTAAAATTGAGTAAAGTTTATGCTTTTTTTTTTGTAATTAACCTTAAAAAATATTATAACAAGAATTTAAACTTGTGTAGAAGTATAATTTTTTCGTGCGTTTTTTCAATTGTGGAGATGTAAATGGTATCGATAGATGTATGGAAAAAAATCTAAGAATCCCCAAAAAAAATGCATGTATAATTATCAGCTACAGTGTATAAGTTTGACAATTGTGTGAAAAATTTAAAAATTCATGTATTGTAAACTTAAAAGTGTTACTTAAAAAAGTATAATACACTTTTCATAGGGGAGAATAATTACGGTAATCTTGGAAATACATGAAGATAGTATTTGAAGTCAATTGCACTTTTTATAAATAGATGTGAATTTTTTACTTTTATGTTATATTTTAATTATTATGATAAAAGTACTTGAATAACTTTTTTATAGAACATATGTGAAAAATAGTTATGAGAACCTTATCATAAGTACATGTCTTTTAATAAATATGATAAACTTTTTATAATACATATTAAAAATATTTTTACATCATACTTTAGTTTTTATAACATATATGAAGTTGTAATCTATAATGGTTATTTTCATCAAAATGTATTATACATTTCGAGAATGATTAAATATATAATTTTAATATGATATATATTTAATGTGCTTATATTTCAAAGTAACTAAAATATACCAGTAGTTAACTATCTTTGATATTTATGTATTAATTTTTATTTGATAATTAATGTGCTCAAATTTTAAAATGACTAAAATACCTTAAGAATTAGAAGTATTTGATGTATGTGAGCTAAATATAGTAGTCTAACATCATAGTTGCTTAATGTGCACATCTTTTAAAATAATCAAAATTTATCAATAATTAAGCATCTTCACCATTTGTGATTGATTTTGATTTTATAAATAGATATTTATTTTCTTAAAAGTTAATGTTAACTAATTTAATGTATTTCTTGTGGAATTAATTGCACCAAAATTTGTCACATGATCTAGCTCTACTATATATATATAAATATAAATATATATATATATAGAGAGAGAGAGAGATTAGCAGTTAGGATTATTTTCCTATGTTCTTCGGTTTGCTTCATTTGGATATGCAGATGTGAGCATGTTATTGTTCTATATTAATGTGACTAAAACTTATGTGGTTATTGCAACGATGCAGGCTAGAGCAGGCATAGACTATGAATCTTCATATGGAAAGGTAAGGGCAAATGACACTATTTTGAAGCTACAAAGGACGACACCATACTATAAAAGAAATAGAGCACATGTTTGCAGTTTCTATATACGTGGTGAATGTACAAGAGGTGCTGAGTGTCCTTACAGACATGAGATGCCTGTAACTGGGGAATTGTCACAGCAAAATATAAAAGATCGTTACTATGGGTAAGTGCAAACTTTTAGGTTTCTTTCTGGCTATATATATTGAAGAAAGAAGGCAAAGTAATTCTTCCTTAATTTTCTGTACAAGAAATATATAGGATAGTACATCCCTAATAGACTCCTTAAATTAAGAAGAATTTATTTATTCTTTAAGTAATAAAATCTCAACTAATTAATAGAATATCAACTAATTATCTATAAAGAATCAGATAATTAGCTAATTATTTCTATAATATCAACCTTCCCCCTCAAGTTGGTGCATAGATATTGATCATGCCCAACTTGCTTACTAAGAACTCAAAATACTGTCTTAGTAGCCCTTTGGTGAAGACATTAGTAGCTTGTTGTGTTGTCGGTACAAATGGTATGCAAATAAGTCCACTTTCAAGTTTTTCTTTTATAAAATGTCTGTCAATCTCCACCTGCTTAGTTTGATCATGTTGAATAGGATTGTTGGCAATACTAATAGCTGCTTTGTTATCATAAAACAACTTCATTGGGTGCTCCATTGGTTTCTTAGTTCTTCCATTACTTTTTTAAGACAAATTATTTCACAAATTCCTTGAGCCATTGCCCTATATTTTACCTCCGCACTACTTCTGGCTACCACAATTTGTTTTTTTACTCTTCCAGGTTACTAGATTTCCTCACAAATATGCACAATACCCAAAAGTTGATCTTCTGTTAGTAAGAGACCCTTGCACAATCTGCATTAGCGTAGACTTCAACTCTCCTTTAATCAACTTTCTTGAAGAATAATCCTTTCCCTGGAGTTTTCTTTAAGTAACTTGAGATTTTGTACATTGCTTCTAAGTGTTCTTTGTAAGGAGTATACATAAACTAGCTTAACTACACTGACAACAAAGAAAACATTTGGTCTTATGTGAGATAAATAAATTAGCTTTCTTATTGGTCATTGATATTGACCTATATCTACTAGAATTGCTTCCTTAACTTCACCCAACTTTAAGTTGAATTTCATAGGAGTATTTGATGGTTTACTTCCACTCATCCCATTTTTTTCTAGAAGGTCTAGGATATGTTTTTGTTGGGTGACTACTCTGCCCTTCTTAGCTCTAGCAATTTTCATCCTTAAGAAGTATCTAAATAACCCCATGTCTTTGATTTCAAACTCCTTTGAGAGATTCTCTTTAAGAATTTAAATTTCCTCAAAATCATCGCCAATGAGGATATTGTCATCTACATACACAATTAGAATCACAGTACTTCCTTCTGTAGAAGTTTTTATGAATAGAGTATGATCAGATTGCCATTGTAAGAAATCTTGAGACTTCACAAATTTTGAGAATCTTTCAAATGCCTTTGGTGATTGTTTTAGCCCATATGAAGATTTTTTCAATTTACATATCCTTTTTTAGAAGCTTTCACTAAATCTTAAGGGAGGCTCCATATACACCTCTTCTTCTAAATCTTTATTTAGGAAGGCATTTTTCACTTCCGATTGATGTAAAGTCCAATCTAGATTAATTGCTATAGAAAGCAACACTCTCAGAGTATTTAACTTAGCAAAAGGTGAAAAAGTTTCTAAATAATCTACGTCATGGGTTTAAGTAAACCCCTTAGTAACGAGGTGAGCCTTATATCTTTTAAGTGATCCATCATAATTTTATTTTACAGTGAGCACCCATTTACATCCAACCAGTGTTTTCCCTCTCAGAAGATCAACTTCCTCCCACGTTCTATTTTTCTCCAAAGCTCTCATTGCCTCTAGGACTGCATCCCTCTAATCAAGAATATTTAGAGCCTCTTGTATATTCTGAGGAATGGAAACATTGGATAACTTAGAAGTTAATACTTGAAATGATGGAGATAGACTTTTATATGATAAAAAGTTATACAAAGGATATTTGGTACAAGTTTTAGAACCTTTACTAAGAGCAATGGGTAAATCTAAGGTTTCATCTGAGTTTGGAATAGATATTAGTTCAGTGATACTGACTCAATAGAAATAGATTGAAACTGAGATTTACCTGGTTGGTCTCCAATTTTGGATTTGTTTCTAGGTTAGACTCTTGACCATGCTACAAGTTTTTTGTGATTTTTTGTCTTTCTGGATATTTTCTCAAAAGGACTTTCCCTTTAAAATGATTTCCATCTTATCTTGCACACATTTCATTATTTTCTTGAGATTGAATTTGTAAAGGTATTGAAGATGAATCCTTATTTTCATTGTTGGAGACACCATTAGTGTTTGAATTAGAATTATAGAAAACATCTATCTCATTGTCATAAATATAAAAAAACAAAATTTCATTACGTGTCTCCTCCTCAAGATGAGGTGAGAAAAAAAAGGTTTATCTTCAAAAAAGGTGACATCCGTGGAAATAAAAAACCTTTTGGTTATTGGATCAAAGCACTTGTACCCTTTTTGAGTGGAAGGATAACCTACAAAAACACATTTTCGTGCTTTGGGACCAAGTTTTTCCCGATTGTTGTCATGAATATGAACAAACGCAGTACACCCAAACACTTTAAGAGGGAGATCATATGATGATCGAGATGAAGGCAAACATTTATTAAAACAATTAAGAGGTGTTTGAAATTTTAAAGCTTTTGAAGGCATCCTATTGATCAAATATGTAGCTGTTAGGATAGCCTTACCCCATAAGGACTTAGGAGTATTAGTTGAAAATATTAGAGATCTTGCAATTTCTAATAGATGTTTATTTTTTCTTTCTACTATTCCATTTTGTTGTGGGGTGTTTGTACATGAGCTTTGATGAATAATTACCTTTTTCAACAAAAAATTCCTTAAAACCTTGTTGAAGGATTCTTTTCCATTATTGCTTCTAAAAACTTGAATTCTAGTTTGAAATTGTGTTTGGATCATGTTATAAAAATTTTGAAACACCCTCTCAACATTTGACTTCTCATTGAGTAAAAATAACCAAGTGATTCTAGTGTGGTCATCAATAACAGTTATAAACTATCTTTTTCCAGTTATTGTTTTTATTCTCGAAGATTTCCAAATATCACTATGGATTGCAGCAAAGTGTTTTGTGGCCTTGTAAGGTTATGCTAGGAAAGATGTTCTCTTTATTCGTAAAAAACTTCGGAAACAAATATCTCATATAATGGAAACTTGGATGTTCAAATCTAAAAATGCCATAACATAATTTTATTCTCACGAAATATTGAAATACAATTAAGACTTCTCTGGGATTGCCTATTTGAGTCATATCCATTTTCAATGAAATAGGGACCTCCAACTTGTTTAACATTGTCAATCATCTTCACCGTGTTTAAATCTTGGAATTGACAATCACATGAAAAATTAGCTCGACAATTTTGGTTAGTAGTTATTTTACAGATTGACAACAAGTTGCAGGACAATTTAGGAACATGAAGAACATTGTGGAGTGTTAGATGAAGGGAAGGAACAACTGATCCTTTCCCATTTATTGCTGAGTAGGAACCATCTGATATTTTTACTCTTTTATTTCCTGCACAAGGACTATAAGAAGAAACAATTTAGAGGACCCAATCATATGATCTGTTGCCCCAAAATTAGTTATCCAAGAATGATCTGAATTGACACTGAAACAAGAGGCAATTAGATAATTACCTTTTTAAACTAAATAACAGGTAGGATTTGGATTGGAGAAATTTTGAGAATGAACAATTTTTCAAAATTGTTCTATCTGTTCCTTTGTGAAAGATTGCGTGCCAGAAGACATTTTGGGCCTAGATTCAATAGTGTTGGCTTGGAAGGTACGGTTGTCTTCGAATTGTTTTTTCTTCCAACTTTTTGGCTTCACATGAATTTTCCAGCATGTTTCCTGGGTGTGTGAATCCCGTTTATAGTGATCACACCACTTCTTTTTGTTGTTTTTTCTATATTCCTTTTGACATGAGTGCAGAACCTTCAACCTTTGATTTGGTGTTGTCAATCATCATTTTCCGCCTCATCTCCTCTCTCTTTACATCTGAGAAAACCTCTTTGATAGAGGGTAATCTTTACTTCTGGGAAAACCTCTTTGATAGAGGGTAAAGGCTTTCTTCCCAAAATTCGGCCTCTGACTTCATCCATTTTTGGATTCAATCTTGCAAGAAAATCATAAATTCTACCATTTTCCTCCCATTTTTATATCGAACACTGTCCTTCGAATAGTCCTAGTCATCTTCATAACATAAGTCCAATTCTTGCTACAAAATTACAAGTCTATTATAAAACAATGTAACGTCACAGTCTCCTTGCTTGGCCTTTCATAGCTTTGTTTTAAGTTTGAGAATTTGAGAAGAATTTTCAATATCAAAATACATCTCTCAAACCGCATCCCATACATCTTTAGCTGTTGGCAGAAACAGATGAGGTTTTCTGATTATAGGTCCATGGAATTAATCAACCAAGATGTGATTAAAGAATTTTGAGACCTCCATATTGTCATATTTGGATCGTTTGAAGCTAGCCGTGTTGTCTCTCCATTCAAATACTCGAGTTTTCCTTTACTGTCAATGGCCAACTTTATTGTTTGCGACCATTGTAGGTAATTCTGACCATTCAACCTGTGATTCGTCAATTGAAAAGGCAAATTTGAGCCAAGAAGATCACAATTACATTGTAAGTTTCTTGTCATAACATCAAGATTAGTCACACTCGAACTGCTGAAATCATTGTTGGAGGATGAGAAGTTTCTCCGTTAGCCAGTCATTGCTAAACGATAGTCCATTTAGGACTGATTTGAATAAAGAAAGGAAAAAATATTATTAAAGAGCCGTGACTTTGATAATTCTTCCTTAATTTTTTTGGTGAATAGTACAAGGAATATAGAGGACAATGCAACCCTAATTATCTCTTTAAATTAAAAAGAATTTATTTATTCTCTAAGTGATAAAATCTCAACTAATTAATAGAATATCAACTAATTATTTATAGAGAATAAAAAATAATTAGCAAATTATTATATAATATAACATATATATATTTTGATGGTTGGATATTTTTCAATGGATATGCTTAAGTATGCTTCTGATTAATGGTTGGTGTAGTTTTCCAGCTGCCGGAATGGGCAGATAAGCATAAGATATGCAAATAATAGAGCTTCATCTGATCCTTATTGTGCTCATTTCATTTGGCAACTTCTGCAGAGTGAATGATCCAGTTGCTTTGAAGCTACTCAATAAGGCTGGTGAGATGCCTTCTCTTGAACCCCCTGATGATGAAAGCATTAGAACACTCTATGTGGGTGGGCTTGATGAACGAATTACGGAACAGGATCTTAGGGACAACTTTTATGCACATGGTGAAATTGAGTCCATAAAAATGGTGCCTCAACGAGCAATTGCATTTGTAACATACACCACCAGAGAAGGTGCAGAGAAGGCAGCTGAAGAGCTCGTCAACAAACTAGTTATCAAAGGTCTTAGACTGAAATTGATGTGGGGTAGACCCCAAGCACCTAAACCTGAGTCCGAAGCTTCAGATGAAGCTAGGCAGCATGCAGCAATGGCTCATGGTGGAATGTTGCCTCGGCAAGTTATATCTCAACAACAAAACCATTTACATCCACCTGGCACTCAGGACCAACCTCCACCGATGCACTATTTCAACATTCCACCTCCCCCTCATCAGGAAAGAGCTTATTATCCATCAATGGATCCTCAACGTATGGGGGCACTTGTACCTTCCCAAGATGGGGCATCAGGATCCAGCGAGAACAAGTCTGGATTAGAGAAGCAGCAAGGCCAGCTTTATCCTTACCATGGTATGCCAGCTCCGCCTGGACAATATCAGCAGCAGGGGCATGGGTCACATCATCTACCCTATTATCCGTCGTATGGTTATTTGGTGCCCCAGCAACCTTATCAACAATACCCTCCCTCATATCCCGCATCTGTGCCCCCTCCACATACAACCCAACAGTATCAGCATACTGTGCCACCACCAAGGCCTGCACCTCCTGTCTCAGGACCATCTGGGCAGCCACCATCAGGATCTGGAACTGCATCATCATCTCAGCAATAAAAATGATGTATTGACTTGTTTTTGTTCTATTCTGTGAGAGTACTGATTATTTGTTGCTTTCAGAGATCAGTCAGTTTCTTCATAGACATGTGATGCTTTAATTATCTGAAACAGGTAAATCTTTGACGAACACAATAAGATGCTTCCTGGAAATTTGAGTTTGACTGGTTGGAATTATGTGTCATTTAAGAATCTTTATAGGCTATGGATGTTAATGAACAATTAATGGATTGTGCATATGATGTGCTAGGTACGGTCCCTTTGCAATGCATGTTTTAATAAAATACCTTGTATCAAAATTTCATAGGAGTTTTGTAGGTGTCTCTGTCTTGGGCTTGGTTATGTAGAGTTGTCTGATTCTAATGTAGTTTGTCTTGTTTTCAGGCGGTAACACGTAGGGAGAAGAATCATAACGAGAGGTTGACCTTCTAGTTAGTTTTATTGAAAACTGTGATGAACAAGAAGGCCTATTAGCTCAGTTGGTTAGAGCGTCGTGCTAATAACGCGAAGGTCGCAGGTTCGAGACCTGCATGGGCCAAT
>JANZLC010000001.1:12977813-12997470 GCA_026413385.1 Erythroxylum gracilipes
GGCCTATTAGCTCAGTTGGTTAGAGCGTCGTGCTAATAACGCGAAGGTCGCAGGTTCGAGACCTGCATGGGCCAATTTATGCTGTTTTAAATATTTTATATAAAATAATTATCAAGCGGACCACAAGCCTCAGGCCAAGACGCTGCACTCCACCACCACTACCTTTAAGTATATCCCCCGCCTTCAAAACCACCATTCCTCGCTGTACCTCTGCACACTCTCTTTTTACTTAACAACACACTCCTCTTATTTTCATAAATTTTATTCCTATTCAACAAGTTCCTCCAATGTCTGATTTACCACCTAATCAGATGGTCCCTCCAATCCCGCCGCCGAATCCAACAATTCCTTGCTACTCTCCACCGC
This sequence comes from Erythroxylum gracilipes, assembly GCA_026413385.1. Taxonomy (NCBI): domain Eukaryota; kingdom Viridiplantae; phylum Streptophyta; class Magnoliopsida; order Malpighiales; family Erythroxylaceae; genus Erythroxylum; species Erythroxylum gracilipes. Next base: position 12,978,180 of record JANZLC010000001.1, read on the forward strand.
CGCCGCCTGAATCATCACTTATGATCTCCATCTTGTCCAAGAGGCCTTGTTTCGTGTGACTTCGGAGTCTGAGAGCGAAGTTCCTTGTTTTTCCATAAGGTGTCTTGCAAGTTGTTTGATAGCTTGGCAAAACTCAAATTCACCTTCGAGAACAACAACAAAGGAGAAGTCTCTGAACCCCATCCGTCATTCTCTTCTAAGCTGCTGTCTCTTCATTATGATCTTGAAGACCGTAATGCCCTTGTTAAGGCCTCCTTCGATGTCGGTCCCAGCTTGCACTTCAAGGCTGCTCATGACGTAAAGGTTCAAATTTTTAATCTCTCCCATGTCTCTGAGTGTTTGTATGTGCTTGCGTTTTGGGAGTTTGGACACGTGGACGATATGGGTTTGTTTGTTTTTGGTTTCGTGTAATTTGGCTGCAGTTCGAAATATGGGATGTAGCTTGTGGGTTTTGACGTTCTGTCACGTGACACCAAGTCAGATATTGGGATGTTTGGTAGATAGCTTTTTAGCTATATTTCAGTTCATTCAAGAGTATTAGCTCTTTAACTATTCAGCTGATTAAAGAGTATTACTTGTTTGTCCCCAGAGACAGACCCTCCCTAATTATCTGCTGCCCCAGACAGGCTCCCCGACCCTGCTCAATCTTCGAATTTGGACAAGGCAACCCCACCTATGCATGACTCTCCAATGTTAGAACAACTACAGGACACCATGCACAACAACGCGCAGTTGGAGGAAATGGAAATCACCCCAACTTAATTGGGGCATTCTTTTAATCTTTTTATCCATGTCTTTACTCATTTGGAATGTACAGGGGAGGGGAGGGAGGCAAATCCTTTAAGCCCATCCTTAAAAATTATATCTATATTTATCACTCTTTCTTAGTTGTCTTGATTGAATCGCGAATTAGTGGCACTAGGGCTATGAAGGTTATCAAAAGCTTAGGGTTCTCTAAATCCTTCCGAGTGGAAGTTGAAAGATTCTCGGGAGAGATATGGATGCTTTGGAATATCGATGTGGAGGTTCGAATTTTATTAGCCATAGACAATTCATTCATGCCAACATTGTGGCATCAACGGTCCTTCGACCTTACAACCATTTACGCTAGCCCTCATTACTCCCTACAATACTTTTTATGGAATAATTTACTTTCTATTGCTCAAGCCACCACTAAGCCTCGAATCTTGGGAGGAGACTTTAACGCCAAATTGGATCAACAAGACAAACGTGGAGGCTCTAGGCTCCATTCAGTTATTAATAGGCCTTTCAGGCAGTGTGTCTATGACTGCAATCTTCACGACCTTGGATATATAGGACCACGGTTCACGTGGAGAAGAGGACAAATCCTGGCCCGTCTAGACAGTGTTCTTTGCTCCAATTCCTGGTAGTCGGCTTTCCAACCTACTACTGTGACCCACTTACCTTTCCTCAAATTCGACCACAGACCACTCTTGGTCACCGTTCCTCTTAGAACCTCCCAAACACCAAGCCCTCGGTCTTTTAAACTCCTTTCGGCTTGGTTGACAGACAATAACTTTACCCGCATCGTAGTAGACAGTTGGATTGGATTCCTGACATTACCAATATCCTCAAAACGCTTAGGCAGACCTCAGTGAAACTCCACCAATGGAACCAGAATTGCTTCGGAAATATTTTTCATCGCAAAAAAAGGCTCATGGCTCGACTACAAGGTTTCCAAAAGGTAGTGGAAGATACTCCTACGAATTCCCTCGGAGATCTCGAAGCTTGCGGATCTAGAACAAGTATTCTGCCAAGAAGAGCTCTATTGGCATCAACGCTCGCGCAGTCACTGGTTAGGCCAAGGAGATAGAAATACCAAATATTACGATACCATCACCAAGGCCAGACGGCAGAGGCTGACCGTTACCACTCTGAAGGATGAAAATGGATGCATCGCTTCGGATCCCACTTGCATCCACAGGATAGCAAAACACTTCTTGCAGAACCTCTATACATCCGATCACACCACTACTCCAGCGCTTCCTATCAGAGGCCATTTCCCACCTCTATCACACCATGCAATCACGGACATGACAAATCTTATCAATTCGGAAGAGGTTAAGACGACTTTCTTTAACATGGCTCCCAATAAAGCTCCGAGCTTTGACTGCTTTCCAGCCCTCTTTTATCAATCTCAATGGGAGGTCGTAGGGCCCTCTGTGTCACTCTTTATTCAGCAAATTTTTAAGCATGATTTATGGAAAGATGAGCTGAATCGTACGATTATGATCCTGATTCCCAAAACCCCTCCCCTTTGTCTATCACTCACTTTTGGCCTATAGCTTTTTGTTCAGTGCTTTACAAGGCAATTACGAAGATTATCATGAACTGCCTTAAACCTCACCTCGATAACCTCATAGCTCCTACTCAATGCAGCTTTGTGCTTGGGCGATTGATTATCAACAATATTATTATTGCCCAAGAGGTCTTCATACCATGTGGCAGAAGTCAGGCAAGACAGGCATGTTGGCAATAAAAGTAGACCTGGAGAAAGCTTATGATAGGCTTTCTTGGGAATTCCTCAATGACACTCTCACAGACATTGGACTTCCGGCTTCTTTGATTCACCTCATCATGAAGTGTGTCTCCTCGGTCTCGATACAAGTCAATTGGAACGGAGAGCTAGGCGAAGCTTTTCAGCCTTCCCGCGGTATCCGCCAGGGAGACCCATTATCCCCCTACCTTTTTGTGCTCTGTATGGAAAGATTGGGTCACTTAATAACTCACTCTGTCTCTCAGGGTAGGTGAAAGCCCATCAAACTTAGTCAGCGGGGTCTGGCTTTATCCTATTTATTCTTCGCAGATGATCTCCTTTTATTCTCCGAAGCCTCTGTTGATCAAGTTCACATAATTCAAGACATTTTGAGCATTTTTTGCGCGACCTCAGGCCAGTGGGTAAGCCAAGGAAAATCTCAATGCTTTTTCTCCAAGAAGTTCAACGCTCGATGGCGAGACAATTAACTAGGGAACTGGATTTCTAGTTGACTAACGACCTCGGACGATACCTTGGCGTGCCTCTCCTTCATGAACAAGTTAACAAACGAACTTACCAACATATCCTAGACAAAGTTCAACAGCGCCTTTCAGGGTGGTCAGCCAACCTTTTGTCTTTTGCAGGAAGAATCACCCTGATTCAAGCTGTCATCTCAGCCCTTCCCATGTATATAATGCAGACGGTACGTCTCCCTCGTGGACTGTGCGATGCTTTAGAAAAATTAATGAGACAGTTTGTATGGGGCTCTTCCAACAGATCGAGGAAAATGCACCTGGTTAACTGGGATAGCGTCTGTAAGCCTAAAGAGCTAGGGGGACTGGGCATCCGGAAAATACGAGAAACTAATGATGCCCTCTTAGTAAAATTAGGATGGGCCTTGGTCTCTAAGCCCACTTTATTATGGGTCCAAGTCCTTTCGACGAAATACAACTTTGACGCCACCTCTATCCCCACCGTGCTGGAGGGCACGGGAGAATCGATAGTATGGAGGAGTATCAAAGCAACCTGGCCCTATGTGCTCAAAGGATTGAAATGGGTCATCTGTGATGGAACCAAGACGCGTTTCTGGCTCGACCCGTAGGTGACAAATCTGAGACCACTTATCTCTCATACTTCTGACTCAATTCCTCGCTCGGCCCTAGACCTCACAATCCGACACTTTGTCGACACTTCAGGAGCATGGAAGTGGGAAGCTTTCCAAAACCTCCTACCTCATTCGATCTGCTTACACATAGCAAGGATTTTGCCCCCTTAACCCCACTTCGGCCCTGATAAGTTAATATGGGGCCCTTCTGAATCTGACCAATTTACCACCGCTTCGACTTATGACATGATCATGGACCTTCCAGTACCATATTCGGACAACCTCTGGCATGACATTTGGAAATGGCGTGGACCCCCACGTATTCGCACATTCCTTTGGCTTCTGATGCACGATCGCCTTCCTACTAACCAACAACGTGTACGACAACATCTCACTACCGACAGTGCTTGTCATCCTTGTCAAGCTAAAGAATCTACTTTGCATGTCATTCGCAACTGCGCCCTTGCTCGCAGAATGTGGAGCACTTTTCCCCTGCATATTGTCCCCAATTATTTTTATACTCTGTCCTCCTATGAATGGTTGGCTAAGAACATCCATCACCACTAATTGATAGCTGGCTTCGATTGGTCTATCATATTTGGGGTTACTTGCTGGTTCCTGTGGACCTGAAGAAACAAGTCCATTTTTGAAGGCCACTTCTCTCGGTTGGAGTCCCCTACTCAATATGTCCTGGAGTATGTTCACCAGCTCTACAAGGCATCAATTTGGCAAGGCCAAGCTCTTATGGGTGCTCAACCTAGACAGACACGCCTTTTCGGTTAGTCTATACCTCATCTCGATTGGGTTAAACTGAATACAGACGGAGCATGCCACAACACGTCCTCCTTAGCAACCCTAGGCAGCCTTGTCCGTGACAGTGCAGGCGCATGGCTTGGCGGGTTTGTGCAGAATATTGGCAGGTGCTCTCCTACCTCTGCGGAACTTTGGAGAATTCTAACTAGTTTACAACTTGCTTGGGAACTTGGATACCGTCGGATTGAACTCGAAATGGACTCCCTCATGGCAGCCAACGTCCTATCCTCCTACATTAAACGGACAATGTCACACAACCCCCTTGTCATGGGGATTAACGAGTTGCTTGCGCAAAATTGGGCTGTAAAAACTCGACATATCTACAGGGAGGGCAACTATTGTGCGGATTGGCTTGCCTCCTCAGCCGTCAACTTTGGGCTTGGTACTTCCATTCTCACCACTACACCTATAGGGTGCCTCCCATTCCTCTTAGAGGATATGACCGGGATTTGTTTCCCGCGACTTATCATGTAATATTTTAGTGTTTTATTTCCTTTGTTAAAAAATAAGAGTATTAGTTGTTTGACAGCTAATGCATTGTTTGGCAGCCAACCCAACCAGCCATTTTTTGAAAAGCTATTTAGGAGTAGCTTTTCAACCAACCAGCTAATAAAAATTTTACTGAAAGACAATTATGTCCTCAATTTTATTTCTAACTTATCTAAAATATATGTGATTAAATACAATTGTTATCTATAAATTCATCAAAACGTCTATATAGTAGTTCACTGAGTAAGTTTGCTGACAACACAGGGTATAAAACTAGAGATGAGATTTGGGTTTTGTTGTTGTTATTATTATTATTATTAGATTTTGTTATTGTTATTATGATTATGATTATGATTATGATTATGATTATGATTATTATTATTATATGTGATATGATTTTTTATTAGAGTTATAAACTTAATTTTTGTAGAATTAAATATCAAAAATCTAAATTATTATAAGAATATTTAACGAAATACTAAATTCATACCCTTATAATTTTTTTTAAAATCATGTCTTCATAAATCATTTTTACATATAAACAGTTAAGACTAAACAACTAATTCTACCAAACATTAAATGACAAACAACTAATGTAATTTATTGGTCAAATTAACTGATATAATTAATTATTAGCTAACAGCCAATGTAATCAGATGATTACCAAACAAGTCATTGTTTGTTTTAAGTAGCCCGTAAGAAGAATTTGAGGACAGTTCATTTATTTTTTATTTTATCATTGTACTTAGCTTTATAAAAGAGCAACTCTTTAATGGAGTAAAAGTAGGTGAATGAAGAGAAAAATAAAAGCTGTCTGTTTAGCTTCTCAACGCCTCCTTAATTACGTTGTTTCTTAGCATTAGCTTTTTGACAAGTCTTCTTCTGAGTTGTGATATAGTAGTTTTGACTAGTTTTCATCTAGCTTTAACAATGGTATCAGAGCAATGGGTCCTCGTTTAGACTGAAACTTTTTGAGTGTTTTTGTCAAAAAACCACCGTAAAGAGAGAGTATCTTTTTCTACAAATAGACACACAAAAAACCCCTATCGCTGATTTCTCATAAAGCCTCTGCTGTTACTGCTATCAGTGCCGCCTTCGTGTCTAGATTGCCCGTCTCCCTCCTCACGCTGTCACAAATCTCTTAGTCAAGGGTTCTACTGACTGTTTGGATCGCCAAACTCAGATCTGTCCAGTACTGACTGTAGGGCTGCTCATTTGCTTTTGGTTGAAGCACTTTTTCACCGGATCTAGTCCGATCAGCTACTATTGACTGGTTTTTATTGTAGCGCTTGTCCTAGATCTGTCTCTTTGTTGTTGGAGTGTTACTTGTAAGCGAATGGCCAACGAAAACTTTGTACAACCTTCAATCCCTCGCTTTGATGGTCATTATGACTATTGGAGCATGCTGATGGAAAACTTCCTACGATGCAAGGAGTATTGGTCTATCGTTGAAAATGGAGTTGAAGAGCCAGAAGAAGAAATGTTATTGTCAAATGCCCAGAAGACAAATCTTGAAGCCAGAAGGCTAAAGGATTTGAAGGCAAAAAATTACTTGTTTCAAACGATTGATCGTCCCATCCTAGAAACATTTCTTTACAAGGAGACTTCTAAGGATATTTGGGACTCCATGAAAAAAAAAAATATCAAGGTTCACCTAGAGTAAAACGTGTGCAGCTATAAGCCCTACGAAAGGATTTTGAGACATTATCAATGAAAGATGGTGAGTCTATTACTAGTTATTGTGCCAGAATTATGGAAATTTGCAACAAAATGCACTGTCACGGAGAAAAGATGGAGGATGTCATCATCGTGGAGAAGATCCTGCGGTCTCTATCACCAAAATTTGATTATGTTGTATGCTCCATTGAAGAGTCTAAAGATATAGACTCACTTTCTCTGGATGAGTTGCAAAGCTTTCTGCTTGTTCATGAACAAAAGATGAACAGAAGTTCAACAATAGAGGAGCAGGCCTTACAAGCTTCTACCAAGTCCAACAATTCAAGGGGACATGGTAGGGGTAGAGGTTGTATAAGAGGAAAGGGAGAACGAGGAGATAAAGACAACAACAGGAATTCTAAGGTTGACCAAAGCAAAGGTAGGGGACGTGATTTTGACAAATCCAAGGTAGAATGCTTCAGATGCCATAAATTTGGTCATTTTCATTCTGAATGTCATACCAAGCTACCCAACAACAAAGAAAAGGAGGATAGCGTAAAGTTTATTGAAAAAAAAAAGAAACTGAAACATTGCTGATGGCTGTTCAAGGGCAAAAGACATGTGAATAAGATATCTGGTATATGGATACAGGTTGTAGCAACCATATGAGTGGAAGTAAGTCTTCTTTTTCCTACTTAAATGAAGATTTTCGTTCTACTGTGTCTTTTGCTGATTCCTCTAAAATTGAAGTGATGGGTAAAGGTGATATTAAAATCAAGACAAAAAATGGTTTTGTTGAGACAATATCTAATGTCTTGTATGTCCCCGGCCTGAAATGTAATCTACTAAGTGCTGGGCAATTGCAAGAGAAAGGCTATGCTATCATCATCCAAGATGGTACTTGTGAAATTCATGATTCTATTAGAGGTTCTATTGCGGTTATTCGGATGAATTCAGTTCCCATTGAAAATTGAAAGTATTCAATCATGCCTGTTGGCCAAAAAGAAAGACATTTCTTGGCTATACACTTTCGTCATGGTCACTTAAGTTTCAGTGGTCTGAAGACTCTCCAACAAAAAAACATGGTGGCTGGCCTTCCACAAATCTCAGCTCCATCTCAACTTTGCGAAGATTGTGTTGTTAGCAAGTAACATCGTTCAAATTTTCCAAAAGGGAAGTCATGGAGAGCGAAAGATGTCTTGGTATTAGTGCAGTCAGATATTTGTCGACCAATAAATCCCACGTATAATAGAGGTAAACGATATCTAGTTACTTTCATTGATGATTTTTCAAGGAAAATGTGGGTTTTTTTTTTAATAGGAAAAATCAAAAGCTTTCTCTGCATTTAAGAACTTCAAAGCCCATGTGGAAAATGAAGTAGGAAAGAAAATTAAGACGCCTTATACAGACCGAGGTGGTGAATATTGCTCCAAGGAATTTGAAGCTTTTTGCGCAGATCATGGCATCGGAGTGAACTTACAACTACATATACACCACAACAAAATAGTGTATCGGAAAGGAAAAATAGAAATATTCTAAACATGGTTATAAACTTACTAGCAAGAGGAGGAGTTCTAAAATCATTCTGGCCATATTCTAAATAGAAGTCCAACATTTGTTGTCTAAAACATGGCGCCAGAAGAGGCTTGGAGTGGAAGTATCGATCATTTCAGAATTTTCAGATGTATTGAATATGCCTATGTTCCAGATGAAAAAAGGAAGAAACTTAATGCTAAAGTTAAAAAATGTGTCTTTCTTGGTGTAAGTGAGAATTCTAAAGACTATAAGTTATGCAATCCACTAACAAATAAAATTGTGATAAGCAGGGATGTTTTTGATGAAGAAAACATTTGGGAATGGGATAGGCAGCACCCTAATCAAATTATATATGATAGTAATGCTAAAATACAGGAGCAAAATCAGCCCCCTCTTGTAGTCGAGGAACAAAAATCAGCACCTTATATAACTAAAGATTCAACTCCATCATCAGCTGAAATTATATCAAGGATGGAGATTGAAGACGAAACTTACTCTCTTTGTCGTGTTAGAAAAAGGCCTGCTTGGATGATAGATTATGAGGTAACTGGCATTGAAGATCCCATTACTCATTTTGCTTTATTTTCAGATTGTGATCATATTACTTTTGAGAGTGCTGTCAAAGAAGAAAAATGGAAGAAAGCAATGGATGAAGAAATTGATGCTATTAAAAGAAATGATACTTGGGAACTATCTGATCTTCCAAATAGACATCAAACCATTGGAGTGAAATGGGTCTACAAAATGAAATTGAAAGAAAATGGTGAAGTTGACAAGTATAAGGCATGTCTCGTGGCCAAAGGATACAAGCAACAATATGGTATCGACTATATTGAAGTTTTCTCTCCTGTAGCAAGACATGACACAATTAGATTAGTAGTGGGATTGGCATCACAGAACTCATGGCTTATTTTCCAACTTAACGTCAAATTTGTTGTGAAAATTGACCGAATTAGAGCAGGGTCGCAGCTAAAATAGGACTGGAGGAATAGTAATGAACACATATATTTTACGTGGAAAACCCCCAATTTAAGGTAAAAACCACGGACAAGGATAGAAGACTTTTACTATGGGAAAAACTGGAGAATTACAAGGAGAAACTAGACCCACAAAAATATACAAAATATTTTTGCCTCTCTCTTTTTCTCTCTTTTCTCTCTCACCTCACTCTCTCTCTTTTCTCTTCTCCTGCTTGGATGCTTGGATCTCTTCGTTTCAGCTCCTGCCTATTTATAGGCAGGAGTGTGAGAGTTGGTGGCCACTAACTTTGAAAGTTGGTGGCCACTGAAGTTGGTGGCTGTCCAATTTTGACAGCCACCTTGCCCACCAAGGTGGACGTTGACAACCACCTTGGTTGACAAAATTTGCATTCTTGCATGGACAATTGGAGGAACATGGACAATTGGAGGAACAAGTATTTGTTGATAAACCCCTTGGATATTTTAAAGTTGGTAATGAGCATAAAGTCTATAGATTAAAGAAGGCACTTTATGGATTAAAACAAGCCCCTCGGACTTTTTATAGTCACATTGAAACTTACTTTCTTAAAGCTGGTTTTTTGAAATGTACTTATGAGTGCTCACTCTTTATCAAAACTGAAGATAAAAATAAAATTATGATTGTCTACTTGTATGTTGATGACCTGATATTCAGTGGGAATTGCAATGTTATGTTCAATGATTTCAAGAAGGCTATGATGACAGAATTTGAAATGACTGATCTTGGTATGATGCATTACTATGTTGGCATAGAGGTGATACAATCTGATGAGGAATATTTATTTCTCAAAAGAAATACATTGCAGAAAATTTGGAAAGGTTTCATACGAAGGATTGTAATCCTTCAAGTACTCCTGTTGAGTTTGGTCTAAAGCTTCATAAAAATCCTGAAGGAAAGAAAGTTAACAGTACATTCTTCAAGCATATTGTTGGCAGTTTGATGTATCTTATTGCAACAAGACCAGACATCATGTATTCTGTAAGTTTGATCAGTAGATATATGGAGAATCCTGCTGAAATGCACCTAATGGCAGCAAAAAGATTTCTACGCTACTTATAAGGAACAAGAGATTTCGGGATATTTTACAAGAAAGGTGAGAAGTCAAGTTTACTTGGCTATACTGACAGTGACTATGTAGGAGATCAAGATGACAGAGGAAGCACTGCAGGTTATGTGTTTATATTTGGCACATGCGCTATCTCATGGGCATCTAGGAAGCAACCGATTGTAACTTTGTCAAGTATTGAAGCTGAGTTTGTTGCAGCTACAACGTGTGCCTGTCAAGCTATTTGGCTAAGGAGATTTTTTAAGAACTACAGAAAGAGCAACCAACAGCAACAATAATTTTTTGTGACAACACCTCAACAATTAAACTTTCTAAAAACCCAGTGTTTCATGACAGAAGCAAGCATATTGACATGAAATTATATTTTATAAGAGAACTTAGCAATGCTGGAACAATTGAGTTGAGATACTGCAAGAGTGAAGATCAATTTACTGATATATTTTCCAAACCACTTAAGATTCTTGTGTTTCAAAATCTTAGAAGGAAGTTAGGAATTTGCTCGATGGTTACTGTTATCTATTAAGCTAAAATCTGCAATATTTTAGTTTAAGGGAGGGAATGTTATGTGAATCAAAAGACCAAGTTAAATATTGTTTGTTTTAATTAGCCAGTAAGCAAATTTTTAGGAAAACAGTTCATTTATTTTTAGTTTTACCATTGTACTTAGCACTATAAAAGAGCAACTCTTAATGCAGTAAAAGTAGGTGAATAAAGGAGAAAAATAAAAGCTGTCGGTTTAGCCTACCAACGCCTCTTTATTACGTTGTTTCTTAGCATTAGCTTTTTGACAAGTCTTATTTAAAGTTGTGACAAGAGTAGCTTTGACTAGTTTTCATCTAGCTTCAACACATTCACGAGTCCTTGCGTTGTATGCGAAAAGAGTTGTGTTCTTTTTCTTTTTGGCTCCCAAATTATGAACTTTGGGGATATTGCGCGACATTAATTTAGAAGAGTTATTAACATTAAAGTATTAGATATTTATTATTTGATATCTTGCGAATAATCGAGAGCTATTGGACTCACGGAGATACAAACTTGGATTCTTATGCTTTGATTTTGCAAGTGGAGCAAATCCTAAACTCTGTACAACACAGTAGCTACTGGCACTTAGGAAAATTTTTTGTTTATCCTTGTGTTAGAAGGAGAGACAGGTTAAGTGAATGGGACGTAGGTAGTTATTTGGTTTGATTCCAGTTAGAGTTTTGGTGTCAACTAGTTTACTTCCATAGCATTATTTCTGACAGTCGATTTCTGGTTTTCCTATCAAGTTAAATAGTATTCAGAGGTCTGCTACTTTCTACAGCCCTTAACGTTGTCATTCTTGGCTCATGTGATTCCAATTTTATGTTAAAGCAGTTAGATTCAATTTCTTTGACCTGCACATCTCTTGTTTTTTGTTTTTTTATAGGCTCAACAAGGCTAGTTGGCACTGGAAGCAAAGCATACTGATCATGGTTATGCACTTGAATTATCAACACCTGTCCCGACCATTGGTTTGTTAGTATGGCCTATGGGGCGTTATGGCTAGATATTTTATGATCGTCCGAGAGAGCCTACTTTGCATCAACGTCAGACATTTTCTCTAATGCCACTAACAAACACATGGAATCTTTTGAGTTAAAGGTTACTGATGCATGCTTTGGCTCTCCAACTCAGTAAAGATGCATTTCCAAACTTGACAAAAACTTACATTTGGTTTGGCTTGTGTTATCCACCAAAAAAATTGACCTTGATGTTGCGTTATAGCCTTTGCTTGTAGTTCCTGTCATGTTTGCCTGGTGACTAAGCCTTTACCTGTAATTGTTCGAAATATTCTCTGATTTCCATTTTTAGCCACTTTATTGAGATCTAGATCAGGGATAATGTTCTCAACATCTTTGTCTATTGATTCTAAAGAAATTTTTTCTTACATCTGGTCATCCTGTTGTTTCAGCCTAGAGCAACTTTGAAATTCCCCACTGGTGAAGTGTCATTGGAGGAGAAGGAAAAGGAAGACGTGAAGAGATTGTTGTCAATAAGGGGTGTAGAAAAATAGAGTGGAACAAGAATAACACAATGAATTACGTGGTTCGGTTAATCCAACCTACTTCTACGGGAACGAACAATTTCTCTTATATTTCTTCTTTTTTTTCTATACAAGATATAAAGTTTTATAATGTACAAATAGTCTAATTTAGGAAACAAACCCATCTACGAAAGGATATAATTAGTGGAGATTGCCTCCAATTTAGGAAGACCAAAATAGAAGGAAATCCCTCAATCTCGTGATTTCCACACTCCCCCTTAACTTGGATCGTTAATGTTGATCATATCCAACTTGCCAATGAAATTACCGAAATTCTGCTTTGACAACCCTTTAGTGAATATATCGGTTGTTTGCTCCTTCGTAGTAATATATATAATGCAGATTATCCCTTCTTTAACTTTCTCTTTGATAAAGTGTCAATCCACCTCTATATGCTTGGTTATGTCATATTGAACTAGATCGAGGGAAATACTGATTGCTGCTTTATTATCACAATAGTCTCATAGGTGATTCTAATGTGATATGTAGTTCTTGCTAGAGTTTCTTTAGCCATAACCCCTCACCTATACCGTGTGCCGCAGCTCTGAACTCAGCTTTAGCACTAGTTCGAGCAACTACATTTTGCTTCTTGCTTCTTCACTTAACTAGATTTCCCCATACAAAGGTGCAATATTCAGAAGTTGATCTTCTATCATCAGTAGAGCCAGACCAATTTGTATTTGTAAAAATTTCTATTCCTCTTCCATCACATTTCTTAAAGAATAGGCCTCTACTAGGAGTACCTTTAAGGTACCTAAGAATCTTATACACTCCTTCAAGGTGAGCCTCCTTCAGTGAATGCATATGTTGACTCGCCACGCTTACTGTGAAGGCGAGGTCTGGTCTGGTATGAGAGAGATATATTAGTCTACCTGTAACATCCCACCCAAAAAAAATGTATACTGAGTTTTAACCGACCGACTGATGTAGTACGCCACTCTCGTGGAGCACGGACTCGGATATCACCAACGATATCGGGTTCGGGTCACTCGGGAGTGGGTGTTACACTACCCATCAATCTTTGGTATCTTTCTTTGTTAACTGATTTCCCTGTATCAATTGTTCCCTTACTTGTTTCTATAGGAGTGTTACTTGGCTTGCAACCCAGCATCCCAGTTTCATTTAATAGATCAATCATATTTTCGTTGTAAAACGTTGATTCCTTTTTTTGATCTAGCAACCTCCATGCCTAAGAAATATCTCATTTGGCCAAGGTCTTTTACTTCAAATTCAGTGGCTAGGACTTTCTTTAACCCTGCCATTTCGAATACATCATCCCCTGTTAGTACAATGTCATCCACATACACAATTAAGATGCTTTTCTTCCCTTCTTTGGATTGTTTAAATAACATGGTATGATCTAAATGGCCCAGTTGATATCCTTGACCCTTTATCACTTTAGTGAATCTGTCAAACCATGTTTTTGGAGACTGTTTCAACCCATACAATGATTTCTTTAGTTTACAAACTTTTCCTTCCTCCCCCTGTTTATAAAACCCTAGTGGTAAGGTCATAAATACTTCTTCCTCTAACTCACAATTTCAAAAGGCATTTTTAATGTCAAATTGCTGGAGTGACCAGTCTAAGTTAGCTTCCAAAGAGAGTAAGACTCGTATTATATTCAGCTTTGCCACAGGTGCAAAGGTCTTTGTGTAGTCAATTCAATAAGTCTGAGTAAACCCTTTTGCAACAATTCGTGTTGTATACCATTCTATCGTACCATCTGTCTTATACTTTACTGTGAATACCCATTTGCACCTTACTAGTCTTTTTCCTCTCGAGAACTTCACCATGTCCCATTTTTTATTCTTTTAAAGAGCTCTCATTTCTGCCAATAGTGCTTCCTTCCACTTAGGGTTTTGAATAGCCTCTTGAATATCTTTTGAGATTATGATTATGTTAAGGTTAGAGGTAAAAGCATGATATTTAGTAGATAAGGTATTATAGGACACAAATTTTGATATAGGATGAAGATTACAATAACATGGTTGTTTTCTCATAGCAATACGAAGATTTAGGTCATTAGAATTTATTACCTGGTCATGGTGGGTTGGATTTGTCATCGGGTCTGACTCCTTTGGTGCTTTAAGAGTGAGGTTCTCTTAAGATTATGGCTTTCGCCTCCTTGAGTAAACCAACACTTCTTTTTGTTTCTTTTCATCTTCCCCCAAAATTGCTGAAGGAATTCCACTTGGTGAGGTTTCTATAGGTCTAGGAAGAAGGAACTCAAAATCCACGAACCGAGCTTCATTTGAGTGCTCCCCTTGAAGCGAGGGCAACGAGTAATAGGGTGTGGTTTCAAAGAAGGTCATATCACTGCTATTGAACATGCGACAAGTGAGAGGGTCATAACATCGGTAGCCTTTTTGAGTAGGGGAATAGCTAAGGAAGACACATTTAATGGCTCATGAATCTAATTTGGTGCGATTATGAGGGTGGGCATGAATAAAGGCAGTGCACCCAAACACTCTTAATGGCAAGTCAGAAATGAGTCTTAAGGTGGGAAAGGATTCCTGAGACTTTTAAACCGGTGTGATAAAGGAGAGGATACAATTAGGCATCCGATTGATTAGATAGCTGGCTATCAAGATAACATCCCCCTAAAAAATTTTAGGTAAGTGGGTAGTGAAGAGTAAGGCTCGGGCAACTTCAAGGATGTGTCGGTTTTTCCTTTCAGTAATCTCATTTTGTTGGGAGGAATCTACACATGAGCTTTGGTGGATTATGCCATGCTTTTGAAGGTATGTGCCCAACACTTCATTAAAGTATTTAGTACCATTATCAGTATAAAGGATTTGTATATTGGTTTGAAATTGGGTATGAACCATAGAGTGGAAATTCATAAAGACTAAACGAACCTCAACCTTATCACATAAGAGGTATACCCAACAAAGAAGTGTATGGTCATCCATAAAGGTGACAAACCACTTGGTGTGTGTTCTATTTTCAGTTTAGGGTGGTCCCTATAGATCGCTATGAATCATGGTGAATGGTTTGAAGGGTTTGTATATTGATCTAGGAAATTGTGCCCTTTGGTGTTTTGCAAATTCACAAAATTCACACTGAAAATCAACAAATTATTTATTCAAGAAAAGGGATGGACACAAATGTTTCATATAATAAAAATTGGGATGACACATCCTAGAATGCCATAATAAAAGTTCACTATCTTTAGAAAGAAATGCAAAACCACAACCAATCTTAACATGATACTGAGTAGTGTGACACCGGTCACTTACAATCTCCTCCTCAAAGGAGTAGAGTCCCTCACACTCCTTAGCACTGCCAATTGTTTTCCTTGATGACAAATCCTGAAAGGTGCAATAGGACGGGAAAAATTAGTTGAACAATTCGATGTCCTAGTTAATTGGCTTATAGATAATAGGTTAGAAGCTAATTTGGGGACATGAAGGACAGGATCAAGAGTAATAGAGTCAGATAACCAAATACTCCTTTTCTGGCTATCGAGGAAATAGAACCATTTGCAATTTTAAACTTTAAATTCCCATAACAAGGTGAGTATGTAGTAAATAAATGATAATCACCAGTCATATGATCAAAAGCTCCTGAGTCAATAATCTAGAGAGTATTAAGACAAGTACTTAAGGCTTTTAGAAAACTACCTCGTTGGGCTAATATTCTAGAAGCAAATGACTGACCAGATCTTTTGAAAGTCAAGAACAACTCATAGAGTTTCTTCAGCTGTTCAGAACTAAAACTACCGTTATTAGTTTTTCTTTCTGGATTCTTTTCAACCCAAGAGTTAACTTTGGTTTAATAGCCTTGGTTTTTCTGCCTAGGTTTCCAGTTTGCTGGTTTCCTATGCAATTCCCAGCAATCATCCTTTGTGTGACCTGGTTTCTTACAGTGTTTGCGCCAAAGACACCCTTTCTGTTGTTTTGGACCCAAAGTCTATTACTAGGTTGGTCCACAGTTTATAAGTTGTTGGTTTCGGCTAGAGCCCACTTGCCATTTATTTTGGCCAGATCGTGACTCACTTGCTGCTAGGGCAGAAAACTTATGCATTTTGTTTTCCTTCAATATGACTCGCCGTTGGCTCTCCTCACGTCGCACCTTTACAAATACCTCTATCGTCGACAACAAAGGGCGTCGATTCAAGATTCGTCCCCTCACTTCATCGAGTTTGCAATTCAACCTTGCCAGAAACTCAAAAATCTGTTTGCTTTCTCCTTTCCTCTTGTAGCGTATACTGTCGTTAGGGCATTCCCAAGCCTCATCTAAACTCAGATCGAGTTCTTGCTAAAGTCCATATAATATTCGGTGACTTCCCTTTCACCTTGTTTCAGTTGCCACAATCTGGTTTTGATTTCAAAGATTTGGGAAGCATTTTCAACATCCGAGTAGGTCTCCCGAATGGCCTCCCAAACATCGTGTGTCGTCGACAAAAATAAGTGGTCTTTTTGATTCAGGGTTGCATCGAGTTCACTAGCCATGAGGTTACCATTGAATTTTCGGATCTTCAGCATTACAGAGCCAACATCTCGGTGGTGAGTGGTTTCTTCATCTCTCTAGTAAGATAACCCATTTTTCCTTTTTCATCTATCATCAACCTCATTGTCTGGGCCCATTCTCGGTAGTTTCTCCCGTTTAGTTTCTCCACTGTGAGATTGAATGAGGAAGACTCCATATTTTGTGTGGCTATGGTAGGGAACACCTCCTTCTAGTTATTGAGAGTTTCAGAGGGAATGGAGCTGCTGGTGGCATCAATCATTGAAGATGGTAGTCACACCCGCTCTGATACCATGTAGAAAAATAGAGTGGAACAAGAATGAAACAGTGAATTACATGGTTCAGTTAATTCAACCTACTTCTACAGGAACAAACAACTTCTCTTATATTTCTTATTTTTTCTGTACAAGATATAAAGTTTTATAATGTACAAACAGGGTTCTAATTTATGAAAGAAACCCATCTACAGAAGGATATAATTAGGAGAGCTTGCCTCCAATTTAGGAAGATCAAAATATAAGGAAATCCCTTGTTAAGGATGTGATAGTGTTAAGGATGAGATAAAGTTATATCCCATAATTTACTCACTAATACACTTTCCTATTATAATTGTAACTCCTTATATATATACTATCAGCCTAACACAGAGTGGTTACGACTTTTCTCAGAACTACAACCTGTTAACATCGTTAACATGGTATCAGAGCCTGATTCTCAAAAACCCTAACTTCCCTGATTCTCAAAATTCCGTTTGTCCTGAAACCTTAATTCCCAAATTCACCCAAAACTCAGAACCTTCTTTTCAGTTCAACTAAAAAAGGAACGATACTTGTGATTAAGGACTAGTTGGGTCTTTCAACCAACGTGAGCTGAGAGTATGCTAGTGTATGACTGGTGACGTCACACCACAGTGTAACGATAGCAACGGTGCTGCTAGGTACTAGAGAGGCGCAGCCAGCGAGGGTTGACGCCAGCGAGTGAACAGCCAGAGGTGGTCGCACAGCCTGCGGGAGTCATGATGGTGAGTGAACGACCATAAGTGGTCGTGTAGCCTAAGGGAGATGATGTCGGAGAGTGAATAGCCAAAGGTGGTCGACGGGGAGACGTTGGAGGGTTGAGTTGACATTCCACCAAATATAACAACTAGTGATCCAGAGAATACCATAAGTAACGATGAGAAAGTTAATATGGATGAGACTAAAATAGCCACGATGGAGCTTTTTCCGGGTAAGGTAGTGATCGAATTAATCCCTGCTCCAACCAAAATCTGTGAATGGAAACTAGAAGGCGCCAACAATTATCTTGAGTGGCGTAAATCTGTAGAGGCATTTATGTAGGGTGTGATGAAGGAAGATCATCTCATGACTTACGTTTTTGCACAAGATAAAGGCACTAAATCATAGTGGATTAGAGATGAAAAAAGGTTATTTAGCCTATTAAGACAAACATTGGTTCCTAAGGTCTTACAGCTGATGAATCATTGTAACACAGTTAAGGAGAATTGAGATCATTTAGAATCTCTATATCATGGCAAAGCTGACTTGTCTCGCACATATAGGGTAATACTTGATATTATGAAGACAAAAAAGAAAGACACTCCCATAGGAGACCATTATTCCTTTTTTATTATATCAGGTGATGTCTATCATAACCAATGTGGAAGAAATGCAGAGACAACATGATTAGTTTAGGGGTATAGCTTTTGTTATGAGTTTTGGAGAAGAATATAGCAATATCCGATCCCAAATCCTCACTGGAGTGGATTAATTAACTCTAACTGAGGCATTTCATCGGGTTCTTAAGACTACGGCTGAGTTTCCTAGAGAATCCAAGTCAGAAAATGCTGTTTTTGCAAGTATTGGCTCTAATAGAGGAGGTAAGGGAGAAGCTAGAGGAGAAAAATGTGGGGGTCATGGTAGAAGAGATAGGGGAAAAGGAACACAAGAAAACCCGATCTTGTTTTTACTGTAAAGAAATTGGCCACGTCATATCCAATTGTCCTCAATTATAACATAAGGAGAGAACTCAATAGGTCTGTATAGTAGCACATGATAATGAGTTGGCCCCCAAGAAGGAGATGCAAACTTAGACCATCACTGTAACTGTAGATGAATTAGTTGCTGTCACTCAGTTTCAAGCTATGAGAGGGAACTCTTCCTCATCTAATACCGCTGTCATATTAGCACATTGATCGTGGCTCTGTCGTTCGATTTAAGGAAATCGACCTTGGAAACCGGTCAAAAATAATTAATTCCAAGATTGCAGCAAGCTAAATCTCGGGTCGTTTCTCTCAACGGAACCGTATAGAAATTGATTTATAAACTAGCCTAAGTCAAATAATGCAATTTAAGCAATTAAAAATGGGGGTTTTGTTTGATTGGAAAAATTAAGAAATAGAAAAGTATAAAATAATCTTTTTGGATTTTTGGGAAATTATGCAATTGGAAATAACTAAGATTGAAAACAATTTATTAAGCTCTCTTGAAAATGTGCTCAGGTTATCATTGTTCAAAATAATTTTTCGGGGTTTGAATCCACTAAGTTTCGAAAGATCAACCTTAACAACTCGTTAAGTCCAAGAATTTAATTAATCAA
>JANZLC010000001.1:13001282-13012179 GCA_026413385.1 Erythroxylum gracilipes
ATAGTAGCCCACAAAAGTAAAAAGATAGAAGAAAAATGCATGTTGGAAAAGCTGAAATTTGCTGGAATTGCTGTCTGATAGATGCACTGTATTATGCACGATCGTGCATTAAATTGTGCATCACCAAAATTACTAAAAGTCACAAATTTGTACGACCTAAGAGACATGCACGGGATGATGCACGACAATGCATCTCTTCTCTGCTTTGAATCTTCATTTTGTGCTGGTTTTCATCAGAATTCTTCTCCTTTCTTCAATTTCCTGTTTCCATACACTCACAAACAAATCAAACACCTCATGAAACATAACATTAAGATTCAATTCTTGCTCTAAACCAAAAAACCACTTAGAGTACATACAAATGC
Source organism: Erythroxylum gracilipes (assembly GCA_026413385.1). Lineage (NCBI taxonomy): Eukaryota > Viridiplantae > Streptophyta > Magnoliopsida > Malpighiales > Erythroxylaceae > Erythroxylum > Erythroxylum gracilipes. The sequence continues at coordinate 13,001,648 of JANZLC010000001.1, forward strand.
TCACATTGACATAATTCTAAGCCTATACATACAATAATCATCTAGTAAATACCTTAAAACATACTAAAACACCTATCAAAACATAGTATAAACTACACCTATCAACATCTCCATACTTAAACTTTTACTTGTCCTTAAGCAAAAACAAAAACATAAGCAAACAAACCAAATATAAAACACCAAACATATATTCATGCAACATGCAATAATGAGACAATGACATCAAACTTTATGGAATCAATTTAATTGCAAACATCAATCATTCAATTTGTGTCAACATACTAACCTATGCATTTCACGGTTAAGCACTTTGAATTGCATATACATATTAATAAAAAATATCAACATCATATTCATTTACCTATAGCAGTTGTACACATACATTTATAATTAGCATTCAATCAAAATTGCAACTATCACTAGGTATCCCTTCACGAAAATTTTTGCTATTTTTGAGGATCAACAGGATTTATTTATCAAAGCACAACTTTTAAATTTTCTTTAATCTTAATCTAGTCTTTTGATGCAAAGGTAAACACCTTGTCATGAATGTCCCTTGGTTACTCAACTAGGCCATGTTTTATTAATTAGCTTGGTTGGGATGTCATTTTACCCTTTTGACGCGAAGACAAACATTTTGTTGTGAATGCCCCCGGTTACTCAATTATATCATATTATCAACTAGCTATCAGCTCTATTCATAACCCAATATCTGTTTCAAAAGGGTTGAAAGAATAGTTATTTATTTAACATATACTTTTTTCTTTTTTTATTCACATAGCCTACCTCATTTCTTTTTAATTAATCATCCTCATGAAAAGTTACTAATGATGCTAACTCATTCAATTGACTTATAATTATAAATGTATTTAACAAATTTCCTAAAGTGAACAAAATGAATGACATATCCTAATTAACATGCATATTCAACCAAAGGTACTTAAAACATAAAATTCACAAGTCAAATTGCCTTTATAAATTAAATAACCATGTTCAAAGCTAAACTAATTCCATCAAATTATTGCCATTGACACATTCACATAATTCACACATATGCAACATATGTTCACACAATGTCAACCTAATTAGAACTAAGAAAATATGATATGCAAAAGTCACTCACATGACATCTCAATGCACAATCCTTCCCACACTTAGCCAATACATTGTCCTCAATGTGAAAAAAATGACACATAAAAGAAAATAACAAGAAAACAAATAACAAAAAGAAAAGGGTAAGAGCATGAAACCCATTAAGGAGATCAAGGTGGTGATGGTGTGGGTGACAAAATTTAGAGACATGTTATGTCACAAAATTCACCTTCTACATTATAAAATTCTAGCACTTCACTCCCTACAAAATAAACATAAAAAATAAAAGAAATAAATTACCAACAAATTAAACTGAAAATAAAATAAAAAAGAAAATAATAAAATAACAAAATCCTAATTCTTGTGTTACCTCCCAAGTAGCGCTTAGTTAACATCATTAGCTTGAAGTGCTCTTCCTTCTATACTCAACATGGGTCTATTATAAGTGGCTTGCTTCTATTCATGTCACCCAAATTCAATTTAATACCCTATAAATAAGCTACATATTACAAGATAATAATAAGGACATAATTAATCAAATTAAGAAACCTTAGTAAGTTCAGTAATGTCCTTCTCGGTAACAAATTGTCAACAAAATAGAGAATGATGAAACTCTTTGAATCTTCGGTTGAATCCAATAGCTTGTCCTTTAAGAAGGTGAATTACTCTCGTTCTTCTTCAATCACCCTTATCCCCTCTTCTTTTTCTACTTCTTGAAAAGAGACTTCCTTATATGCTTCAAGCTTTATATCTGTCATCATCTATTTTCTTCCTCTTGTTCCTTTAAAGATTCTACTACATCAATTCTCATGAATAATTTACCATCTTTTGGATTCTTTAATATCTTATTCATATTGAATTTCACTTATTTATCACCAATCCGAAGGATAAGGTTGTCTTTATGGATATCTACCAAAGCTCTTTCAGTGTTCAGAAATGGTATGCCAAGGATTAGCAGAAAATTTTGATCCTCTTCGAAGTTTAGCACTATGAAATCAATAGGAATGATAAACTTGTCCACTTTTATAGGTACATCCTCCACCACACCAAATGGTTTCTTTATCGATTGATCTGCCAACTAAATAAGTATAAAGGTTGGCTTCACATCACCTAGCCCTAATTTCCTTAAAATCGACAAAGGCGTAAGATTAATATTTGTACGTAAGTTACGTAAACATTTCAAAATCTCTAAATTACCTACACAAGGTATTATAAAACTCCCTAGATCTTTCAATCGTGAAGGCTTGTGGTTAGTAAGTAAGGAGTTGCAACTTTCCATCATAGCTACCTTTTGATTGTCATCTTAAGTTCGCTTGCTTGATAATATTTCCTTGAGAAACTTTGTGTATATGGGTATGCTTTTCAAATCTTCCATAAAGGGTGAGGTAATTTGCAATTTCTTCAGCTTTTCTATAAACTTTACAAATTGTGTATCCAATTTGTTATTCTAAAGTCTTTGTGGGAATGGTATTTTTGGTGGGTAAAGTAGAGGAGGAGTATAAGGAGGGTCTTTGTTCTTTTTTTCATTCTTTTTCTTCTTCTCTTAGTCCTCTACAATGTGGGGTTTAACTTGTTTTTTTGTTGGTTCTTCTAGCTCTTTCCCACTCCTAAGTGTGATAACCTTAAATTGTTCTCTTGGATTTACTTCTATATTGCTCAGAAAGCTTTCCACACTTCTCGTACAGAATCTATTGGCAAGATGGCCCAATTGAACCTTTAAATTATGAATGGAAGAGGCGTGGCTACTAGCTACTTCTTTGAACTTCTCTTCTAGCCTCTTATGGGCCTCATCCATACTTATGATCTTGTCTAAATTTGAATCCCATAAACTGGATTCATCTTGCTGAAATCATGGTGGACCTTGAATTTCTATTTGAGTCCTTGCATTGTTAGACTAAAAGAAATCTTGGTGGTTCTGCCACCCTGATTGTATGTGTTGAAATAAGGATGATTACTTCCCCCACCAAATTGTGCTTCATTAAAGTTGAATTACTCCAAGTTGTTGTTTTCCACTAGCAAGAAATTAGCTGTGATTTGGCTCTCTTGTCTACATGGCTTGATTCTGTGTTGATTTACTTTGAGTGGAGAGAAAGAGTGGATGTCAGGCTGTTTAATTACTTGGTGATGTTGTAGATTTTAGCCTGCAATGTTGTCACTAAATCTACTGCAATCATTCCTTTTGGATCCAGGAAGGTTGACTCTTGTCTACTTAGTTTCGATTTCTGAAGACAACTATTGTCCGTTATCTTTTTCAAATAAATCGTATATCGCTTGTAATGGTGGTCATATAATTCCTTGATGATAGGCATTGAACCCTAGCCTTACGAAGTCCATAAGGGTCATTTGCCCTCTTTGATGTATTTCCTCCAGCATCGTTCTTTCTATATCTTTTTGGCGTTCAACTCTTCAGATTCCTCTTTCTTGCCTTATAATACCTAAATTAATGTATCCTCTACTTTGTGTCCAACTTTCTTCTCTTTTTTTTTTATTTTTCTTATTTATTGGGATTGGGTACCTCAATCACACAAAAGAAGGGTAACAATTCCTTAAATCAAAGGAATTCAAATTGCCCTAATGCTAAATTCTCCTACAATGGTGCCAAAAACTTGTTAAACAAGTTTTATATATAATAAAACTCTCAATTCTTGCAATTATACATGTCGTATCTTGTCATATCGAAAGATATCCCCATGAGGATTATGCAATAGCTAACAATCTAAACCTAACTTTGTCTAAGGTAACAAGAAATTGATATTAATAAAAATAAATAACAAAAATTGAAATAGAATAATAAAACAAAATAATTAAATCAAATAAGCAGTGAGCTACCAATTAATTTAGGGTTTGATCAAGGATGAATTCTTATGACTTATTCTTCCTTCATTTTGTTTCCTTAACTATTAATGATCCAATTATGTGTTGATCCTAGATTTCCTAAGGGATTGATTACTCTCTCTCAAGACCTAATCAATTAGCCCTAATTGAATCTAAAATTGATTTTGCAACCTCTCGATTCACAAAACTTCCTAATGTTTTTAGTTAGATATTAAGTTATATATTGGATAATCAAGTTCTCATACATGATATCTCTTCGAATGATCGTTAATTTGATAATTGCATGACTTATTAAATTGTAAACTCTTGTTGCACAACCAAATCTGATTACTTTTGACTCACTCTCTTGATTTGTTGTTAAAATATGAGCATGTACAATTATCACAACACCAAATTTTTGTATTGAATCAATAAAGATCAAAGTCACAAAAAATTAGAAATAAACCCTAATCTTAAATTTAAAACTTCATGAACATGATAAAAATCTTAGAAATTCAATTATACGTCAATACTAAGGAAATAAACAAGGGACAAAGAATGAAAACTCTACTTGCTTCTTGATTTGGAAAGCTGGTATTTCCTAATATTGTTCTTGATCTCTCACTTTGATCCACTTTGATTCAATGGCTTCCACGTTTTTTTGTGTCTTTCACATTCTTAAATAGTAGTTTAGGGTCCTAGGGTTGTTTTTAGGGTTTTCCCATTTAATTTGGTTCCAAAAATAACCCCAAAATGTCAAAACATTTAAGAAACTTGCATGCTGGAAAAGTTGAAATTCGCTAGAATTGTTATTTGGCATATGTAAAGTATTATTCACAACTATGCATCACCAAAATTTCTAAAAATCATGAATTTGTATGGGCTAAGAGACGTGCATAGGATGATTCACAGTCGTGCATCTCTTCTCTGCTTTGAATCTTCGTTTTGTGTTGTGTTTTCATTCGAATTCTTCTCCTTTCTTCAATTTCCTATTTCCATACACTTACAAGCACATCAAACACCTCATGAAATATAAAATTAAGATCCAATTCTTGCTAAAAACTAAATAAACACTTAGAATATATACAAACACTTACATTAACACAATTCTAAGCTTATACATACGATAATCTTCTAATAAAAACCTAAAAACACACTAAAATACCTATCAAAACATGGTATAAACTATACTAATCAACACCACCTTTTAAAGGAATACGGAAAGGACCACAAGGGTTTAAATAAATATAATCTAAGTTACCTTCGGTCTTGTGAGTGCTCATGATAAATTGACTCACTTTTGCTTCCTAATGGCACAATGCTACAACGTTTTGTCTACACGATAAACCTCTTTTACTCAATAAGTTGATACCTTTCTCAGTCACCATAATTTATTAACATCATTATTAGAAAGTGATGAAGAAATTCCATTAGGAATGACTATAAGGTTATGGTCATTGCGCGTTCCGTGTGGAAATTCAAGGTTCAAGTCTATTCCTTGAAACAATGGATTTGGAGGGACATGGATGGACAGTGGCTGGACTTCAATCTTGTTTCTTTTACTGACAACCCAACCCAGCGTTTCTTGAATGGGGTAATTCATTGGTTAGGCACCGGACAAAACGATGAGAATTTGATTATTGGTTTCGATGTCATTCATGATAGTTTCAAAGCCATGATGTTCCCAGGTGATTTATATTATTCAAAGCTTTTTTAAATAGGGGAAACCCTTGCCTGTGTTGATCATCGTGTTTGCTTAAATGGAGGAAGTCACAAGTGGACTTCAAGCTTTGACATATGGGTGATGAAAGATTATGGCGTGGATTCTTCATGGACTAAGATGTACAGCTTTGAATTTCAGGGATCAATGAAGATGGTGATCTTTTGATGGTCACCTCTTACGTCACAAACAGAAGGGAATTACTTTGGTACAGTCCAGTGGAAAGAGTAATGAAGCATACTGGAGTACAAGCCATTTTTTGTTCTAAGCATGTCTGGACTTACATGGAGAGCTTAACTTTGCTGGAAAAAGAAAGTGGTGTTATTTCTTATAAGAGACACCTTTGGGAGTGAAGTTATAAGTAAGTGAAAGATTAATCTTCTTAGTTACTTGTCATGTAATATACAAAGACTATATTACATGACAAGTGATTGTGTAATTATTAATGTGTGTGCAATATGTGTTTTGCATAATGATGATACAGGATAGAACGTCTCCATTCAGACGTTTTCGGATCATGGAAGCTAATGCTAATCTGGAGCGTACTGTGAGTAGACCTAGAAGGTCTCATCCATTGTTTGTTTTGTTTTAATGAATGAGATGAAATAAGTGTACATATTTTGATTGTTAAATGTCGGGCTACGATCTGATGATAAAAGTGTTCGGCATGGGTAATTATATATAAATGAAAATGTGATTCTCAACTTAATGTTGAATGCCGGACTAAGGTCCGATGATATGTGAATGTGATTGCATGAGTATAGGCAATGTGGTTGAGGCATTCCATTTCATGAATGCATGAAACATAATGGGAGTTGTGACCAGAGTAGCCACCGATTAGAGCTTAAAGCTCAATGAGTGAAAAAGAGCATCGAGCTCAAAAGTGATTCAGAGCCTCAGGCTCAATGTTTAATGAGCCTTATATGGGACAGTTATTAATGAGCCCTATATGGGACAGTTTAGGCACTCGGTCACAACAAAGTAACAAACAGAAAGTGGGTCTCATATGCATTGCATATGCATAATATGAATGATTAAATTGTATTGAATGTGAAGTGTGAAATCGAATGTGAAATGTGAAATGATGCGAATGTGAATTATGTGTTATGTGACTGGTGAGCCATCGATGATGGTCACTCATTGAGTTCGTAAAACTCACCCAAAATTTGCAAATATTTTTTTCAGGACTCAAGAATACCCCGTTAGGAAAACGAGAGTATACCTACTATATAAGAGTAAAAGAAGAGGTCGGGATCAGTTTGCATCTGCACTTGTATTTTCTTAGTTTTGTACCGATTTGAGTCTTCCGTAATTATTGTAACATGTACATTTGAAGATTTCTTCTTGTAATAAGTTTTCAAAGTGGAATGGTTGTAATTGATTATGAAGTGTACTAATATTGTGATTATAAGTGTTTTTTCTCAATAATGGGCCCAAGTGGGAAGTGAAATTTTAATGAGTTGTGTACTGGATGTTCCGCGTAACTGAAAATGTTTATGAATGAAATTGGGTTCCAATTGGCTATTGAAATTATATTGATTGCATTGTGTTGAAAAAAAATTATTATACCGACTTTTGAATGATTGAGTGCTTTAGCATGCCACCATTCGGGGCACAAACTCAGATATCACTCAGGATGTCGGTTACGTGTCTTGCAAGGAGTGGGGTGCTACATTGTTAATCGGATAAAACCTTTTCTGGATGTTCTGGTAGCCCCTACTTAATGCAGCTTCGTCCCGGGGCGCATGATAGTTGACAACATTATCATCGCCCAGGAGATTATCCATACCATGCGAAGGAAAACTACGAAGAAAGGCTTTCTAGCCATCAAGGTAGATCTTGAGAAAGCCTATGACTGACTCGCTTGGGACTTCCTCCTTGATACCCTCATAGATGCCGACCTTCCTCGCTCTCTGATCTCGCTCATTATGAAGTGCATTACAACCGTTACCATGCAAGTTAACTGGGGAGGCGACCTTAGTGAGGACTTTACCTCCTCCAAAGGCCTTCGCCAAGTAGATCCCTTATCACCGTATCTTTTCTTCTTGTGTATGGAACGCCTAAGTCACCTGATCCAACACTCGGTTTTACAAGGCCAGTGGAAACTTATTTAATTAAGCCGCAGGGGTTCCTTGTTACTCATATGTTTTTTTCCGATGACCTCATCCTTTTCTCCGAAGAGGCGATTGACCAAACTCAGGTCATCTGAGATGTCATGGCCCAGTTCTGCAATGCGTCATGCCAAAAAATCAGTCACGAGAAATCTTGTTGCTATTACTTCAGGAATGTCCACTATTCTACCGCCCGACAGCTGAATCAAGAATTGGGTTTTAAGCAAACTACCGACTTAGGCCACTATCTTGGTGTACCTTTGCTACATGAAAGAGTCACCAAGCGTATGTACCAGTTCATTCTGGAGAAGGTTCAACAGCGTCTCTCGGGGTGGACCTCAAATCTTTTATTGCTTGCGGGCCGCACCACTCTGATTCAAGAAGTTATCTCCGCTCTTCCCCTCTATACAATGCAAATAGTGCGCCTTCCTAGAAGACTTTGTGATGACTTGGAAAAAATTATGCGTAACTTTTTGTGGGCCTCTTCTCCGGGCACCAGAAAAGTTAATCTCGTTGCTTGGGACACAGTCTGCTAACCAAAAGCGCTGGGGGGCTTAGGTATTCGAAAAATCAGGGAAACTAATGATGCTTTGTTAACCAAACTTGGATGGACCCAAATCTCGCAGCCGAATAAGTTATGGGTTCAACTTTTATCTACCAAGTATAATTTTGATGTTAACAAGTTGCCCGCATCCTTACAGGCTGCAGGCAGCTCCATGATCTGGAAAAGCATTCAAGCTACTTGGCACCACGTCCTTCATGGAATTAAATGGGTTATTGGTGACGGCTCGATGGCACGATTCTAGTTGGACCCCTGGGTGGCAAACTTGGGACCACTCCTTGACTACGCTCTGGCGCCAATCCCCTCATCTGATGTTGACTTGCGAGTGCAACACTACGCCGACACTTCAGGTAATTGGCATTGGGATAAATTTCAGTTATTACTTCCTCATTTTGTGTGCATGTCCATTGCAGGTATTTTGCCGCCACAGCCATACTTCGGGCAGGATAATCTGACTTGGGGCAGTCAGATTCCGGGCATTTCACTACCGCAACCGCGTACCACATGATTATGGAACAGGCCCCTCAGGAGGCTCCTACCCACTGGAAGACTCTTTGGCACTGGGCCGGCCCTCAACGCATCTGAGCCTTTCTCTGGCTTCTAGCTCATGACCGATTGCTAACCAACCAGCAACGACTTCGCCGACACATGACTTCGAATGCTGCTTACCCCCACTGTCAGGAGAAAGAGTCCTCCATCCACGTTATGCGTGACCCCCGGGCAAAAAGGCTATGGTACTCCTTTCAGATTGGCTCCAGGTCAACCTACACATGCACCGTCAGGTCAGGGGCAAGGCGTGGTCCCTCATATTCGGCACAGCTTGCTGGTTTCTCTGGTGCTGGCGAAACCGGTCCTTTTTTGAGGCCCAATTCTCCTGGCCGGTCACTCCTGTTACCACTGTACTGGAATATATCCACCAGATCCAACAAGCCTCAGCATGGCCCAGCATGACCAACCAGGGCCCCCGCCCTCGACAGGAGCACTACATTGGCTGGCATAGACCTGCTCCTGGATGGGTGAAGCTGAACACCGATGGGGCATGCAAACACTCTTCAGGGCTAGCCACCGCAGGGGGCCTCCTCCGTGACAACAATGGTGATTGACTAAAGGGTTTTGTCCAGAATATTGGCCAGTGTTCCTCGGTCGACGCTGAACTCTGAGGCGTTTATTCAGGGCTCAATCTAACCTGGCAATTGGGATATCGTAAGGTGGAATTAGAATTAGATTCCCAAGCAGTATCTAGTCTTATCTCTGATTCCACTAACTGCGTCACGTCTCTGAATCCGCTCGTCTTAGGCATCAATAAGCTACTCAATCATACTTAGGTAGTCGTACCCCACCACATTTACAGGGAGGGGAGCCGGAGTGCCGACTGACTTGCAAATTATGCTGAAACTTTTAGACTTGAGGTTACTACTTTTGTATCCACACCCAACAGGTGTCAATCGATCCTCCTAGAGGACCTTGTTGGGATTAGTATTCCCATATTAGTCTAGCTCGCTGTTTGTCTTTTTTCCTTGTAAAAATAAATAAATTATAGTGTACCTAAGAATGACTTTGGGCCTTCGGAGTGCCTTGAATCGTAATCATCTGGCAACTGCTTCAGTTAACCATGAAAGATACGGTTAAACTACATGAGTTAACAAACAGAAGGTGAGGCTCCAACGTCCTTTTAAAGAAGAACAAAACGCTATGCGACACCTCGTTCGCTGTCGCGTCTTTAGGTCCGACATTTGCTCGCTCCTTTTCGCGCGGAGCAAGCTGCTTCTACCAACGCATTGTGAAGTCAAGACACCACGCTTTGGGATCTGCGCCACCAATCTGAGGATGGAGAAGAATAATAGTGATGAACAACATCAGCAAAGTGTAGAACGGAGTACGACCATCAAATTCAAGCCTGAAGTTAACAGAGTGCAGGGCATTTTAGACAGCGACCCTTCTGGTAATTCTTATCCCTTTTCGAAAATCCATTTCTGGGTTTCCTTTTTCCTTCATGGATTTCAGTAAAGTTGCTGGCTTTTATAGTGAGTACTTGTAAAGTTAGTCCTTTTAGCGGTGAGTACAGAAGTTTTATCGGAATGTTCTAGATTATCTACCATGCTCTCGTATGTCTCCCTGGGATTCTGTGTTTACCATGCATCTTTCTCGCACACTACTTGTCGTTAATTTTATCAGTTGGCTGGGAGAAGTGTTGGGAAGAGGGGCTGACCCCGTGGGATTTAGGACAACCGAC
>JANZLC010000001.1:13012279-13033851 GCA_026413385.1 Erythroxylum gracilipes
TCCCCTTTATACTCTTAATGATTGCACAATGTCCATTTTGCCCATCTTTTAATGCTTTATGGTTTTTAAGTTTAAGTAATCTTCCCATCATACCCCTTATGCAACCTACCACCTTAAACTTTAATTCAATTCCCCTATGTCACATAATCCCATTAACATTAACATGCTAATTAATTTCAACATACATTAGTCTAGCACAACCCCAAAATTAATGTAATCATGCTCAATCAAATAAAAAAATTTAGGGGCCAACAAATGGGCCCAAGTAACTAGTGAAATTTCGATGAGTTGTATAATGATTGTAACGTTGGGATTGAAAATGTTTCTGAATAAAAGTGGGCCCGAGTTGTTAATGATTTTTTGCATACACATGTGATATTTATAAAAAAATTGTAATGATTTTGAGTGATTGACTGTTCTAGCATTCCACCCTTATGGGGTACGTACTCGGATATCACTCAGGATGTCAAATATATGTCTTGCGAGAGTGGGGTGCTACACCAATTCCTAATGTTTGCTCAACTTTCATCCATGGTGAGTTTGGACTACAGTCGACAAGAGCGTCATGACCTTAGGTGATGACCTCATTGGTGTCTAGACCCTAGGTGTGGAATCAAGGGCACGAGGATCACTTAATCTGTTGTGCCTAGCACACAATTGACTAATCGTTACCTCACCAATCACAAAAAAAATCATATACAAACATTAAGTAAAAAAAAATCAAGTAAGGCATCATGCTTTTATTTATCGGTCCAACCGATAAAATGGAACCTTGCTATAGCTCTAAGCTAAAAAAGAACACATACATGCAGCATACATGACTCAATTATGCATATGTAAATTCCAAAACGTTATTTCATGCAATAAAAGTTATCTTTTGCACTCCAAGTGCAAAGTTGTTCAAAAAAGTAGTTTCAGAAACTAAACCATTGTCCTTTGCACTTCAAATGCAGCTTTGTTGAAAACAATATCATATCTCAAAATACGTAATAAAAACATTACTTAGACTTCAAGTGCAAAGATTTATTCAAACAATGTTATTTTATTAAATACACAAGTATACTAGCATCCATTTGAGATTCAATTCTACTATGCATTACCTAGGTTCAAAATTCACATACAAGTCATCATGCATGTCTTAGGATGTTCTAATCCTATTTAAGAGATATGGTTTCCCCAACTCATCTCAAAAGAAGGTGTACACTCCCTTAGCTTCAACAATCCTCGATTCACAGCTCTCGAGCCTTTATATATATATATATATATATAAAACATACAATGTATTTACTACTTAAACATGAGTTTCATATTTATACACTATCATATAAGTGTATAAAACACAATATCGCTCTCTTTAAGCTATAGGATTCGACCATTAAGCTTCCCACATAGTTACTTCCTTACTATTCACATTAGCTTTTCTTTTGCATTTTCTAAGGCATTTAATGCCTTTAATCTAATACTTACTCATTTCAAAACACAATTAAGCACATTTTTATCCAAGCACATTAGGCCATTATTCATCAATCTAATCAACAATTCAAGTTTACTCTAAGTAAACATGAAAGCCGCTTTCAATGTATATCATTACGAATCCTTAAATCCTAGGCCAAGTTCACGTAGACATTTCATCAAACACCTAATGTGCATGACTTTCAAGACATATTTTCGAGGCTTTATCATAGTAATTCATGCTCCTATCTTGTTATATAACAAATACTTCCAATCAATAACACATTTCACCACTCCATTCAATCCAATTCCCTTCATTTAAGCCATATTCATCATAATTATACAACTCATCACATTAATCCATTCCTTCTTCCATCATTTCGACCAAGCCTATCCAACATACTTCTTCTTCATTTTTCATCATCAATTCATATTATACATTCACAATTAACACCATAGAATTCATTTAGACTATCAATTTCAAAAGATATTCAAAAATTCACAAACTTTCACCAAAAGGGGGACATTTTGGTTTTGACTTAAAGAACCATCTCCATGACACATTTCATTCATCTAAACCATGTTTCATACATATTGAAGTATAGAGAACATCATATCTTAATACCAAACTCAAAATCCTAATGTAGAGAGAGATGGGACAAAATTTACCTAAACATTTCTTTGATGATATCTTCAAATCCTTTGAGAAATTTTCAAATCTAATGATAGATTTGAGTTCCTTGACCCCAAATTAGCTTATAACATCTTGATTTGGGTTGGAGAATCAAAACAAATGGTAGGGTTTAGTGAATAGCCGAAAATTGGTCTTCTCCTCCTCTCTTCTCCTTTCTTCTCCTTTCTTTTAATTAAAACAACATGTTTTAAGTCTTTAGTGATGGGACGGACGACCATGAATGAAGAAGGCTCTAGAATATTGACTCTTCTTTGAACAAAATATGGTGAAATTACCGTTTTGCCCTTAGGTTAAGTGAAATTACCATTTTACCCTCCAAACTTTTCATAAATTTTCAATTAAGCCCAAAATTTGGGAATCACTAAAACTTTTATTTTTATTTTGGTCCTTGGACTTTTAGAATAATAATTAATCCCCTTAACTTTATAAAAGTACATATTGGTCCTCCAAGAAATGAAAAATTACATTTAATTCCTTTAACTTTTAACAATTTGCAAATAAGCCCTTATGTACATCAACTTTTCCAATTAAGCTTTCTAAGTGTCCCATAAGTCTATAAATCATGTCTAATCATCTCTAAGGTATTAGAACACATTTAATTCGACCACCATGGTCATATCCATCCAATGGACTTGGTTTTACACACTTAGAAGCTTATATGTCGAAAATCTCTAAAATTTTACATACCGATGAACTCTAAGTTCATATAAGATCATATAACATTATAAATCATTGACATATATACCCAAAAGGATTTAAATACATCTTTAAACTCACATACAACCATGTATATATCAATATACAGTAGTATCTCCAAGTACAGAACAATACAAAAGGCTCTTAAACTCATATACAACCATGTATGTATCAATATATGGTAGCATCTCCAAGTATAGCATAATACAAAAGGCTCAGAGAGTCCGACGTTATAGTTATCTTGGATTTACTTCTATATTGCTCAGAAAGCTTTCCACACTTCTCATACAAAATTTATTCACAAGATGGCCTAGTTGAACCTTTAAATTATGAATGAAAGAGGAGTGGTTATTAGCTGCTTCTTTGAACTTCCCTTCTAGCCTCTTATGGGCCTTATCCATACTTATGATCTTGTCTAATTTTGAATCCCATAAGCTAGATTCATCTTGCTGAAATCATGGTGGACCTTGAATTTCTATTTGAGTCCTTGCATTGTTAGACCAAAAGAAATTTGGGTGGTTCTACCACCCCTGATTGTATGTGTTCAAATAAGGATGATTACTTCCCCCAGCAAATTGTGCTTCATTAAAGTTGAATTACTCCAAGTTGTTGTTTTCCACTAGCAAAAAATTAGCTGTGATTTGGCTCTCTTGTCTGCGTAGCTTGATTCTGTGCTGAATTACTTTAAGTGGAGAGAAAGAGTGGCTATCAGGCTATTTAATTACTTAGTGATGTTGTAGATTTTATCCTACAATGTTGTCATTGAATCTAATGCAATCATTCCTTCGGGATCTAGGAAGGTTGACTCTTTTCTACTTAGTTGATTTCTGAAGACAACTATTGTTCATTATCTCTTCAAATAAATCATGTATCACTTACAATGGTGGTCATATAATTCCTTGATGGTAGGTATTGAACCCTGGCCTTACGAAGTCCATAAGGGTCCTTTGCTCTCTTTGATGTATTTCCTCCACCATCGTTCTTTCTATATCTTTTTGGCGTTCAACTCTTCGGATTCCTCTTTCTTTCCTTATAATGCCTAAATTAATGTATCCTCTACTTTGCGTCCAACTTTCTTCTCTTTTTTTATTTTTCTTATTTCTTGGGATTGGGTACCTCAATCACACAAAAAAGTTAACAATTCCTTAAATCAAAGGAATTCAAATTGTCCTAATGCTAAAATTCTCCTACAACGATGCCAAAAACTTGTTGAACAAGTTTTATATATAATAAAACTCTAAATTTGTGCAATTATACATATCGTATCTTGTCATATCGAAAGATATCCCCATGAGGATTATGCAATAGCTAACAATCTAAACCTAACTTTGTTTAACGTAACAAGAAATTGATATTAATAAAAATAAATAATAGAAATTGTAATAGAATAATAAAACAAAATAATTAAATCAAATAAGCAGTGAGCTACCAATTAATTTAGAGTTTAATCAAGGGTGAATTCTTAGGACTTATTCTTCCTTTATTTTGTTTCCTTAACTATTATTGATCCAATTATATGTTGATCCTAGATTCCTAAGGGATTGATTACTCTCTCTCAAGACCTAATCAATTAGCCCTAATTGAATTTGAAATTGATTTTGCAACCTCTAGATTCACAAAACTTCCTAATGTTTTTAGTTAGATCTGAAGTTATATATTGGATAATCAAGTTCTTACATAAGATATCTCTTCGAATGATAGTTAATTTGACAATTGCATAACTTATTAAATTGTCAACTCTCGTTGCACATCCAAATCTAATTACTTTTGACTCACTCTCTTGATTTGTTGTCAAAGTATAAGCATGTATAATTATCACAACACCAGATTTTTGTATTGGATCAATAAAGATCAAAGTCACACAAAAAAATTAGGAATAAACCCTAATATGAAATTTAAAACTTCATGAACATGATAAAAATCTTAGAAATTCAATTACATGTCAATAATAAAGAAAGAAACAAAGGAAAAAGAATGAAAACTCTATTTGCTCCTTGATTTGGAAAGCTGGAATTTCCTAATGTTGTTCTTGATCTCCCGCTTTGATCCACTTTGATTCAACGGCTTCAACGTTTTTTTTTGTGTCTTTCATATTCTTAAATAGTAGTTTAGGTTCCTAGTGTTGTTTTTAGGGTTTCCCCATTTAATTTGGTTCCAAAAATTTTCCCAAAATGTCAAATCATTGAAGAAACTTGCATGCTGGAAAAGTTGAAATTCGTTAGAATTGTTTTTTGGCATATGTAAAGTATTATTCACAACTATGCATCACCAAAGTTGCTAAAAATCATGAATTTGTATGGGCTAAGAGACATGCATGGGATGATGCATGGTCATGCATCTCTTCTCTACTTTGAATCTTCGTTTTGTGTTGTCTTTTCATTCAAATT
This sequence comes from Erythroxylum gracilipes, assembly GCA_026413385.1. NCBI lineage: Eukaryota > Viridiplantae > Streptophyta > Magnoliopsida > Malpighiales > Erythroxylaceae > Erythroxylum > Erythroxylum gracilipes. The sequence goes on from JANZLC010000001.1 coordinate 13,017,509, forward strand.
CTTCTCCTTGCTTCAATTTCCTATTTCCATACACTTACAAACACATCAAAAACCTCATGAAACATAAAATTAAGATCCAATTCTTTCTATAAACCATATAAACACTTAGAATATATATAAACACTCACATTAACACAATTCTAAGCCTATATATATGATAATTTTCTAATAAACACCTAAAAACACACTAAAACACTTATCAAAACATGGTATAAACAATACCAATCAACACCACCTTTTAAAGGAATACAGAAAGGACCACAAGGGTTTGAATGAATATAATCTAAGTTACTTTTGGTCTTGTGAGTGCCTATGATAAAATTGACTCACTTTTTCTTCCCAATGGCACAATGCTACAATGTTTTTTCTACACGATAAACCTCTTTTACTCAATAAGTTGATAACTTTCTCACTCATATTTCTCAGTATTAACATGCCATAATTTATTGACATCATTAAAGTGATGAAGAAATTATAACAGTAACACCTATAATTATGAGTCCTTTCAACAAGTATAGAGTTTTGGATTTGTTGGCTTTCATTATAACTTGAGTACCTTTAATGACATTTAGAACTCCACCTTTAACCAAATACATGCATTCATTGGTATCAAGGGTTAGAGATGATATTCTTCTTCAAGTTTGGAATATGATAAAAAATAGTCAATTTTCTCACAAAACCACTATACGTCGTAATATGGATTGATCCTCTACCTACAACTATACAAGTTGCATTATTGCTCATTAACATAATTTATATGCACAAGATTCAGATGTTGTAAACTAATTATGATGGGGACATATATAAAAAGAAGAGCCATAGTTTATATTCCAATCATCTTTGGATCTATAATTGGCATCAATAATTACTAAAATAAGAAATATATTATAATCATTTGTTATAATACTAGCCTTGGTAGATTTCCCTTTTCTTATCAGCTCTGTTTTTTCTTTAACTTCAAACACTCGAACATAATATATCTTGTCAAAATAGTTACAAGTAAAATTATTATATTTAGACTTTTGACTTGGACCTTGTTTTACTGTTACCTAAACTCCTCCTTTATCTTTCCTCTTATAACCAATCTTTCTACTGGATTGTCACTTTTTGTATAGCCAGACAACTAATTGTCAATGAGATCTTTAGACAAGAGTGCATTTTTAACTTTTGTTATAGTTGCATTAATCTTGCATATAGTAATATTTCTCTAAAGTGTAAGTATGAGGATGGTAAAGAACATAAAAACTTGAGGGCTTATTCTTTCATCAATTTTAATGTCCACATTTTCCAAATCCAAAATAATGGATGCAAATGTGATAAGTGTAAAATATTACATCTTTTATCCTCCTAAACTTAGTCCATTTAGTTATTTTTATTACACATTTGGGCATGATTATTCATATTTTATTAGTTAAAACCCAAAATTATTTATTCAGAATTTTACTATAAAATTGGCCTAAGTTGAACTATTTTTTTAAGCTTAATGGACTGATGTAATTATGTTAATTATATAGAGATGATTAAAACCCTAGCAGCCTATGACAAGAAAAAGTCCACGTAAAACGACATTGTAACAAAATATGCAAGTGACGTGCGTTGCATGCAACAGCTAGACCAAAACGATTGTCCAACCAGCTACGAGGTGAAGAAGGAAATGACAATATAAGCAAGAGCAAAATGTGCCAGCAACTGGGACGAAGGAACGATGACGTAGCAGCAAAACGTAACACCAAATGGACGTAAACAATGTGTGTTTCATACGAGAAGACCAAAAGGCTATGTCCAAGGAGCATATGGGAAGCATGCCAAAACACACAATGCATGAGGTGGTGCGTTGGTTTTAAACAGTAAGGTGGACCAACAATTATTAAAAAAAGGGAGGTGCGGAAGGTAGAGAGGGAGGCGCTAGTAAGAAAAGGTTTCAATAGGGTTATTCAATAGGGGCTGAAGCATTTTTTTAGAGAGGACTATGATGGGCTAGACATCCTGACACCAATTCAGAGGTGACATCGATGCCAACGACCCGAGTTAAGAGTATTTCACTATTTTTGTTGTTTCTTTCTCTTATTAGAAATTGATTGTGTTATCCTCATATTAATTGATTTGGGTTTTGTGTATGGATAATCGTATTCTCATTATTGTTCAGTTGTTTGTGTATGAACCATTGGGTATTGTGCAAAGATGATTTTAATGCATTCATTGAATCGTTTATCTACAAACCCATTGCTAGGAATTTTGATATAATCTATAATTGTTATGTTAAAATTCATGTGTAGCGACTAATGATTCGTAATTATTACGGATACCATAACCTAGGTTAAATGATGCATCGTATGTGGTTATTACCTTGATTAATCAATTTTCCTAATTCATAATGCTACTAGCCAATTGAATCTAGAAATCATATCCTAGGTTATTTAGTAGTTAGGTTTAATTAACGATCGCATCTTGATTAATCACTGCCTAAAGGAAAACTCGAGTTAATTATTAACCCACGATTAATAGTCTCTAAGAGAGGTTTGGGAACAACAAATCAATGAAATATGTTTAATTAGGGTGTAAATCGAGATTGAACTAAAGAACTGGGTCCCTACCGAATTCTCCACTTTTATCATTTTTTTGCATGTTTTCTTTAATTTATTTTTATTAGTCTAGTTTCATTTTATTTTTTTGTTTGAAAAATCCTACACCCCCCCTGCGGGTCCCCGTTAAACCTAAACACTAGTTACTTTCATTTCAAAAAATTTACATACACTCTCTGTGTGATCAACCTAGATTCACCACTACTATAGTAGTAGTCTAGTGTATTTTGACTAATGTTATGACTCGCTGTCAATTTTGGCACCGTTGCCGGGGAATGCAATGTTTTAGTTTTTGTTTGTGATTTTAATTGATGTTATGTACATATTTGTTTTTAATTAGTTTCTTTTCAGTTATTTCTTGATCTTTTCACTTTTTGTTTAGTTTTTGTGTGAAAAAAAAATTGGCATAGATAGAAGTAATTTATGTTATAACTCTTATTCTCAATCCTATAACCAAGGTTGGACTGATCAACCTAACTTTGGTTATAGATGGGATAACCATCAGAGTTACTTCTATGGTAGTTTGTAGGATGCACAACAATTCCTATATAGACCATAAGCTTCCTATCATGACTCTAGTCCATCTCTAGAAGAGTTGATTAATATTGTGAATGTTAATACTTTGCAATTGCAGCAGAATACTCTACAATTCCAGCAGGATGGAGGGAAATTTCCACAAAATACATAGTCTAGTGCCCAAGATTCGGAGAGCCAACACGACTCAGGTACATCTCTAGATGAATTGTTTAATATTATGACTGCTAACAATCTTCAAATTCAATAGAATATGTAACAGTTCTAACAAAATATGCAGCAACTATTTTAGCACAGTGTACAGAAAATTCAACAGGATACTCTGCAATTCCAGCAAGATGCATTGCCTCGATAGGGAGATATCTTTCATATGGAATCGCAAAGCAAAGAGGAGCAGCTATATCAACCTGAGGTGTACCCAATAAATGTTAGTGCGGAAAACTTACAAAAATAAAGCAATTGCTTGTGTTGAAGAAGTTGAGGAGAAGCTTGAAGCAGAATATGATACATCATTTGGCTTGGAGGTAAGTATTGAGTCCGTAATTATTTTCGAGACTGACCATTCAACTTTACTTAGTAGGCTGGAAGAATTAAATGAAGAAAAAGGCGAAGAGTTATTCGAATTATTTCAAGAGAGTGAAGACTTAGTAGAGATGAAGAATCAGAAGATAGGGAAGATGCTAGAGGTGAACAATTATTAACCAAGGCCCTATCCAGAAGAACCTCATATATAGGAACCATATGTGCCACTAGAAAGTCATAATTTTGTCACTGAAGAGAAAAAAGGAGTTGAGCCAGTGATACTAAACAAAGGCGCTTCTTTGGAAGTAATTTCTTTTCCTTTACTTTTTCACATTAGTTTTTTATGCATGTGTGTTTTTGAATGTGTTTGTTTTTACTTGTTTTAAGTTTTCAATCAAAATGAGAGAAAAATAAAACAACAAAACAAATATTTTCTCTTTTCTATTGATTTTAGGACTATATAGTCATGATTAGAGTGTCAATTGACTAGAGAATGTCGTAGCAACATTAGCATGTACTTTTACTCTTGTGATTAGTTGATGTGTATTATCTTTAAAGGAGTAGTGACTAGTGGTAAACAAAGTGACCTTCATGACATGTAAATCTTGATTTTGCCTTGAATTTCTATTCGAGACCACAATTTTTTCACATGCATTAACATGGATATGGTTAGGCATTCTTTGCTTTTCCGAACTACGTTAGCCAAATAACCTACCTATTATATGATTTTCTTTTTTTATAAGTCCTCTCAAGCTTTATTTGTCTTTTCTTTGTGTATTAGCCACAACACATGCTTTAACCTAACCAAATGTCCTTCCCAAGCCTTGAAGCTAGTAGAACATTTGTTAATTTTTGAGTTTGTGGATGTACAAAATTATGAGTGTGAGGGCATGCATATGTATGGGTTGGTTATAATGTTGGGATGTTATTTTATGTGTTATCATTGAAATTTCCATGTTGATATAGTTTATTTTAATTTATATAAGAGAAAAGAAAAAAAAGGAAAAGAAAGAAAGAAAAGAGAAAAGTAAAAGAAAAGAAAAGAAAAAGAATAAAAAATGTTTTTAAAAATGTATCAAGGAGGAAGTGCATATGTGGTTTACAAGGTTATTCATACTTAATGCATCCTCCTAAATTTGTATTGAATGGGTTATTTAAGTATGTTGAATATGAGATAGATGTTGGCTTAGAAGAGTCACTCTTTGTGGTTTAAATGTATTGACATCAATTGTATGAGTGATCCATTCGGATTGGTATATACTTCATGTGGTTTGTGTATGAGAGCTCGGGTTGTAAAACTTGTTTTGCATTTATCATAGTTGATGTACACAATTATGAGTGAATTTTGGTTTTGCACTTGATAGTATATTGATTGTTACCTTTGTTTCACTATATTTGATGGCTTTCATGCTACTTGACCCAAATACATCTCACCTTACCTTTGCGCACATTACAACCTTGAAAAGTCCTTTAATCCTTGATTTTGCTTATGAACCTTAGTGGTGGAGAAATGAAATGATATGCAAAGTTGTGAAATGACATGATCATGAATGGTATTAAGTGTACCCATGGATATATTTTAGTTAAACACATTTTCCAAGTCTACCATTAGATTGCTCGGTTTTTAAAGGTACTAAATGTTGATTGATCATAAGTAAAAGCTTGGAATATTGAGTTCTTGCTATGATTTTTTAAAGTCATTCATCTTGGCTTTGCAATCACGGATGTCAACATGTTTTCCTTCCTTAATAAAGCATTATAATACTCATGCTAATTTTTTTAAGAATAAAAAATGTATTAAGCCTTGAAAGCCAACACAACTGTACATTCAAAATACAATGCTAGTTGTCACTATATTTCAGTGACATTCAGGGATTACACAAAAGGATTAAGAAAATAGGAAACTAGGCATTCCAAAAGAAATACAGATATTCTTATAATGAAATATAATATGTGTTTTGTATGCTGATTTAGAATCTGATATATTACACAAGTTGTTTACAGAATTGATCCATGGGTAGAAATTTATCTTTTAAGATTCTGTAGTTTCTTTCGCCCCATATTACTGTGATTGTTGAAGATAAAAATGCCTAAAAACATTTGTAAGTAATGTTTTTTGAATAATTGGTATTTAAGTACCAGTATTTGATGTTGACCAGACTTTCTGACCTCACACTTATCAGACACCTCCTAAGGAGTTCCATCCATATTCCCCTAATATAACTGCATTTAAAGAATAGATGTCTGATAATTTCCTCATCCTTTCGACATAGTGAACATCAATTTGTAACCTACAAGTATCTAACAAATTTATCATTATTTTCAGCTTGGCCTTTATTTCAATCCAAAAGGTGGTGGCAGTACAAGGGTTAAGATATCTGACCCAAATTGCTTTGGTCCAAGGTACTATTGGAAGATCTTTGAAGCTCAACTTCTTGCAAGTTGAGTTGGAGAACTTACTATCACTAGCGTTCCTCCAAATGTATTTATCATCATCTATATTGTAGTAAGCCTGAAAGATTTCATTTATAAGAGACCTGGATAATGTCGAGTGCTGGAATACTTCCTTGTCAGCTAAGGCTGTTGCAACAGAAGCATTTAGAGGGCTTGATGTTTTGAAGGTTGTAGCTTTATTAACATTGATCAGTTGCCCAACTCAATGCCAATTATCATACCAGAAGCTATCAAATTTTCCATTACCAACTAATGCTACCATTTTGAAAATGAGGGACACATTCAAGACTAAATTTATAGCATTAGTTAGGAATGAAGAATCTATCAACTTCTAGTATTGTTGTTCTTAATAAATAACTATGAACCACCAAAGAGATTGTTTGTCATACATGAGTCTCCATAATCTTTTAGTAAGCAATATGTATTCAAGGTTTGAATAGAACATATCCCTATAACTCCTTGTTTTCTTGGAGTGCAGACTTCACAACATTTCAACTTGCTTTTGTGAGTTCTTCTATTTTGCTAAACTACAGGAAATAACTAAATAAGTTGTCCAATAGATATTGATAGAATTAAGTATAGAAGCAATAAGTTGAATTCTCCCTACTATTGAAAGGTGTTTTAAAGCTCTAAGAAAAGATTTTGGATTGAATTTTTTCAAAAAGATCTGTAAAGTTCCTCAATTTCACTCATGTTGAATTAGGATATCATATATCTTAATTTGCTATAAGGCTAAGCTAGAATTAAGATCAAATTTCTCGATCTCAAATTTGGTTTCCAATATAAACTAGCTATTTAAGTCCTACTAGTTTGTTGTACATCAAGTTAAAATATAAGAGGAAAAACTTAATCATAATATTTTATAAATTTAACTTTAAGCTTGTTATTAATAGAGATATAAAGTTATTCTCTATTGATTTATACATAATCTTTATACATATTTATATTAAAAAATGAATAATTGATTACATAATATAATCCCTATAATCAAGCTTATACTACTTATTACAATTTTATCTAATATTTGAACATTTGATATCATCTTATCTAATCTATAACACTCTCTCTCAATTTGGAGAATAAATATTAGTCATGCCTAACTTGTAGCAAATATAATTAACCCAAACTTCCCCAAGTTGTTAGTTTTGACATATATGTAGAGGTTAAATTTTGTTGTAGTTTTTTTAATAATAAACTGGTATTCTATCTTAATATGTTTAGTTTCCTCATAAAATACATAATTAAAAGAAATATACGGAGCAATTTAATTATCTCACATAACTTTGCTCGCATTAAAGCTTTAAAACTAATTTTTATTAATAACTGATATATTCACATTATCTTACACGATGATTTTCCCATAACTCTATTCAGATTTTACATTAGATCTAGAGATAAACTATTACTTCTTTCTTTCTATGAGACTAAGTTTCCTAAAAAAAAATCACAATAGCTAATGGTGGATTATAGATTATTCTTAAAGCTTGTCTAATCAGCATTTAAAAAACACTTTATATGAGTATATGCATGATGTTTATATAGTATCCCCAGAATAAGAACTCTATTTAAGTAGCATAAGATTTGTTCTAATACAGCTTATGATGAATAGTTGAGAAGACATAAATTGAAACTGACAGAATATGTAATATTAGGGGAGTTAGTGTAAGACAATTCAATTTCCCCAACGCCCTCCTAAATATCTCATGATATTCAAAGAAGTCTCCATCTTTGTTGAGTTGCAAATTAGGAATCATTAGAGAACTACATAACTTAGCTCCTATCTTTCTGGTCTTAGTTAAAAGATCAAGTATATACTTCCCTTGAAATAATAAAATATCTTTCTTGCTTTTTATCACTTCTACTCTTAAAAAATACTTTAAAATACCTAAATATATGAAACTAACTATAAAGGAAGGATTTCATAGATGGAATACTCTAATACCTAAGGAGAGTCACGTAATCAAGTGAGGCAATAAATGAACAAACAAAGGAAGAAAAATGATCATAAGAAACAAAAAAGGAAATAGGATAAGTGCATTAATGTTTATATTTGACTATTAGTTATTAGATTTTATTTTAAAGAAGAGATAACCACCAAACTTATATCAAAATGATATCATCTTCTAGGATAGACCAAGTAAATAAGTGATGGTTATGGTTATGCAGGAGTATCATGTGTAAAAATAACATTTATGATGGTAGGTAATCTCATAATCTAACATATTATATTCCTCCTTCTCAAAAATTAAGGAATTGGGAATGAAAGGAATGTGTTTAAAAAAGGTAACATCGGCTAACAAAAGGTATTTATTAAGATTTAGATAGTAGCACTAATATTGTTTTTTGAAGATAAGAATAAACTAGAAAAATACATTTTAAGTATTTAAGATCTAACTTAATGACTTAAGGACAAAATTATGAATAAAATAACTACGACAAAAAATTTGTGATATAATAAGGAATAAAGGTTTAATAGTAAAAGGAACAGTATAAGGAATCTCTTTATAAAGAACAAATAAAGGCATACAATTGATCATAAAGCAAACTATAGAGATTGCATATGGTTTAGGAATGTGTATTTAGAATAAAAGTGATATGGTAATTTCAAGGAGATTTCAATTTTATGTTTACACGACACGATTTTTACATGTCAACATATGAAGATTGATGAAAAATTCCATTCTAGATCATATAGGTATTTTTGATATGGAAAAGTATTCTTTGGCATTATAACTTCTCAAAGTATGGACAAAGACATTAAATTATGTATTTATTTCTACGTAAAAAGTAGTAAAATGAAAAATTAATTTAAAACAACTTTTCATTAAATAAAGCCACATCATATGGGATAAACATTAATAAAAGTAATAAAATATTAAAACCTAATTTTGGACACAACAAGACATGGACCTCAAATATTGGGATGTACTAACTCAAAAGGAAAGCTAGCTCGTTTAGCAACCCAAAAAAGATGAACGGTGATGTTTGGTAAATAGATATGGTCACGTTATAAGGAAGGTACATTATGAATTTGGGGACATAACTTCTTCAATAGAAGTAAAGAGGGATCTACTAACTGACATTAAGTTTCAAAGGGACTTAAGACACTTAAATAAGTAATAGATCATGGCACCTAGGTGTCTAAACTATGAAGACCTCCTAATTTAATTCCTTTACTAATAATCTTCTTCATAATTCCTTTACTAATAATCTTCTTCATCATAAAATCTAGAAAAATAAAATGATCAAGAAAATGTAGGATATAATAACTTAAGGCACTAGTGAGTTTACTTATCAATATTAAATTATAGAAAAACGCTAGTAGGTTTAAGACTGGTGACAAAGATAGTAATGGAGTGAGTTTAACATGATATCAATAACAAAGGAAGTAGATCCATCAGGTAAGGTAATATGGGAAGGAGATGAGTGTTTCTAGAAAGTAAAAATGACACTGGAATTACCTGTTATATGATTTGAAGCACTAAAATTAATGACCTATTGTGAGGAAGACGAAAGAAGACATGTAAATATGTTACTTGTGTCAATAATAACACTGATAGGGTGAGATTAAATTTTTAATGCTTCTTATCATTGGGTGAATTTAATAAATTCATCTATAGAATATAATTTTCTTAGTGGATGAACACAACGTAGTAATATAGTAGCTATAACATGAGAGGAAGAAGTTCCCTGAGATTTATTTGGTAGCTTGTGGAAAGTGTATTTGGTATGATTTAGCTTATGACAATATTGATAGATAATTATTCCTACATCCTAATTCTTACCATCCTAATTTCCTTTCCCTCGTCCTTAGTTATTATTTATATAAGATGATTTTTTATTGTCAGATCGATTATTTTTGACCCACAAGAGCACTAAAAGTGTTAATGTTAGGAGTAACAAATGCACTAACATTTGTATGAAGTATCCAAGTAAAGACTTCATACAAGAAAGAAATCTTAGCACTAGAAAGAATCTAAGTATTAGTAACCTTAAATTGAGAGTTAAATTGATTTTTTGATAATAACAAAATATAATTACTACTAATGTGTTTAGCATTTTGATTAAAAAGCAATATTAGAACAAAATGAAGCCGTAAACCTAAGAAGATAATGTATAAAGTTGATAAAGAGAAGTTGAAGTTTGCAACCTTCAAAAGTGGATGACAAATGTAGATTAAGGGAAAAAAAAACTAATGACTTTAGAACTTGTGCTAACTAACTAGAGGTTACAGACATGAGATATGAAGGGAAATTTTATATATGGAGTAATAAGTAAAGTGGTATCCGGTTTATTAGGAAAAACATGTAATCAGGATCTTATTACTTATTTATAGCCATCTAATTTTCCTAAAAGCAAGGTTACATTCAACAACTATATAACTTTAAATCACTCACTCATTAAAATCCATAATATTGTAAAGAATCATACGAGAAATTGTCTTTTTTATTTAATAATTACTTAACTAGAGTGGAGGGATGTGAGGATGTAGTGGTCAAATGAATGGAATATGCTTAGCAAGGTTGCAAAGCTCACACTTGCATAGGGAAACTTGAGAATCTAAAAAAGGGGTTCAAGAAATTGAACAAAAGAAGAAAAAAAACCATAACACTATCCAAGAAGTTAGAGCCTTACTCCACTAAATTCAAAGTGAAGTCTACCAATGCTTAGCAGATTTGTCAGAAATTATTAATGAATAAAGTTTAAGGCATTACATTTGTACTTTAAAGGTGAATAACTCCTTACTAAAGTAGAAATCTAGAGTTCAATAGCTTAATAAAGGGGACAAAACACTAGATTCTTAAACAAATCTATCCTTTTTAGGAGAAACACTAACAAAATCACTTTTTTGATCAAACAAAATGGTTAGGTGGCAAGAGCATAATAAGAGCTACTATTAGATGCCAATGAATATTTTTCAAAACACTCTTGACGCGTATACTAACAATTGTTCTTCGAAATAAAGATCAAATTAACAAAAAAAGAAGATCAAGGCTCATTAAGGTCACTTCACATTTTGCATTATTATTTGTTACCTCACTCCATTAATTGATGATCCAAAAGACTCATCATGCATAATTATTTTATGTTACTTCATTGTATGAGTCTTTACGTTCATTAAGAGGCACTGAAGCTTTTGATTTTAATATAAAAATTGTTTGATCTTTTAAATAATCTTTGGGGAACATTTTAAGAAGTGTTTCGATCACATTTGGATTAAAAAATTAATTTTGAGCATTTGAAGTTGTTAAAATCATGTTTTTGGGTTGACTGGTTAACCTATATAGGTTAGTAGTTAACCAATATAGGTTAAAGTTATTAAATTTAAAGTAATGGGAGTTTGTTGTAACATTGGTTGATGCACTGGTGGACTAGTATGTCATATTGGTCGATGAACGTCCAACGACTAGTAAATTTAGTGCTATAAATGTATATCGGTCGACCAATGTATCGAATATAACCTTTGTAATGACTAGTCTTAGCTGCAATAACTATTTTAGGTCCCAAAATGCTATAAATTGGTGTTTTCTCATTGGTTTTAGTATCAAGAAGGTTTTGGGTGTTATATACACACATTTCAAATATTGTTTCAATCATTTGAGTATCATTGTATCATATTTGTATAAGTAAGCTATTTTGGAGTTATCAAGCGATAAAGTGAGATATTTTGGGTTGTAATATTTGGTTGGGTTGATATATTACTGTATTTTGGGTGATACAAGTGAGATTGAGGTTCCTATTCACCTTGGAAGAAGATTGTAAAAATGGTTCCTCTTTACCGAAATATTATACAAAGGTTATTTTTCTCCTTCAAAGAAGAATTATAATGGAATTCTAAGAAGAGTTTTGGGAGTGGATATAGGCAAAGGTTGTTTATCAAACTATTATAAATCATTATGCATTCTCTCCTCCCTATCCTCTCTAAATTATGGTTCAATTGTTTGATTAATTTATAGTAAGCAATTTCCTTATACTTAGTCATATTGATTGTTGTTAGTTGAGTATATTAGTTAGAAAAATTGTTAAATTTTGTGAACATCCAATTCACCCCCCCCCCCCCTTATTGGGTGCCATTAGGGACTAAAACAAATATACTCCAAATCATGATTCTTAAGATACTCACAAAATACACTCAAATATTTTGTATCATTTTGTGTGTATGATTATTACGATGCTTTAAAATTTTGTTTTATACGCCTTTTATAGATTGAATGTCTTGGGCAGTTAAAAATAAAAATTAATAACCTTAAATATTCTTAATGGATAAGAATAAAAGTGACCAAACATTATACCTCTTGGTCTTTAAGTATTGTGCTCTACTTCTAAATAATAGCAAGTGAAAGGCCACTTCATATATAACCTTTGTCTACTTTAACTTTTAAAAAAAAGATACAGTTTACCACCCTGGCTTAGTGGATGAGGAGGTTAAGAAAAGGTTTCTTATGGCATTAGAAATACCAAATATCATATTCATTTCATTTTATTTAGTTAACTTGGAAAAAATAATTCTAATATGCATTTTCCTTTAAACTTAATATAAGCGGAAATATTGTTACCAAAGTACCACCTTAGAGGATGAGGATTATAAATGTAATATAAATACAAAATACATTTATAATTTATAATTTAAAGTATATTATAAGTTTTGATTTTAAGTTTTACTAAAATGATGTCACTGATAGAATAATTTGTAAAAAAAATCCTTCTAAAGAGATAAAATGCAAATTGATGTAGCTTTTTTGGAGGCATTTACTTCTCATAGTAATGGTTTTAATATCTTTAGTGTAACTCATCACAAAGAATTTAATTATAAAGATTTATTTGTATAATTAATAAAAAAGATTCCATATTTAAATTTTATTATCATAACAAAAGTTATTAAGTCAAAAAATTAATAACTTAGAAACTAACAATTACATTAAATTAATTATCTCCTATATTTATGCTATAGTAATTAGGTTATGGCTATTATGCTTGGGCTATCCTACTCACAAGTATACGAAGTAGTTGTAGTGATTACTCAGGGGTTGTCTCCCACGAAGGTAAAATTGGTTCGCTTAAATTAATTTTTAACAATAACAAAAATAAATGCAATCTTAAACACTCTATCCCGATTTGTTGAGTAAAAGACTTTAAAGGAAATCATAAATTTTAACTGAAAAGTAAATGAAATTAACTGGGAGCAAAGCGAATAGATTAATCGAAGTGGAAGACTCTTGAGAATTAACTTCACTAATTTAATCTCCTATATACGATTAAGGGAAAGTGATTTGAAAGTTGTCTTACTAAAATTAACAGTTAGGTTATAAATCAACTTGAATAATGAACTAATCTAACTTTCTTATTCAACAAGTTATCATCTGAATTAATTATGGAAACCCAGCTACTAATTATCACTTAAGTTAATATATTTCTGGTTCTTAACTTAAGCGTCCATAGTTTCTCGTTTCGTATTAAACTTGTTATATCGATCCTTCATTTAATACTAAAATGATGCAAGGTTTGGTCATGCCATTACATTAACTCAGCTAAGAAATCACAATAATAAATAAGACAACAAAACCATAACTTAATCATGCATAGTTGACTAAAATAGCTACATTAATTCTCAAGAAAAAGAAATCAACCCATCACGGATATCACAAGATTCATTATCATTAAACACTCCAATCCCATCTTCATCAGTATAAGTGAAATATTTAAGCAACAAACCAAGTAAATAACTAGATAAACTATGAAAAGAAAATAGGTAACAGTCGACTAAGCTAGAAAAGTAACAAGTTTAGTGAACAACAAGAGACAATGCAATAGATGAATAATAGAGCAAGCAAACAAGGATCGAGTGAGTGAGATGTGGTGTTCTCCTGCCCCTCTCAAGCTTCCCACATTATCTCTTGCCTTCCGCTTCAGCTTGTTCTCGCCAGATGGTCGAAGGCTTGCTCTGCTTCCAGGTCTCTGCTATGTTTCTCTTTTCTTCACTAGCTCTCTCTGTTTCTCTTCTCATCTTCCCTTCTTTCTCTCTATCTCTTCTCTTCTGAAGTGTCTCTGACTGGTGTAGAATGAAGAATGGAATGAAGAATAGAGTGTCTGTGTAGAGAATGAAGAATGAAGAGTGGAATGGAATGAATGATCTTGCCGCCACCTTATCCTTTCTATTTATAGCCTCATCTAGGTTTTGGTTTTCATGCCCTCGGTTTACTTGTGCCACATAATAAAATGATACATTAAAATGAACGTTGTTGGTATGCCTTCATGTGGGAAGTCACAGTCTATGTTAAGTCACGGTTGCTACTTAACTTGCATGCTTGTGCAAGTGTAAGTTTAAGTTACAGTCATGACTTAACTTGCACGCCTGTGGCATGGTCAATATATGCAACTGTATAATAGTCATTTTTATGCACAATTCTTCTTGTTTAAGTTCACGCCATATTCACAAATTAATCCAATTAAGATTCATGCAACATCCACACCGATTTCACTTAATTCATATCAAATTTGAATTAAATCGCAACCAATTTCAACATATGAAAAAAGTAAAATCAAACAAAATTCAACACAACAGTTCACCCACACTTAAACTATCCTTGTCCTTAAGCAAAATAAAGAATACTGAACTATAAAAACAAACAATGGAAATAACAATTTTCCCAAATAATAGTCAAAGATATCAACGATCATTTTAATAAACACAACCTAAAAACGTGAAATTCATAATACTCTATGAACAAGCTATTCTTTGCATATGTAGCCAAAATCAACAAGTACTTCAACTCAACGAACCATCAACAAGTGTGATAGACACTCACTCCACTCTCCATACTCTTAAGCATTCAAAGGTTGGATAATATATTCATTTATCATTCATTTCATGTAAGGCTTCTACCATAAGCTTGATTATCAATCCAATCTCCACCACTCATATCAAACACAAATATCAATCTGAAGGTCCTTATTTCGATTGTAATGGCGTCGAGCTAAGGGTAAGAAAAAGGAATATCGCAGTTTAAAACCACAAAACAAATTGAGAATTTAAAGTAATATAAACAATGAAGTATAAAATACTCAATTCTTTCCTTTCAAATTAACAAGATTAGCACTCCCCTTTTTATGTCTCTCCTCTTTCCTTTCATTTTTTATCTTTTCTTCCTTCCTTTTCTTTTTTGTTTCTTTTTCTTTTCTTTTCTTTATCTCTTTTGTTTTTTTCTCTTTTTTCCTTTTTTCTCTTTTTATTTGTTTAAAAAAAGGAAATAAAAAGAAGAAAAATATAGAGGAGAGATAATTAATACAATCATACTCATTCCTAATACAATAGCCAACTATATCCTGCGATTCCCCCGTACTTATTCAAACAATTATTCCCTAAACCCAATCATACACATTCAAATGCTCAACTTACCTTATGGTAGGTACAACGAAGAGGATAAACAATTAAGGTCAAGGCTTATATTTTGGGTTTAAAGAAAGAAAAGGTTTCATCTTAAGCTCAAAAGTGGAGTTTACTAAAGGTAACATCATGGTGGCTTTTTAAGAAAAAAGGGTAAATCCTAATTGCCTTCATTATTTTAATGTTTACATAAGATCATTTGACCTCAACTAGTATTTGCAAGCAAGTTCTAGAGTTCCTTAAACATGAAAAAACACTCTCAACAAAGAATACTTGAATTTGGTGTTTAGTATTTCAAAAAGCTCAAATTCTTACCAAAGAAAAGTGTCATTCATCTATCACAACAAGCTAATGTTCTTTTAATCGAAATCCAAGTCAATCAGTCTGAACATGTAAGTATACTCATTCACTCATATTATGCATTTCTAATCCCGATCGAGTTTATTTAATAACCATGCATCTCTAACTACTAAATGGGAAAACAAACACACAACACATAAATAATAAATATTTATTTTTTTAACTAATACTCCCCCTACCCCCCCAACACACACACATTAATATCGCACTATTCCTAATGTGATACGAAAAGCAAAAGAGGGGTCTAAGTTTTGGGCCTCATTCCGAAGCCCAACTATCCGATTCAGAGTCGGAAAGCGCAAGCGGGTTTCCTATAAGGGTTATCTCAACGAACCCTTAATTGCTTGGAATCAAACCCTTCAAATTTAGAACTAAAAGCTAACAAATTTCGTGTAGAGGTAGATAAATGTGACATAAATCCAATGCTTCAAGAATCACTCAATTTGGAGGTCGGACGAAGGATTTATGATCAAAAGAATCCAATAGGTTTATGTCCTAACTCCAAC
>JANZLC010000001.1:13036341-13059625 GCA_026413385.1 Erythroxylum gracilipes
TCTTTATTTATTCATAAAGTCTGTACTTATGAACAAAATGCGCTAAAGGGGATTGCCTTTAGGGCACTACTCTAACATCTTCCACTTCCATTCCCAAAGACTTAGTTCTTGGTGCAATTCTTATCATCTCAATGACGTTTCATGCACAGTATGTGATCCATCAAATTTTGTAGTGGTTAATATACCCATATGAGTCTTAGCAAGAGACTTGTCATCGGTCTAGGAGTGCTCTTCCATAAACTTAAGTAATTCCTTAACACTTTTAGTTTTGGGAAGAGCAAACTTAATATTGCCTGCAATTGTCATCTTTATCTACATCAGATTCAATCTATTTGATCTTTCCCAATTATTAAAATGGATTTTCTCCTCATCAGTTTTCAAATCATTTAGAGCATCTACTTTCTCAATTCTGAGAGCCAAATCTAAGTCCAGAATCCTAAGATAGAACTTTTTTTTTCACTCTATTCAAAGGGGTACACACACACACACACACACACACAAAATTTTCTATTCCCATGCATTGTTTAGTGATGCAAAAACTATTAACTATATAACCTCCTTATCTAATTTGTCTCTTTCCCAAACTTTCTATTCTCACTTATGTGCATGATGATGTTTTATAGGAAGAAAAAAACTAATTAGGCAGAGACAAGACCTTAATACACTTAAAAAACTAACAACAATTAGTCAATTTTAAAACTTCTCATCATAATAGGATAAAAGCCTAAATGACCATTTATTAAATGATTAAATCCTATAATTGCCTTTTAATACATGAGCCACTTAAAAGATTAATTTTCACCACTTAAGCCTAAACCATTTCTCCAGTTCCTTAGGAACTAAAGCCTAAATTAAGTTCCATTGTGATAACATCAACATCATAAAATGTTTTTTAGACTTACTAGTAGGGAATCATAAACCCTTTGCTAAAATTATCAAACCTTATACTAACTAGAACTTCAATTTTTTTAAGCATTATATTTGTATCAAAATATCAAAATCAATTTGACACAATGTCAAATGAATGGAAGGATTATTTGTATCAAAATATCAAAATCAATTTGACACAATGTCAAATGAATGGAAGGATAAGAACGACAATAGCATACAAAGGTCAAAGGAAGGCAATGTCTATCGACTATAAACTAAATGTTGGGCCCCGTTTCCGAAGCCCAACGATCGGTTCGAAATCGAAGAACATAAACATAAGCGGGTTTCCTAAACTCTTTAACCCTCAATTGACAAGTCCTCATTCAAAGATCTCATGCCTAAAAGGCGAGCCCACAAAACAACAATCACAAAAATTACAATTTACTTTTGAAAATAGTATCTCTCGGTCTCTAGCTTATGTAGAACCAAGAATCACCTCAAACGGAGATATATAGATCAAGATACGCTTAAAAATCTAAAGTACGTTCATAACCCGATTAAGCTCTCCAACCCTACCACTCATTTCCAATAAATCAAACTTCTTATATTCGAAACAAATGACCATGAAATTTTAATGGAAGTTAGAAAAATATGATAGAAATCTAATTCCTTAAGAATGGCCTCATTCGGAGGTCGGAAGAAGGAGTTATGGCCTAACAAATACAACATGTTCGGATCCAGATTCCTATTGAACAAACCTCGGTAAAAATGTCATAACTTTTGTTATAGATGTCGGATTGACCTCAAATTTAGACGGTTGGAAAGTAGCTCTCTAGCTCCAAAACGTTAATGAAGAACAAAATTTTAAATTCGGACGTTAAGGGGGTCAAAACACATGAACCGTGTGAATCACCACGGGCTGCCCGTGTGACTCTCAGGTGGGAGTGGTGCGTAGGCTGGGATTTACACGGGCCATGTAAACCTACACGGCCTGACCGTGTAACCCTCGGCTTCCACCAAAATTTCAGCCTCTAAACCTTCCCCAAAGGTTCCTAAACCCATCCTAACATTCCGTTACATCAAATACTTTCCAAAATCAACCTTTATCTAGTCCGATATCACGTCATAACCTCTAAAGGTTCGGGAATTTTATCCTATACGACATCCTAACTTGTAATAAGCATAACTCTCTACTCCAATATCGAAAAATTATATACTTTATAGCCTTGGAAAGCTATAAGGACGAACTACAACTTTCATGAAGGCAACTTGGTCCAATTTAACCTAGATCAATACATTTTTTCATCGGAAAGCAGCATATACACATTTTGCCCTCATGAAAATCTTACACTTATCCCAACTTCATTTTCTTTATAACAACCTCATTCAAACAATTTAACTTCTAATTGAAATTCATCCACATTCAACCTCAATTCATGTCTCCTCAAATTCAATAACATTCATCATTTACCACAAAACCTACCTTTGTTTTCCACAATTCACTTATATGTATATAATCATAGCTCATATTCAAAGATTTCTCAGCTTATCATCATACACAATTATATTCCAACCTCATAATCATCCATATACCAATTCGTAACTCAAATCCATTGGATATGATGGATATCCAATTCACAATGCCAATCCATACACAAATCCATAATTTAAACTATACACAATTACATATTTCATTTACATCATAAACTAAAACTTTACAACCTTCAATAGCATTGACAAACCACAATACAATTCTCAATATCAAAAATCCAATTTACCAAAACATTCAAAACCCTATAATTCTCAATATACATATGGAGCCTTATTTTACATCAACAATTACATAATATGGCAAAACATGCACATTCCGAAGTAATGTCTTGACTCTCTTTCACTTTATTCCTGCTTATAACCTGTGGATGGGATAAAGAGGGGGTGAGCTTTAAAAGCCCATGGGTAACATGCTTATAACGAATAACAAGCAAAAAATCTTTCGAAAAGTACAATTTCTTGGAAAAGTCACTTTTGAGTCATAAAACCCATGTTTCTCAAAAATCCTTGTTAAGTAATCAGAAATTCTCAAAACACAACTAATGAAATTTTTAAATCATGAATGCATCCAAACTTGTAACAATTCATAATCATCTAACACATCATAATGCAAATGCACATCAAATGGCTCGAGGGCTCCGTGAAACAAAACGATGAAACCGAAGTTTGCATCGTGAACGAAACGAGTCCATTTAGGATCTCGTGGGCCACAAGCGGGCTGCCGGGAGAAGGCATTATGTCAACGTCGACGTGACTACAAAATGGTTCCTCTCTCGCCCAAACACACTCAATCTCATGATTCAATCATCCATTCATATACAAAATGCCATGATTCAATTTAATGGCATGTAATCATATCAAAATGTCAAGCATTTGTAAATGCATAACATGTCATAATTACAATTCAATTGTTTTCTCATAAATATATACATCATAATGAAATGTCATCATAACAACAATTCATACAAGTCATTTAGCACATAATCCACACATCATGCAATTTGCTCATCTCACACAACAACTAGAAATAATTTTACCCACCTTATACTTGCAAAATTCCAAAATCAATGGCTTCCTTCCTCTTGCTCTTGGATAGCCTCTTGATTGCCTAACAAAAGCAAAATTCTATAAATCAATTTAATTGGAAAAATCTCCCATCTTTCCATAAAACCCTAATCAACTTCAATCTAATATGCTCATGAATCAATGAGTTAGCAAACTCTAACCCTAGCTTAGAAACCCCCAAAACACAAAGATTTCATCATCTTCTTCTTCTTCACTAACCCCTTTCTCTCTCTAGGGTTTTCTCCATTCATAACATAACAACTCACTTTTTCAACCAAACAAGAAGAAAAGAGGAAGAACTTACCTTAGAAGCTTTGATTCTTCCTTTGATCCACGAAATTCCTTCCCCTTCCCCTTGGATTTTCGATTTTTCCTCTTCTCCTTCTCTTCTCCCACGTTTTCTTCCCTCTCCTCTTGGCTGCTCACGAAACTCTCCTCTCTTCTTCTAATTTTTGCCTTTTGTTTTACTCTTTAACTTCCCATTATACCCCCCACTTACTAGGACATTCCAACTATGCCCTTGGTTGGCTTTTAATGGCCCTAACTACCACCTAACCAACTTAGTTCACTTCTAACTTCAAGCTAACTCTTCCTTCATTTAATACAAGCCATTTACTACTAACTCTATATTTACATTTAATTCACTTCACCTAACACTTCATTACAACTCAATTTCTAATCCTTCCCTTTAATTCTAATTAAAGACCTAATTTTAAAAATTTTAAACCAAATAAATAAACATAAACAACCAATTAGCAATTAATGCAAAATTTAAAAAGAAATCAGGGTATAATACTAAGACAAAAGACAAAAATTAACACAAACAAAGACAAGCATTTAAACTAATAAGCAACAAAGAAAGGATAGAAATACGATGCGAATGTAGGGGTGATCACTTCGTTGATCTGGTATGGAACGTGGTGTACTGAGTTTAGGAATGAAGAACAGTCGCAAGGAAAACAGATAGAAGAGACAGGAGAGTAGGTCTGCACGTACAATGAAAACAAACTAAGTTAAGGTTCTTTAAGAAAATTAACAACAAAGAGATAATTGAAAAATAAGCAGAAATTAAATGGGTTGCTTCTTTAATGTCTTGTAGCTAGACCCCTTAATGGTTATGCTCAAAGTCGGTCGGTCAAAGTGATTGATTCCACTGTTTACTCCTTTTTATATGGATTTGTCTCCAAGAATTTTCCAAACACTTCCTCAGCTACATCCATTAGTAATTAGTAGCATTCATCACTCTCTTTAACTAAGTTCGGCTTCTTTTCTTCTTCTTCCTACAAGGAAAAATCAAAATTGACAGCATTAACTTGATTAAAAAAAGAACAGTCTTTACAAACAGTAGAAGTAGGAATAGGTTCAATATTAAAGATTGAAAATTCTACTGTTTCTTTTAAGATTGTCATGGTTAATTTCCCATTTCCCATTCTTCACATCAATCAAAATGTTAGTAATGGCAATAAAAGGCCTCCCTAGGAGTATAGAGTGCTCCTTTTCTTTCTCCTTCACTTCCCCCATATCTAGGACAACAAAGTCTGCGGGAACAATCAATCCTCCAACTTTCACTAACACGTTCTCCATTATTCCTTTTGGATAACGGATTGACTTATCAGCTAATTGCAAATACATGTTCGTAGGTCTTAACTTTCCTAGATCTAATTTCTCATAAATAGAGTGAGGCATAAGGTTTATGCAAGATTAAGCATACCCTTAAACTCATCACCATTACCCATTGATACTTTCATGATAAAACATCCTGGGTCTTTTAATTTGGGGGCGAATGCGACTGCAGAATTGCACTTGCGACTTCCGAAATTAACACCTTTTCATTAGGCTCAAACTTTCATTTCATGGTGCTTAGTTCTTTGAAGAACTTGAGATAAGATGGAATGTTCCTAATCACATCTAACAAGGGTCGATTAACAATGAAAGAAAACATGCGATATAGATAGGAAAACTGTTCATCTTGTTTCGATTCCTTAAGGCGACTTGGATATGGAATTAGTGGTCAATAAGGATCCATCGCCTTGTATAGTTTGTCCTTCGTTGTCCTTGGTGTCATGCTTAAGTTATTCACGTTTTTAAATGTGACTTGAAGAGTTTCTCCCATTGCTTTTCTCATTTTTCTCATCTTCTTCTTTGGTGAGGCTTTCCTTCTCTTGATCTTCAGTGTCAGGCAGCTCAGAAGGAAACTCAACATGATTTTTAAATCACTTTACCACTTCTCATAATGGTGATCTCTTGGGCTTACTTGGGTTGACTGGGCAACCATTCCTTTTGATTGTTATGCATTTGAGCTGCAAGTTAATCCATTTAAATCTCAATCCTCTTGACAGATGCTTCTAAGGAGTCGAATCTCTTGTTGTTCGTTTCTTGATTTTGAGTTATGACCTGAATGAATACATTCAGACTTTCCTCCATAGAAGGCTTTCCTGGTAGTTGTCATTTGAGGATTGGACTTGGAAAAATTTTTGCCTAAAAAATTTTGATATTGTGGTTAGGTTACATCGGTGGATTGTTGGTCTTCTAAGAGAAGTTGGGGTGGTTTCTCCAACCATGGCTATAGGTGTTTGAGTATGGATCATTTCACTCCCTTGGTTAAAAATCGTTAAGTGAGTTAACTTATTCTTCCCCATCTACTAAAGGTTCGTAAGAATATGAACAAACATTAGCTCCATGAACAAAAGTTCCACAGATACCACACATCTCTTGATTTGGAACATTTTGGGGTAGCCTTGTAGTTAGCATCTTCACATGCCTCGTAAACTCATCTTCACTTCATAAACTCTAGCTCTTCTTCCCCTCACGTTTTTTTGTTAAGAATTAGCCCCCAATATTTCAAAGATTTCATAAGTTTCTTCGATTGTCCTCTCTCCTACAGCTCGTCCTACAGCATTTTCCACCGTGTACTGGCACTGCTACGTCAACCCATCAAAAAAAAATTGGTTTAGCAGGTAAAGCAAAAAATGATGGTGTGGACATTGTATTAGCAAGAGTTTAAAGTGTTCCCACACCTCTTGGAATGGCTCTCCCTCCAGTTGGCTCAATGGTAAGAGGTGTGTTGCTAGATAACAACAAAACTTTGAGGTCATGGGTTCGAGTCGTGGACTCACCCTTGACCAAAGAGGACAATACCGATTAAGGTTGGATGCCGCGGTATAACCCGCAAACACATTCGGGGACCTAAGCCCGAGTGTGGGGTCCAACAAATTTCAACATATAAAAACAAGTAAAATTAAACAAAATTCAACACAACAATGGTGCCATTAATTATATGTAATGAGAAAACAAAATATCGCTCCTTACTCTCTTTATGATACTTGTCAAATTTTCATGTCTATATTAAAAGGATTCAAATGACATAAAAATTGAACAAATTTGGATTTTTTCTCTCTCCTTCCTTTATATTTCTCTTATCCTATTTGTCTCTCTGCATTATATTTTATGTTTTCCAAATTTCATTTTTTCTATTTTTAGGTTAAAAATACTCATTACTTAATGATGTTATACCTCAAGAATCTTGCAACTTAGAAATTTGAAAAATATGATGACAATACTGATTCAAAGGCTCACCTATGAATATTTTAGAGTTATAAAGACTTGTTAATTTATTGCTTTCCTAAGAGACTTATTGTATTAATACATATGACAAATGATTTCTTGACTAAAACAAGGTTTAACCAATATAAAATGGTGACTTATAAGGACCTCTAACAAATAAAACAGAAGCCTACTAAAAGTTTAAGAAGTTATCATACAAAGGCAACAGAAGCCTATTTGTCTTTCTCATTAAAAGAAAGTGTATGGCTTTTTTTTAAAAGAAGTTTTAAAATCTGTATTACAATAAGTCATACCAGTTCTAAAGTTGCTTCAATGACTTGGTCAATCAATATGAAGTGTTGGATAGTGTTTTAGAAAAAGGGAAGATAGAAATATATATTCAATAGCCTACCAAAAAACCATTTTAGAAAAAGAAAGAAGAAGAAATGAATCATATGGATCTCACTTTTACCCAACCTATATCAACCCAACAATAACACTAAAAGTCTAACCATCAAAATAAAATCACTTTAAAAAGAGGACTTTGGTTAATCATGCACCTCCTTTATTTTCTCATATCCTTATCCTTATATGCCTCCACCTCTAATGTCATATGGTATTTAGGTGACTTATATATAAACTTACTAAATTTATAAACTCCACCATAAATTTATCCTCAATAACCACCTCTTTCATAAAACTACACTGTGTAACCATATTCAAGTTATGCTCCACCCGTATAATAGACTTGGGGGAAATAGAGGAAATTAGAATAACAAAAATAGTAATAAGGGAAATGAAATTATTGAGGATAGATATATAAGAGAGAGTCATTACCACTAATGTAGGTGATGTTACCATAACTTTATAATCTTCCATTGGGTCAAAAAAAAGCATTCTTATATTTGTTAACCCAAGGTTTATATTTAACGATTTTGATGATGACTATATAATATTTCAAAATTCAAATTGGATTTATTTCCTTGTATAGATAACGGTATTTTGTAAAAGGAAATAAAATTATTGGAAAAATACTTTCTTTCTTGCAGGAACCTTCTTAATAAACTTTCCTTATTAACATCTGGGAGGATCTTACCGTTTCGAACAATTAGCTCCAGAAATTTTTGTTCCAGGATAACTCATAATTAAGATGAAGCAACGATTAGTTAAAGAAATTGACTATTTAAATAAGAGCAACAACACTTGTGAAGTAACGAACATACACAGACATTCGAAACATTTGAGCAACACCTATCTTCTTGGAGTCATATCATTCTTATTATGCCTTAGAAAGTGAAATCACTCTATCAAGAGAGAAATTGCTATTTGAGAATTTACTTTTGATTTTACATTTAATTTTTCTGTGAGCTTTTAGAAGTTTGTTATACACTTCGAGTGTGGAAGGTTAGAAAACCTTGAAAAATATATACTTGTGAGCTTAGAGAGACTCATCAAATTTAATACTCAAATTCTTATAATGAAATACTCAAGTTGGATACTTGGGGACTGGACGTAGGCTGGGGTTGTAAGTCGAACCAGTATAAATCGACTGCGTCCTTCTTCTCTCTCTGTCTTTGACTTTTAAATTTTCGCATTATATTATATGTGTGTTCTTTTTGGCTAGAGGCTCCTTCACTTTTATAAGAGGCTCCTTCTATTTTCAACTTGTAAGAGGTTTCTTTCAGTTTTAACATGCGCCTTCTATTTTTAAATTATTTTAACAGGATTTATCATTCAATAGGCTTCTTTTGTTTTAGTAGGGTCCTATCCAAAAAAAAGGCTCGTATTGCCTAACAGACTCCTGCCGTTTAAAAGGCTTTATCGTCTGACAGGCTCCTACTATTTTTATTCATTAAGTAGGATATGTTTATTACACGAATTGAAAGAACTTGCGAAAATTTTTTACAAACAATTCACCCCTCCTCTTGCGTGTGTTTGCTTTATCAATATTCAACTAAACAATTTGAACTATCATACCCTGGTTGATATAAAATAGAGTTGACATATAAGTATCATAATAACATGACCGAATATTCAATTAAAGATTAAGCCTTTTTGTAGGATAAAATAAAATCATTCATAAAGCAAAAATGGTTAAAGATATAGGCGAGTGAACTAAACATCAATGATGATCCTTGCAAACATAACCAATATAGATATAATAAGCGTAAAGTTGCTAAAGGAGAGGTTTGGAAGCAATTAAATTTGATTATCACTTCCAGCCATTTATCTAGTATAGTTTGTTTTCCTTATCTTTTTTTTCAGCTTATTGTTATAGGCCCATGTAGTATGTGTCTATTAATGGAACTTTTATACTTATGAACAATTTAGTCGAATTTGGGCTGCATTAATTGTAAAATGATTTTGCCTATATGTTATCAAGGATAGTTAATTGATGAATGCTTTAATATTCAATATTTATTCTTTTCATTCCTAAACATAGACATATGTCTAGTTTGAACTTTAATGATAGTTTTGAATTTCTAGATACCACTATAGTATCTTAAATAATACCTAAATACTTTTACAAGGTTCTTAATTTTATTTTCAAGTCTTTTATTTCAATGAAATTCTTGGATATCCTTCTAGGATCTTCAGTTTCATATAAAATCCTAGACATTTATATTTGTTAATTCTTAAATACACCTCAAAGACCTTTAATAGTAGTTTTGAATTCCTTTATAATTTCTAATCTAGATATCTATTTAGTGTTCTCATTATTAGTTTGTTAACCTTTAGAAGCCTCTTCAGGCTCCTTAATTTTAGTTGATTAATTCTTAAATATCTAAGAACTAATAGTTGATTAATTCTTAGATATTCAATTTTAATGTTAGTTTTAAAATATTTATCAAAGCCTTTTTATTTTCAGTCTTGTATTTCAGATAGCTCAATAGACCTTTTAATTTCATTCTTATGTCTTTGATGTCTATACACTTTTTAATGAATCTTGTGTTGTAGATAGTTATCTAGGACTTTCAATTTTAGTTTTATTTTTAGATACTACTCTAGATCCTTTTAATTTTATTCTTGTATCTTAGACTTTAATTTTTCTTATTTATTTTAAATATTAATCTAAATCCTATATATCTCTTTTTATATTTATTTCAATTTTTCTTTTTAATTATTAGTGACTAATCTTAGACATCTCTCTATAATTTTATTCATTTTAATTCCAAATTATAAATATCTTTCTTGACTTTTGAATTTCAATCTTATCTTTTTAAATTGTTAGTGAAATTAATAAAACTATATGAATATTGATGTATTTTAGTCGATTCTTAATAAATATATATAAATGGATATAATTAAAACTACAAATTGAGAATTCTTCTAAACTAAAATAAAGTCAATTATTAATACAAAGAATCCTATATTAATTAAATTTATTAAGTCTAAATTGACCAATAAAAAAGGGAAAAAGAACTAGTTTTGTCAAGTCTAATAGTTTAAAAGATAATTTAATTAAAAGCCTAAAATCAATTCACAATCAACTAATCAAATTAGTCTAATCCAATTAGCCCAAAACTTTGGCACGAATCGCCTGTGCCGTTTGGCCTATTTTAAGGCTGTGCCACTGATTTTTATCCACACGTTTGTATGGGTCTCATATAAATATGTGAATAAAAATCAATAGAATAGAGTTAGAATAGGCTAATGCGAGCAGAGGATCTATTCCTCAAAACTTTAGCCTAGTGCAAAAATCCAATTAAAGCAAAGTTTTTTTAAAATTTAAATCAAGAAATTCCTTTTTAATAAAATAAAGTTGATTTTATTTTTTATCAAGAAAAGAACGTATTTCATCTTCTTTTTAAGAATCTATTATTTTTTTAATGATCTTTTTGTTTAACTCCAAATCAAATCATATTTTGAAGTTTCTTATTATTATTTTCAATTCAAGTCCTATATTTTTATTTCAAATCATAATATCAAGTTCTAATTACTTTATTATATTTTTAATACTCCGAATAGAACCACAAATTCTTAAGAATATAATCACATTTTATTTTTTATTTTAAACCCTAAACATCAAACTCATAATTCAAAAAATCCTAAGCATTCATCCAGAAAAGTTTTCCAGGGACTGCCTGAGGCACTTAGTACGATTACCTCCTACTTACAAATTTCACGTACAGTATGTTACTTCGATGGGAGGTTTTGTGCGTTTCCCACTTCTCTTCTTATGTTGTTCAATAGGTACGAGGCTTGCATGGATGTGACTCACAAGCCTGTCCGTCGTAAATTCCACATTCAAGTTGCTCATTTAATTTGATATATCAGTGAGAGCACAAGTTTGGAGAGATTGTGAGATCCAATAAGAAGATCGGGTGTTTGTTTGAAGAGTTGTATCATGCTCCTGAACGTGGTTATTCTGCGTAATACTAATAAGAGCATGGAGAACGTTGTATTCAGAATTCATTGTGGAGGTCGTCCATTCTCAAGGAGGCTGAAGATAAGGATGCATAAGGTCCCAGAGGTTCCTACGGCGTTCCACGATGGCTTAAACTCCCACCTTTCAGCCACAAGGTAAAATTCTCGGTTTCAAGAAACCTTTGTAACCTGATAATACAATTGAGATTCTTTTTTATAACAACTTCCTATCTATTCACCAATGGTGGTGTATCAAGTATCAATCAAAGTATTGATCCATTTTGTTTGTTTAGAATTGGTTTCTTAATTCTTATTTTTGGTCAGTGTCAGGTGTATGGATTTTGAGCTTCATTGTAAGTAGTGTGTCTTTCTGTACTTGAGCTTAAATAGGACATACCAGCAGCTGAAATCATAAAATCCGATCATTTTGCTGGTGTTGCTGTGCCCTGATGGAGAGTTCCATGCGGTAGGAGACTCTCTTGATGGCATGGCATCCTACAGAACTAGTGGTTTGAAGACACTGGAGATTAAGACGTCATTTTGGCAGTGACTGTCCAATGCAACAGAGACAAGATTTCGCCAAATACATGATCGCCACTGCTTCTCAGAGAAGCCAGTGCGCATGGACGCATTTAAATCAAATAGTTTCAGCAGCTTACTGACCTGAGCTTAGCCAAGTAAGTAGTTCTTTGAAACCTTGTAGCTAAAGATGAGAACCTATAACAGAGGGCAGGAACAGGTGCAAATATATATAGATCCTTTTTTCACTTCCAGCTTTATAACTCGATCAAGTTCTTCTTTTCTTGCTTAAATGGTTGCAGGTAGATTTTAGTGAACAGATAGTTTTTTTTTTCTGTAAAAGAACTGAGTTGAATCTTGTTTTGCTTTAATTCATTATTCATCAGTTGCATCAGATTTAGGCTGAGGATTCCAGGTCAAGAAACTGAATTTTCCCTGTTACTGTCGTCTCCAGGTTTTGGACTCATTGACTGATGAAAATGTTCAATCAGGAATTAGCAACAACAATACTAGCTAACAATTTTTTAGAGATCGAGTTCATGAGAAACTGCATATAATTGGGAACAAAGTGAAAAGCCAGTGATTCAAAAGGTTAGGATCCTAAATCTCCATTGCACCCAAACAAAGACTTTGGATCTTTGCTTAGAAGATCTCTAAGATCGAGTACTTAACATGTTAATATTACATGTATTCTCCTATTTAACATAGAACCTGGGCCTTTGCCTTCTTATCTTTTAATTGTTTGCTTCTTCTCACTTCCACTCTCACCCTTTCAGTTCCTAAAGCCTACTTCCTGCTCTTCAATTGCAACTTGGGAAAAATGCCAGGAGATGAAAACCTGATCATTATTTCAAATCTAAAGAAACGCGCAAGTCCCACCAGTTTACAGGCTTAGGCTATTCTTCTCTCCAATATAATTACTTGCACTATCCTTTAAATTCCTTAGGTTGGTAACAACATAGAATTTGAAAGCTTTGATAGATCCTTAGTACATATAAGCATTGCGAATTTGCATGCAAAGGTAACGCTTCGCTGCAGTTCTATTCTCTCCTATTTTCCTGAAATTGGAAGAAGTACTATACCTCCATAATAGCACACGGTCAATCAATGCAATCACCGATTGAAACTGCAACTGGCCATATAAACCAAAACCAGACGGTGATCCAGGCTTCTGGCAGAGGGGAACCATTCGGCAGCCAGCATTAGAACAAAATTGACATTACCTGGCCAAGTTTTCCTGCAGAACTTCTCCGTTCTTATTTGCTTCCTTTCTCCATTATTTCCTAGTAAAGAAACACACCAGCTCAAGTTCTAGTCCTAAACATAGCTAGCTGGAGAGAAAGGAATCCTAAGCCATCAGACTTCTTTAGCAGTAAAGATTTACCGCAAACCTGATGCTTTAGAGTGCATACATCCTCTTATATTCACTATTCAGAATTTCTGAATCTGATGCCACAGACATAGAGTAAGATCGTGATCGGCTCTCAGCTTTTCTTATATTCTTCAATTTACACTCCTCCATTCTATGTAAAATGACACAGTAGCACATGGCACCAATTGTAGTAAGCATAATTGTGCCTCCAATCACTGTTGCATAAATCGCAAGCCACCTGGAGTTCTTACCCACGACTACATATGTGAGAGAAACAAAGGCAATTGACACGAAGAGGCACGCCAACCACATGAGTTTGTTAATGACAAACATAAGCTGCTTCTTTGCCTTCTGCTCAATAGCAACAATAGATGTTTGGACAACAACAACAGCCAGAGAGATGAACAGAGCTAGGCTGTCAAAAATGAAAAAGAGTAGAAAAGCTGGATCATCTGCTATATGAGCTTGCCCAAGTGATGCCCCATCTGTTTTATTCTCAACATACTGTCCAGGCACGGTGAAAATTGCTGCAAAAGCAACCGTAGCAATGAGAACAGCAACAATAGTTGCATTATTTATAGCATTGTTGAGGCCATTAATGTGGAGCTTTTTTAACTTCTTAGCAATTTTCTGGACCCTGAAGCCTGTTTGACGGGTCTGTTGGAGTTGAGACCGCACATCATGCTTGATATCGCTAACAGTTTGCTTAAGTTGCTTTGCTGCATTTGGTGGTTTCCCTTGGTCTTTGGAATTGGTAGCCCCTGCTTCCTTTAAAAGGGACACAAGTTCTTGATTTCCAAGTTTTTCGGCAATGTCAAATGGGGTCTCTCCAGCCTTGTTGATAGGATTAATGTTGATACCCTCTACAGATAGCAAACAGCGTACATTCTGCAACAAGATGAAGCAAATTTGAGTAAGCATCTATAAGCCAGGCAGGTTTTCAGTTACATGTCAATTACAGGGAAGACAGGCAAAAAGAAAGAAGGAATTTGCTCTAAAGGTTTGATGTTCCAATGTGATGAGCAACCACTATCTGGTGACTCAAAATTTTGATGCAAATGAGTTGATAAGTACTATGAGTTTGTTTTGTCTCCATCAGCATTCTGATAATAAATGCAGCGGTGTGCTCTCTTTTCAAATATATATATATATATATATATATATATATATATATATAGACATGTACTCTGTGCAGACTATTGTATGAGTAGAAAAGATGAGAAAAGAATAATCAAATTCCAGTAATAAGCAATGATCACTTTTTCGTTGGCTCAGGTGGTAAGATATAGATATTACTACGGGGAAAATATCCTTCCATGAAAAAAAGTCCACCACAACCAAAAGCTACAGAGACAAGATGAAAGACAAAAAGAAAGAGGAAACACCTGAGCACGATTCTTCTTTGTGGCAATGTGTAAAGCTGTGTTTCCCTTGTTATCTTCCAGACTAACAACAGATGAATCAGGTTTTAGCAACTCCAGTATGATTTCTTCATTTTGCCCTTTCACAGCCATGTGCAATGCAGTTTGCCCTTTCTTATCAGTCCTAAAGCCAATGCTTGGATCCTTGCTCAGCAAGGACCTAACAACTTCCAAATGCCCCATCCTAGCTGCTGAATGAAGGACAGTTTTACCATTATTCTTGGCGATCTTAGTAAGATTAGAATCTGTTTCCAGAAGAAAATCCACAACATCTATGTGTCCTTGAGTTGCAGCTGTGTGTAATGCAGTAGTGCATGACAAATCAGTAGTCATGGCCAGGTTAGGGAACACTTGCAAAAGTCCTTTGAGCACCTCTGCAAGATCAAGTTAAAATTAATCAGAAACAACAGTGAAAAGTTTGAAGTGAAAGTTGTCTTAAGCCGGAAACAATAAACCAAGTTGGTGAACTTCTGCTACATACTGCACCTCATTCTGGGTCCAAATTAAGCAAATTGTGGTAATATTGATGGTTGAACTAGCCACATCCTGTGGCCTTACTCCTTGATAAAGCATAATGGATGAAAATATTTCATGGGACTGACTCTATGTGTTTCAACCATTCAATCAAAACTCCCGCAGTTACAAATGTAAAGACTTGGAGATGGAGACATCCATAAAACAAAAGGGAAAAGAATCATAGTTGTCACAATCTATGCAACACAGGTATTCAATCAGCAATGATGCCAACTTAAAATTTGAGTGTGATTATGATGCATTATAGATTACAGCTTCACTAGTGTAGCCCATGTTCCCTTTGGTCCTACACATCATACCCTAGACATGTGAGCACAACAGCATTAGAACCACTGAAGCCTTGATTCAAGACACTGATGTAAAGAAGATAGGCAAAATGGTGTTTCTTCTAAATCAGGAGTGCAGTTCATAGCTTGATGATATTGGGGTTAGCAAACCCATGAACTAGCTATAAACTAGCAGAGATTCCTTAACTTGCTGTGGGTACCACTAGCAAGATCTTGTTTGTCGAGTAAAATTTAGGAAATCCTGTTATCGTTTCAA
This sequence comes from Erythroxylum gracilipes, assembly GCA_026413385.1. Classification (NCBI taxonomy): domain Eukaryota; kingdom Viridiplantae; phylum Streptophyta; class Magnoliopsida; order Malpighiales; family Erythroxylaceae; genus Erythroxylum; species Erythroxylum gracilipes. The sequence continues at coordinate 13,052,128 of JANZLC010000001.1, forward strand.
AAATATTGTACAATAGACTTAACAGAACTTAATAACATGAGAAGGATGAGATAAATTTTGGTTTTATAATAACATATCTTAAGGACGTAATTGTAAGCAAGAAGCTGACTGACCCTTATGCTTTACTAGATCAGATTAAGGAGAACACTAAGTGGGAATTTGGTTTATACCTAGATGACCTTGCTTTGCTGCAACATGGAAGGCATCATATCCATTCCTAGCTACAATAGAAGCAATCTCCAGGTCCATAACTTCCAACATCTCAGCAACCACACCCGCATAACCATTCTCTGCCGCTGCATAAAGGGGGGTCTCTCCTTCCTGGTTCTGTATTGCCAACAAACTCTTTGACTCATTACCATCACAGTTATTTAGAATCTCTCTTACTCTACTCAAATTTCCTGCTCTAGCTGCCAAGTGAAGCTGAGAGTCACCACGCTTTCCAGGTGACTCTTTGCTTTTTCTCTTCTCACTAGCACCAATAAAACTTAACTGTCTAGTCATTACAACCCGAAAACTCTTTTGTTTGTCCATGAATCCACGAAAGTTTTGCTGTTTCTCCGTTGCTCCACGAAAACTTGGGTCTTTTTCCATCACTCCACGAGAACTCGACTGGATTTCTGTCACACCATGAAAACTTGGGTGCTTTTCCATCACTCCACGAGAACTCGACTGGATTTCTGTTACACCATGAAAAGTTGGGTGCTTTTCCATCACTTTTTGTTTCTCTGGGACTCCACGAAAGCTCTGCTGTTTCTCTATTGTTTTCTGTTTCTCGGCCATTGTGTCCAATATTTCACAGAAGTATCACCCAATCTTAACAAATTAATCAGTGACGGGTAATTATTCACTTGTATGTGAAATCTAGATTCTTAAACCAGAAAGTCCAGATATTTATTGCCTTCCTCTATGATACATACTTGGAATCTTAATTTCACGGCCAACAAATCACTTTCCTTCCACACGATCAAACATCACTATGATATACACATCTCCAGAAAATATCAACAACTAAAGCTTCCCATACTGGAAAACTCAATTCTCTTACAAGAAGCAATGCCTAACTTCATGGAAGATATGAATTTTCCTTTTATTTATCAAACCGATTAGGATCCTTGGTAAAAATCACACCTTGTTCCACTTTGGAAGCTGAGAGAATCTGAGCAACAGTCTTAAACAACAAAGGGGTTCCAGAATACCTGATCTTGAGCTCAAAAGCGTGAACTTTGAGCGGAGAAATGGCTAATGAGGTACGCAGTAGACACCTGGTACGAATCTAAAAAACCCAGACAGTGATTTCCAACGAAGAACTGAAGCCTTTAATAGAAAACCAGAGGCTGACGGAGCTGAGGGTGACATATATCGGCAACCACCTTTGTTTTGTTTGTAACACTGCTTGTACATGTATCGGCAACCACCTTTGTTTTGTTTGTAACACTGTTTGTACTTCTTTTTCCTTGTGTTCTCTTTTCTGGATGCTTTTTATCAAATGGTAAAAGCAGAGCTATTATTCGAACGTACGTATGTCTAAAAAATCACTGGGTGGTGTAAGCTTAAAGTCAAAGATGGGCTGTAAGTTACACCAATCATCTGTTACTGTAAATAACTCTATTAAATAAATAAAATTGAACAATTGTGATCTTTTTGAAAACTGGGAGTACATATCCATGTTCGTTGGGATAGAAGGTCTACCCTGCCACATTGACGTTACTTATGATTCACATGTTATTACTTACAAATGTTACTTTTACCAAGTTCAGTGAGAAACATACAAACAAACTCTTTTTTCCCTTTTTGCAAGGAAAGGAAAAGAAGAAAGAAGTGGGGAAGGGGAGTTGGGGTCCACTAATTCTAATTGTAAGGCCGCCATTATTGTCAAAGAAAGTCACTGTAAGTGGACAAAATTGCTTGGCAGTGGATGATGAAGCTTTTTTCCAAAAAAAAGCATCAGCAGTTCAGTCATACAACAAACTCCCCATTCTTATGATTAATGTTAAGCATCACTCCACCCACCGACTCATGAGCAGCCCGGCTTTGGATAAATTTGATGTAATTAGTTGATACTTGATTGGCATAACGCTGGTAAAATTGAATTGTTGGTGAGCCCTTTCCTTTAAGCTAAGACTTGTTCTTTTGGATTCATATTTAGGAGAAGCTGTGGCCTTATTTTTGAAACGTAAAGAACGTGCGCATTACCCCATTTTGCGAAGAATCGTTTCCAACTACTGTACCACTCATTTGACAGACCTTACCATTAAAGTGATGTAATTGTAATATTTTAGTTAATAATCAAACTCTAACCACTTATATGGATATATTGACCCAAAAAAAAACGCTACTTAATGCGGATCACATGTGAAATTACTATTATTGAAAAAGATACTTTACCTAACCCACAAAATTTGCTTACACTTTATAATAATCGACCTTTTAAAAATTAGATTAAAAATTAAATGGATATTACAATCAATTAATATTAAACTGTTATAAAATAAATTTAAGAGTAAATAATATTTCAAAAGAGATTCTCTTTATTTATCAAAAATTTTGAAGATTAATTAAAAATTATTAAAAAATTAATTGATTTATTTTAATTCATATGAATTTATTAATTTACGAAAATTGATCGATTAATTAATAAATTAATTAATTTTTAACAACAAAAATTATTAAAATAAATTAAATAAAAAATTTTATAAACCTAAACTAAAATTTTAAAATTTTTATATTGATAATTCAAAATCGTTAAATCTCTTACTCATTAATAATAATAATAATAATAATAATAATAATAATAATAATAATGGTGGTACTAATAACAATAACAAATAAGACCACTTTACTTACGTAAGAAAGAGAGGTGACACCTACGACAAGTCCATGCCGACAAGCTTATCTCAATTGTACTGAAACTTTGCTATATAATATACGTATTTTTATGTTAGACTGCAAGGAAAGAAAAAATTGAAGACAAACAAATCAAAATATCTAATCATAATGCATGAAAATACATACATGTAAATGTGATGTTGCCTTGCTCTCTCTCTCTCTCTCTCATTATTTTTTTGTTTCAGTAGGCAATAATTAGATGCATAGTGATGGTAAGTAAAAGTCAAAGAAGCATGTCTTGAGTATGACACATGCCTAAAATTTGTTTTGACTTTATCCTATTCCTGTCAGCTTACAAATTAATCCTGGTCTTATACGTAATTAAACAAAGTTTGATATCAAATATGAGGAATAATATTGAATCAATCAACTCAATCAGCTACTAATTTATATACTCAAACACTCTTAAGAATAAAAATATATGATTATTTAAATTTCATTTCAATTCTTTATTTTTCTATTCTTAATAACTTTGCAAGATCTTAGAACTTCAAACTAAATACGTTTGTTAAGAATGAAGTATTAGTTTAACAAATCCATCTGTATGATCTATCCAATAAGCAGTATACAAAATTTGACCAAATATTATTTTATATTTTCCTTACACTATATAGTTGACATAAAATGATTTACTAGAAACAGAAAAAAGGTCCATTGGCTGAGTAGCATGCATTGTGCAAAATCCAATTCCAACGAGAGGGATGGTCAAAAAGGAAACTTCGAAAGCCACCATCATCTGGAAGATATTTAGAAAGGCATTGCCCATTTGACCAAACTTGATGCTAAGCCAAGACAGCAGTCAACATTGTATTTGATTAGGTTTGATTAGTTTTGCATCTCACAGTTCATTGTCCAATTCAGTTATGTCTATCTAGTCCAAACACACACACATAATTGCTTCGATAGTTTTCAAATGAAGTATCTTCAATTGCTGTCAACCACTTTTGTGGAATATCCTACTATCCTGTGCGCGGAGAGTTACTTCAATACAAACTAACTGGGCAGTCCTTTATTCTTCGTAATGTTAAACTGGTGGCTCTCCTCTTGGCCATAGAGAAAAAGGGAAAGGAGTACATGAATTGGAAGCTAAGTTCTATGCATCTTACTTTCATGTACTTTAAAGACATTAATGAATATGCATATAAATAATTTCAAGTTGCTTAAAATTACGGACATGAAAATTTGAAAAGATGTACGAATGAGGCTATTCATAAAGTGATTTTAACAAGATTTAAAATGAGATTTACCAATTACCCGCAGCTTAATCCTTATCAGTTGGTGGTCTTTTGTTCTCTCATTTTTGTCTCTTCTATGAGGAGTTAAACTCTAATATTTCAATTTCAATCTTCCATCATTTTCTCCCATGGATGACGATAGGAGCTTTGTGGATATGGCTGATGTTGTATCAGAGAATGAAGTGATTCTTGTCTCGGCTGAGGAAGATGATAAAAACGGTATTGTCTACAGCGTCAATGATGTCAAAGTTGAATCCTTTGATAACCCTCCTTTCTGTTTGGTTGGACGTTCTCTCACTGAACATACGATCAACTACAATGCAATGGTCCACACGTCGGCTTCTTTATGGAGACCAATCAGGGGTGTTCAACATAGAAAACTATTAGGTGATCTTTTTCTTTTCTAGTTTTTTCATGAGGTGGAGGTTCATTGTGTTTTAGATATGTCACCATGGTCTGTTGACAATCAAATGCTCATTCTAGATATGCTTGGGGCTACACAGAATCCTTTGGAGGTTCCTTTATTTTTTGTTCCAGTTTGGGTTCAAATCCATGGTCTTCGTTCAGGATTTTGATCTGAGAGGGTGGCATCTGATGTTGGTAAGGCTATGGGGAAGTATTTGCATGTCGATCTTGAAAATTTTAATGATTTATGGAACCCTTATTCGAGGGTGCGAGTGCAACTTGATGTTCGTAAACCGATTAAGGAAACAATGCGATTGAAATAAGAAGGTTGCGAATGGTGTAATGTGACCTTTGTTTATGAGAGATTACCAATGTTTTGCTTGATATGTGGTTTTATGGGACATAGAAAAATTATGTCCTCGACTTGTTGATTTTCCTCCGGGAAAGGCAGTTCAGAAATACTCACTGGATATTTGTGCCCTAACACGCTGATCACAGCTAACATTTGGCTCCAAATGGCTGTGCTCGGTCCATCTAGCTAGAGGAAATGGGGGTTCGAATTCAAAGGTAATGCAGAATCTTCGGCCGAATTGGTTGCACCCAATTATGCATAAAATCTGGTTATCCCTACTATTTTGGTAGGTGTGGATTCTGTGAATATTTAATGACAACAGATTGATAAGCCTTCAGGAAGTTAAGGTGATGAAGTGGAAATTATTAATGTGGTTGACCCGAAAAGAAAGAGAATGGGCCTGGATCATTCGAAGAAGGCTCAAGATTTTGCTAATTCCGAAAGCATGTCCATTGATCCAAAGACAACAACAGTGACGTCTGGTACCCAGACTCGCCGATATCGATGAGTTGCTTGAGCTGGAATTGTTGTGGACTGGGAAATCCATGCTCAATTCAAAATCTTCAGTTTATTGTCCAACAAAAAAGACCAATGTTTATTTTTTTAATTGAAACTTTGTCATTGTCAAATAAAATTTCAGAAATAAAGACATTTTTGGGTATGACGATTTTGTTGTTGTAGATTGTATCGGCCATAGTGGTGGTCTTGCTTTAATTTGGCGTGTCCTTTCTTCTGTTTCTGTGTTGAATTTATCTATGCAGTGTATTGATGTGGAAGTACTAGTTGAAGATGTTGGTAATTGGCGAATCATAGGTTTTTATGGGAATCCTGATCAGAATCATCACAGAGAGTCATGGGCTCTTCTCCATAATTTAGCGGATTGCAGTAGCTTGCTTTGGGTTTGTATCAGCGATTTTAATGACATATTAGCACAGCATGAGAAACGAGGTGGTAGAAGACAACCTAATCATCTAATGGAGGGTTTTCGGAATGCTATTAGTGATGCTGGACTTTTTGATTTTCCTATGGGTGATTACCAGTTCACTTGGGATCATGGTCGTAATTCCGACAATTAGATATAAGTAAAATTAGATAGAGTATTTGTTTCTGATGCTTTGAGCTCTTTATTTCCCTATGCGTAAGCTGTCTCTTTGGATACTTCGACTTCGGATCATCTTCCGATTATGCTTGAGTTATGTACCTTTGTCCCACATAATCGAGCTAGTCATTTTCGATATGAAAATAGTTAGTCCAAAGAGCCAAATTGTCGAGTGATAGTACAGGATAGCTGGGACCCTTCGACTGGGGATGAGATACAGGATCGCTTATCTCTTTGTGGACAAGCATTATATAGATGGGGTCTGGACTTGAGGGACTTTAAGAAGCGTGAATTGGAAGACATCCTTCGGATTATTAACCAACTAAGAAGTTCACGCGTACTGCAGGATAAGGAATGATTTCATAAAGCAAATCAGAAATTCTTCCAGATTTTACATGAAAGAGAGATTTAGTGGAAACGACAATCGAAGGTTTTTTGGCTTAAGGATGGTGATTCCAACACATGGTTTTTTCCATGCCATGGCAACACATCGCCAAAAGAAAATTTCTTTCAATCGTCTCAAGGATGTTTCGAGTTTGTAGATTGATAATGAGGCAGGTTTGGAATCTCTAATCTCCTCTTATTTTACTGAGATGTTTATTGCTAGTCCTGGTGATCTTGATAATGTGATTAATTTAATACCTGCTTGTGTTACTACTCAAATGAATAATGTGATTAATTTAATACCTGCTTGTGTTACTACTCAAATGAATGATTTGTTGAATGCTCCATATACATCGGATGAGGTAAAGGCAGCGGTCTTTAGGATGCAAGCAGATAAATCCCCTAGCTGTGATGGATTCAATCCAGATTTTTACTAGACCCATTGGGAGATAGTAGGTCTAGCAATTACTGAGGCATGTATTGATACTTTGAATAGGGGGATGATTCCGCCAAGATTGAATGAAACAGTGCTTGTATTTATCCCTAAAAAGTCAAAGCCTGAGACTATAGGGGATCTCCACCCGATAGCGCTTTGCAATGTTTTGTATAAGATTGTTAGTAAGGTTATTGCTAACCGTTTGAAGCTTATCCTGCCTGACAATGTCTCACCATCTCAGAGTGCTTTTGTTTCCTATAGACAAATTCAAGATAATAGCATCAGTGCTTTTGAGCTAATGCATTGTTTCCATAATAAAAGGCGAGGTAATGATGGGTTTGCTGCATTAAAAATGGATATTAGCAAGGCGTATGATCGCATGGAGTGGAGTTATATCTCAACGGTTCTTGCTAAATTTGGTTTTTCACAAGCTTGGATTAAGCTAGTTATAAAATGCTTAACTACAACTCAGTACTTGGTTTTGCATAAAAGGAAATTGTTGGGCCCTATTCAACCTTCGCGTGGGATAAGACAAGGGGATCCCTGTTGGATCTTGATTTTTCTCTAAATTTCTTATAAATTGCTTAAATAGTTATTTATGTTTGTTTGTTGGTTTAAAATTTTTATTTTAGAATTGGGTCATTAATTAGAAATTTGAGGGAAGGATTAGAAATTGAAATTAGAATGAAGTGTTAGGA
>JANZLC010000001.1:13088608-13103536 GCA_026413385.1 Erythroxylum gracilipes
AATACAACACTAATTTCCTTATTTAATTTCATTTAATAAATCAAATTTTCAAGAAAAAGGGTCGGGGTCCAACAGATCTCATAGATTAAAGTGTGGAGATACTTAAACAAAAATGTGGGTGCTTATTAGAGAATAAGTTCAATAAACTGGCTCAATCATGAGAATCTCGAATGGAACATTACTTGTGTGTCTGTGGATTATCTCATTATGATGGTTGTATAATTGATTCTTAGACTTGAGATTACCAAAGTTATCTCATATAGGAATTACTATGTTTTGATGCTACTTATGTTCTATTTTTGGAGTAGTTCAATTCGGTAGTTATTGGATATAGTATGAACTATGTGGAGATATTTGAGTAAATCAATAAAAAATTCGTTGTCCTAAAGTAATTAGGGAGAATGTTATGCTGTTTTTGATTGGTAATGATTTTAGGAATCTCTGGCTAGAGTAAATTGAAATTTAGAAAAGTTGTTTTCAAATATCAATTATAAATCATTTACTAATTACCAAGAACGAACATGATTGGATTATTTAGAGTAGACATGCATTCTATACTCTAATTCCAATTGGAACATTAGATAATGAAAGGATTAATTTATACATTATAGCCATGCATAGACAGGTTAAATTAAACCACTTTGACATTCCTAATATTTGGATGGTCATGACATGTTGCTAGACGTCAACCATGATCTATAATTATAGATTGTTTAATTAGGGAATTAAAGACAAATTAAAAGGAGTTTTAATTTATCTGATTCTAATTATGAATTAGAATTAGAATTTATAATCATGGCCAAAATATTAGGAACCTAATGTGTCACATATAAAAAGGTCTAATAAGGAGAAAGTGAAATTTGAATTAAGTTAGACTTAATTGAGAAGTTTTAAAAACTTTAAGGATCAGTGTATGATATTTGATCTTATAAGGATTAATTCATAATTATGACTAAAGTTTGACTTTATTTGTAATTTTAATAAAATCCAAGAACATGAAAAATAAGATTTTTCATATAAAAGGAAAAATTAGAAAAATTGGGAGTTAACACTTCTTACATTTTTCCTCTCAAATTAGATTTGAGTTTTTTCTCTAAATAGATCTGTGGATACCATTAAAGGCCGGATGATTGAACGGCTCGTGGATTGATGGATTTAAAGAAGCATGAATTTATAACAAGAAATTGAAACAGGTTTGTATAGCTTTGTCAATTTCTTGTTTTATGTTTCTAATTTAATTTTGTTAAAGTTGATTCTATGAAAAATTTTAAATTAATTCCATTGCGCTTAGATTCGAACTTGCATTATTTCTCTAATAATGGTATCAGAGCCACTTTTAATAGTTTTAATTTTGATTCATAAGCTTGATTACATTTTTGAGTTTGGTTTTAATATGCAAAAGTTGCATATTTATACGTTGAACCTATTTTGGCTTTTTTGATTGGTGATCTAAAAATGTGTTTTTAGAAAGCTTTTATGGTGTGTTAATGATCTACGTGATTAAATAATTTTCTGGAAAATTTTGTTCTTATTCGTGTTCATCAGAAAGTGTTTCTGGAAAAAAGGTAGGACATGTTTAATCTCTTAGTTGACTGTTGTTAAAGCTTGTGTTAACAATTTCTGGAAGTGATGTAAAATGGTTACATGTGTTTCTGGAAATGTGGAATATGTTTTCATGTGTTTCTGGAAATTTGGAAAATGTTTCATGTGTTTCTGGAACTTATTTTATTTTGATCTTTGATGCACTTGTTTTTCACTTGTGCGATGTTCCTTGAAAATCAGACGAAGAGTTCATTTTTATTGTTGTCTCTTCATTCGCGTAACTTATTGTTGTCTCTTCATTTGCATAACTAAACAATAGAAAACGACACAGATGGTCTTCTTCAAGTCTAGTTTCTATTGATTTTCTAGTTTTCAATGCATAACGTATGCTTTGCTCATGGTTCCAATACAGACAATGGGTTCTGTCCATTTACTCAAGCATTTATGTCCAGTAAATCAACCTTTTAACGTTTCGGTGGCCATTTTATTCATTGTTTGTATTCAAACTTTGATGCTTGGGTAACGTTTGCTTAAATGAATGTTGATGTATGTTTGGTTAATGGGTTTTAATTGTGCTTCATGGTTGACGAAGATTAGGACCACCGGAGGCAGTTGTAGCCACCGGTGATTAGGGAACCACCACTGTCTCACTTTCGAGAGAGAATCTCTCTAGAGTTTTATGTATATAATATTAGAGTTATTTATGCCTCTAGAAATAGTCTGAAGTAAGAGCAAAGAAAGGGGCCAAACATATTAGATTGAAGTTATGAAAATCGATAAAAAAAAAGAAACACGAAGGTTTCTGGAGAAGAAGGGGCACGTGCGGCCAGGAGACTGCGTCTCTTGGCCAAATGACCCACTGGCCAGGAGGCTTGCTTCTCTTGGCCAAATGCGCCAGATGGCCAGGAGACGCTGTCTCTTGGAAGAAGCAACGCGCCAGCTACTTCTCTCTTTTTTATAATTTAATTTTTCAAGTGTTGATTAATTAAATTAAATTATTTTTTAAAAGAATCAATTCAAGTGCTCAATTTATTTTTCATAATTAGATTGTGTTAAATAAATTTATATAATGAGATTATATTATTTAGATTGAGACTTTATTTTTAAATCCCTTACTAAAATATTAAGTATATGTTTAGAACATGAATAATGCCTTCCATTATTATAGGATTAAAGTAGAGTTTTGTTTATTGTTAAGCTTGTTGAGTAAACTCAAGGCCGCATTAACTCGAACATGTTTAGTCTTATAACTATAGATTTTACTTAACTAAATTTATATGATTTGGATGAGTAAACTCATGAACATATTAATTTAGAGGCAAGGTTAGGAATATATTATTAGATATGTTTTGACAAAGAGTTACTCCAAACGGAACTAGGAATTACATAGGATGTGATTGATAAAATGTTATCTACCAATTTTTAATCTAATTAGTTTATCGAGCAAACTCAAGATCAATTAAATTAGGCTAGGAAAATTATGTGATAATTTCTCGAATTAATAGTGATGGTTATTAATTTGTTTAAAATAATGGGAGGAACCAAAATTTTAAAGTCATTATTTATTTGGTTTTACGGTATAAAGTAATTTTTGTTTTTGACAAAACAATTTTGAACAATGAGTATGAACTTGTCGCTAAGGAGCATCATGGATGTAAACAAATTGATTGGACCAAAATTTTTAGACTAGTTGCGTAACCTTAAAATTGTTTTAAGGTAAAAAAAAATTATACGTTCTTGACACTAAACTTCCACCTAAACTTGCACAAGATGTTGCCAACAAGGATTTGGAATGTTGTCAAAGTCATATAAATGACAATGAGCAAGTGACATATGTGATGTTAGCTAGCATGTCTGCCGAGCTTTAGAGGCAACATGAAAATATGAATGTAAGGGAAATGTTACTGTACTTTCAAGAGTTGTTTGGTGCTCAGAGTTGGGTGGAGAGGTTTGAGACTGCGAGAGCTCTGTTTCAATGTCGGATAACTCCTGGACCAGCAGTGGAACTTCATGTTTTACAAATGATTGGCTACATTGAAAAATTAGGTCAATTGGGGTATGACCTGAATCTTGAGTTGAGCATTGATTTAGTAGTCTAGTCTCTTACCTCAAGTTTTTTCACAATTTATTATAAACTTTCACGTGAATAAAAAGAAAATGTCATTAGCTGAATTACTCAATATGCGTAAGACCGTTAAGGAAAGCCTTAAGAAGGCCAGATCATCTCATATTTTCCAATTATGAATAAATAAGTACATAAAGCCCAGATCTCTTAGTTTCCCCTTTTTGACTGAATAAGAATGAGAATACAATACTTCTCAAAACTGGAATAAACTAGAATGTTTTTCCATTAAATTTGAACTTTATAACATAATGATATTACTTTGTTACTATTTGTTAAATGGTATTTACATATGTATAAGTTAGTTTAATATTATAAGATGCTACCTTAGTTTATTATAATTAGTTTAAGATTATAAGATGCTACGTTAGTTTATTATAATCTTTTAATTCTTAAATATTAACTTTTTAATTTCTCTTACATATACATGTCATGTCCCAATGAAAAGGAAATGAAAGATATTGAAGATTTGTTGATATCTTTATTCACATGTGACACAAAAAATTGTTTGAAATTTAAAATATTAAATAATAACTTTACTTTGTATAAATAAAGTTAGAATGGCAATTAAATCCCATTCATGTTTTTTAATTACCCTATAACAGTGAGAATTCCTGATTGAGCTATTCGACAAGCACAATCAAGAATAAAAGTTTAACGTATTTAGTGCATAAGGCTTCCTGCTTTGTGGGGATCTGAAGAGGGTCATGATGTATACAACTTTTATTTATATTTTATAAAGAAATTGTTTCCGCAACTTAAATCTGTGACTATAAAATCACAAAGGAGCAACTTTACAATCAGGCAGAAAAAAATAATGTTTATAATAAAATTCTGGATTTGCCAATTTCCTCTTTTCGGGAAAGTTAGCAATGACATTGGCTGTTTAATGATTACTTGTCTATAAAGTGTACGTTATTCATGAACTGAAGCATATGGCTTAGACAAAGACATACCTATATTCAACTTATCAACCTAAAAATCTCAACTGCATTTAACTGAACGACTTCCCTGCACTAACTTCCTTGGATTAAGGGCTTACAGCTTACATCAGCCACATGGACATTTCTTGTTCTGCTGGCCAATAAAAATCGGCGGTTGAAATTTGACTCCAAACTTGCCAATCTCAAAAGGGTTTTCACTGACATGGCGCAAGATCACTGTTATTTCTAGGTATACAATCCTGTTCTCAACTATTTCCTTTGCTCAACTGTTCTGTCCACTTATGATTTAATCGTATATCCTTTGCAAATTATACATAATATCTGATTGAATATGAACCTGATTTGATGCAACTTGTTTTCTAAATATATATAAAATCTTCTGTGCATTTTTCTTTTTAATGGAATAACAGCAATTTCTTGTTTTCCTCGTTATTACTCTATCCGATACCTGTTGACGAACTTCAGGAGTCAGGACAGTAAGGAATAAATAGCAATTAGCACAAAAGTACTTCCATTTGTGCTCATTATAAAAGAGTAAAAAAACTAAATAACTTCACAAAAAGTATTTTTACGGAAACTCAGAATGTTTATTATAAGTTTTGACTCCATGAAATAGCTATAAATACAAATTTATCATTTACTTAATTATAATGTTTTATGTTTGGCATTCGTCAATGGCAAAGGCAGAGCCCTTAATATTACAGGTTAAGTTGAGAAATTAGAACAAATATTGGATGCTGATGGGTCTTATCAAGTCTGAGAAAGATCCAGTATTTTTAGGAACTACTTATAGAACTTTGTTGAGCATCTACATTAATGTTACCATGCGAGAGCATCATTCAACAGAGATCTAAATTTTTTTTTTAACGATCACGAGAACAGAGGAAGTACAGAACAGAACAGAACAGTACATAGCAAGGATTGGAAAAATGTATACCTACTGCTCCCTTACTTCTTTGATTGATCGATTCATTGTTTTTTGAGTTTAGATAAGAATTTCAGGAGCTTTGATGCAGCCCTCGAAATATAGATTTCTGAAATTTCCATTTGTTAACAAGCAATGGCTTGAAAATAATATAATTCTATTGACCATCACTTCATTGTTTAGTTTAGAAGTGAAATACGTTCAATGTCTTGCGTACAGACTTTGTTGGGATCAAATGTCGACAAAACTACATAGTAAGGTGAAATAAGTAAAAGTTATGATTTTCTTGTCCAAGAATTGCAAGGCCGGGCTCAGAGCAACTCCTACTAAATGTGCCACATCTGCCACAGGCTCAAGCTTCAAAACCATACTCATTTTTGCTACTACTAGAGTAAGTGCATCAGTCTTCGACATCTGGTCATAATTTCTTGAGGACTTCTTATGACTACAGGCAACTACTAGGCTGGACATAGCCTGAAGCACTTCCACCAGCATTGTTACATGATGCTTGAGCTGGTTGATTCCTGTAGGTGAGTTTTACGTCCTGCAGTTGAATCCCAGTACAGGGATAACTTTTACTGCAATCGAATTTAACTGCAACAGGATTTGTTGATGTTCCATGGATGTCTTGGTACGTTATATGGCTTATTCTAACCCCAGAAACCTGTACAAAGTAGAACCGTTAACAGTTTCTAGATAAATCAAGCATCAATATTCAAAGGCAAACGTGGTAAAATTTAATAATTTGCACTACCTGACCAGGACAATTTTCTGCTCCGGGGCAATAATTCTGATCAATGACAATGGGATTCTGGACATTGTACATCAGGCAATGCTGGAAAAAGATGTCCCTGGCAAAGCCATTGCTGGGTCTTCCCCAGGTTTTGATTCTCAATCCATTTTCAGTACCAGTGAATGTTGTGGTCGTGACTGTAACATTTTGCACACCAGCTTCTTGGAGGCCTTTCCCTAAACTTCCAATGCTGTAGGCAAAAATACACAAATTACTTGGCATAAGTAAATTTATGCACTATCCACAGGCAGTGTCTAATAACAGAATGGTGTACTTATTTGATTTTTGTACCTGATTCCATGGCCAGGTCCACATGCAACATTTTCGATCCACATGTTGGTGGTACCAGGGCCTATTGAGACACAATCATCTCCTGTTCCGATTTTAGAATTCAATATCTTAACGCCGGTTGAAGATTGGACGTGAATACCGTCAGTGTTTGGGCTAGTACTGGAGGCAGAGACTCTGACCCCTTGAATTTTCACGTTCTGACAGGCGTTGATGACAATGTGGAACATTTGGCTGTTTAGCGATGTCAATCCGTTGATCACAATGTTGTCTGAATTTGAAAACTCCATCGACTGCAGGACCAGAAACCAATTAACTAGGAATTTGGTCTATGTGATCAGTGCTTTAGAGCTACCAGGTTATATAAAATAAAAGCTACACTAAACGATTTCTACAAGTGCACCTAGTTGACCAAGGAAAAGGTACAGAAAAAAATGAGTGATTGAGTGAACATGAGTTAAACTACGTTATCCACAGTTATGGAAGCGTAGCAAAGTTTAAAACCATAAAAAAAAAAGCTTGTAAGGAATCTGCCTAGGATGCTACCAAAAGAAGGGAAATTCTAACTGTATTTCAGCTTGACATACCGTTGCACCAGAGGGACAACTCTTTTTAGATGCCTTGCAAGACCAAAATGCAGTGCCTTGAGCATCAAGGGTCCCGCCAGAAACCGTGACGCCGGTAACATGCTCGAATATTAACCAATTTCCTGCAGTGGCAATGGCCTGATAGTCAGATGGAGCCACAAGAGTTCCATCTATACGTACTACGATGGCACTGTTCTTGCAAGGACCTTGGAATGCGACTTTGTTAGCTATAGAGAACCTTCCTTTGGGAATATAAACAGTGGCAGGTATTGTTGATGCACAAGCTTGAGCCCAAGCTGCAAGAAATGCATTTGCGGAGTTGGTAAGGCCATCAGGTTTCGCACCATAGGTCAACACGTTGTAGTTTGCAGCCATTGACAAGGTGGAAGTGAAGGAAATAAAGAGGAATGCTAGACGAATAAGGCTCATCGTTGAAGTTGCCATTTTTATATGATTGAGTGAAAGTTGAGAAGCAAGACACAGGAAGAGACAATGACAGAGGGAGAGAGTCGGGTATGGAGACAGTGAGGAGCTGAAATTGTGGATGAGGTGGTATTAATTTATAGGAACTTTTGAGAGGTGGTTTTGGTTGTGATTTGCAGTTTTTAGACAACATATATAAAATATTCCATAGTCCATAAACGAATGATATTGTGACAGATGACAATCGAACCGGGTAATGTTCTAATGTTAATTAAATCGAAGAATTTAATGAAGATGGCAATCTAACCGGGTAATGTTCAAATGTTGTGAAACAATGGATTATGGGCTGAACGTGGCACATTCAAGTATTTGTTACTTTTATAGTTGCGTCAGAGTCGACTAATAAAAAGGAATAGGTTAATTAATTGAATATAACTAAAATTAAGGACCAACATCAGCAATTATTAGAGGGCAGTGTTGAGGGTCCAGATTCTCAGTCAAATATTAGTCTGTCTTATTCTGTCTCATAGAATTTCAGTCATTTATTTTGCGGGACTCACACAGGACTCACATAAATAAATGGCTAAGATTTATTGAACACAATAAAATATCATAATATTAGATAGAAGATTTGAACTTTATGGTTACGCAACAATTGGTTTTAATTTTATATTTTGTACAGGGAGTTTAATAAGAATTAGTACAAGGATAACCTAAGAAGAGATTCCTATTCTAGAGAAGTGATCTACTGTCCAAGTTACTCTGTACCAACCCTATCCAGTGGGTTGGATGTCATCCATTTATGTGGGTGGATAGCATCCAACCCACGGGTTGGATGTCATCCATTTATGTGGGTGGATAGCATCCAACCCACTGGACAGGATTGGTACAGAGTAACTTAGACAGCAGATTTGGGGTGCCTATTCTGTGCTATAAAACTCGTGAGTCCTGATCCACAGACTAATCAAATCCCACATGAAGTTGTATTGGTATTTGCGATAGTAATGTTTGAATGTATGCGTAATAATCGGAATAGCTCGTAAATAATTATGGCCCCTTTTCTTTCAATATCAAATTCAAGGATTGCTTGTTAGCCTCTAAAGATCTTTCTCATTTACTGATGTACAATAGAACCATCTACAAGACTGTCCTTAAAACGACAACTTCGTGCCTGAACTTGACTCACTGAGAGACAAGGATGATCCTGACATATTAAGACTCTGCATGGCACGAAAGCTTATACAAGACTGTCCTTAAAACGACAACTTCGTGCCTGAACTTGACTCACTGAGAGACACGGACGATCCTGACATAGTAAGACTCTGCATGGCACGAAAGCTTCTAAACTATACTCTTATATGATATGCCGGGATTCATTTTGATTGCAATTCAGGGCATGGTTCCCTGCATCGGGAAACTTTTTTTTTAAGAATTCGGTATCGTGATAAGCTCCGTTGACATTCCCATTTCCTTAATTACGTTATAAAGCATATGGAGGCTAGGCACGTGCTATTCCTTGTGATTTCAAAGTTGGTCTTCTTTATCCTATGGTTTATAATGTAGCATATATATGGTTACGCAATCCTAACATATGTAATATTTGGTAAATACATGGTTAATAAGAAAAAGAGCTGATCTTAAAAAAGATATATGTCAAGCCAAAGCTGAGAAAAGCTCTATAAATAGTATATTTGAAATGTAAAAATGCCATATAGCTAAAAGATTAGTAATGAAACTTAAGTATGAATAAATCAGTTCTTACCATATTAGCATTAAGTTAAATAACATATAAAATCAGTGTAAGCAAAGTGAGAAAGTAATAAGTAACGTATTTAATTAACTAGAATATCCAATTATTATGTTGGTGATTATGCCTGCTACTGTATTACTAATTAACTCGGGTTTCAATTAAGTATGACTTCCCTATGTTCATGTTCACATGCACATTCCCCGAGAATTAATGAACCGAAAGGCTTTAAGTACTTATTATCAGGGATAGCATATGATAAGGACACAAATATCGTCTGGTGAGTTGATTCTTAATTGGGATTTGTATCGAGAAAAAGAGATCAAACAGTAACTATACTCGAGGATCATGCATGTTTGGAGATAGCATTCTTGGAGAGGGAAATGACGGGTTTACCACATGGAGATTTCTTAGTGAACATTCCTACTGAAACAGTGTAGGATTCAAGTCATTTCAAAGTTATTTTTCAAAACAAAATATTCATATCAATTCGGATGACGCTTAATGATATTACCCGCGTGCAAAGTCAATCGCGGAAGAAAAGGGCAATTTGTGAAAATAGTGCTTTTAACTAACCTAAGCGCCAAATGGTTCAATGGATTTGGGGGGAGAAAAGCCATTGAACATTTTCCAGTCATGGAAGGAAGAAATGAAAATAAAGGTGCCTGTATCTCTCTTACACTATTTAATTTTTACGAGAAAAAAAAAGTTATCAAGATTTTCCTCAACTGCAAAAAACAAAAGGAAGAGATGATTTTCTGGAGAAAATATAATATTACAAATAAAATAATATAGACTTTTAAGTTCAAACAACATGTTTCCTTATTTAAAAATTTGAAAATCTTGCTTTCGTTTACATATTTGATTTTGCTCGAAAATCTTAAGTAGTATTGATTTATTACATTTAAGATTTTTATTCCTTAAAATGTTTTCTAGAGTTCTATGTGATTTCGAAGAACCAAACTTTCTGCAATATACCAACGCTATGCCCATAACACCAATGTTATCCAAAGACTTGTGATTCAAAGAGCTAATGCATACAGATCTTGTGCCTAACAATTCTAGTCAGTCTTAGAAGGATGGAACTAATGGAAGTCAACAAACATCACATGGCATCTATAGGAACAAGAAACTGTGCCTAAAACGAGGAAGCCATGAAACAAGGCAGCCAACTTTTATGAACACAATCTATTCCAACCACAAAAACATAACTGCTTCTTGTGTACCAGAATAATAGTTCACGCATTAGATAGACATGCACTTCCCGATATACTTCAGTTGGTGAGAGGTTGCATTATCAGCATGTGGTTAGCTTAATACAATTTCACCAAGAATAATGTTTTTTGAGGTCAGCAAGAATAATGTTAGTATAGTCTTCTAGTTGAGTTATCAACAGCGGAAGCAAGCACATGTGAGCACGTAGATAGAGACGTCACGAAACTATTTTTTGAAAATGGGTTGGATTCTTTTGGTGAAAACTCCAAATTGGAATTCTTGGTTCTTAAAGATCAGTGGCATGTCTTATCAGATCAGTTAATGTTATAATTTGACGCCAATAACCGATGTCACCAATTTGTCACTTGCCCTTCCCCTATTGGTTAATGGCTTAAGAAGTTTAAAGCAAGTCAGTTTAAGCCCATACTTTCGTGTTTTAATTAGACAACATGCGCCATGTGACAGATGATCCCAAGAACCAGCTCCCATGTAGTATAGGCTAGACAAGACAGAATGGTGCAATTATGCGTCGTTTAGCAAGCTCTTTCTTGCTGCTTCAACTTAATAACTTCCTCCATGTTTACAGAGAATGGACAAATTTAAAAATCTGTACAGAGATTCATTCTCTCATTTTGTTATTTAAGCAAACAGATTGATATATCATGCATGATGGCCGTGCAAGGTGAATGGCGGATATTGTTCTTTTCTTTTTAGTTTCTTGAATAAAAAAAACGGAAAGAATTCAAGCAAACTACGTATATACCTGTGCATGTAGTCCTATCCGGGAAAGTTGTTAGAAAAGGATGAGTAAAAAGTGAAAAAATCTCTAATAGTTTAAGTTTCTATTCCGCAACGTTCTTCACATGCAAGCGCCACTGAAAGGCATTCAAAGAGAGCACTGTACAAACAGGAAAAGTAAACCATAAGAATACTGATTTCCAAATTGCGAGAGATGGGCAAAGGAAAAACTGGAACGTCAAATAGGTCATAGGTGAAGTGAGTGAGTAACCGACGTTACATTTAGGCGCGTCTTTTGCTTTTTATAGATGATATCCAATTCTAACTAACGACTAACATACTAGCTCAGAAGCTATAAATACCCCCTTAGTAGGCTCTAAGTTCCACCATCACATTCTTCTACTGCCCAACGTCTCTTAAGCCTCTCGTCTCCCTATATCTGATTCTCTCTTTTTGATTACAGAAACAAGAACGGAATGGCAAACTCACTGAATTATCATTTTTCAATCGTTACACTTCTATTTCTCATCATTTCCCTTACTGCACCATCATCTTTAGCAACTGCTTCTCAGCATAATGTGTTAAGTTATGGTGCTAAACCTGATGGTACAACAGACTCAACCAAGGCCTTTGCTGCTGCTTGGAATCAAGCTTGTAGCTCCTCTAGTCCAGCAACCATTTATGCTCCAGCGGGCAGGTTCGCTCTTCGAAATGTAAAGTTTCAGGGTCCGTGCAAGAACAATGCAATCACTGTTCGTATAGATGGCACTCTTGTGGCTCCATCAAACTACGAAGTTATAGGAAATGCCGGAAACTGGATTTTGTTTGAGCAGGTTAATGGGGTTACCGTCTCTGGTGGAGTGCTTGATGGACAGGGTGCCGGTTTATGGGCATGTAAGGCCTCGGGCAAGAGTTGTCCCACTGGTGCAACGGTATGTGGAGAAGTGCAAAAACTTAGTCGAAGCTTATTAGTTATTTTTATGTAATTTTAATAGATAAAAATCAATCGTATATAAATGTAACTGTTTCTTGCTTATGTGCAGACTTTACAATTCTCCAATTCTAACAACATTATGATCAGTGGATTGTCATCTCTAAATAGCCAAATATTCCACATAGTCATATATAATAGCCACCAAGTCAAAATTCAAGGAGTTAAGGTCTCTGCCTCCGGCAACAGCCCAAATACTGACGGTATTCATGTCGAAAAGTCGACCGGTGTTACAATTTTGAGCTCCAAATTAGGCACCGGCGATGACTGTGTCTCCATTGGTCCTGGTACAACCAACCTTTGGATTGAAAATGTTGCATGTGGCCCTGGACATGGAATCAGGTATACAAAACAACCAATGAAATGTACATGCAACCCTTTTGTAACATAGTATTGTTGAACATGGAGCTAATAAGTTAAGCATGTGCGGTTGATGCAGTGTTGGGAGTTTGGGGAAGGAACTTAAGGAACCCGGTGTACAAAATGTGACAGTTAAATCTGTTACCTTTACTGGTACTCAAAACGGCGCAAGAATTAAGTCATGGGGAAGACAAAGCAGCGGTTTTGCCAGGAACATAGTTTTCCAACATATTCTGATGAACAACGTCCAGAATCCCATTGTCATCGACCAAAACTACTGCCCCAATAACCAAAATTGTCCTGGTCTGGTAGGTTCTCTTCTATAACTAGTTAATCTATCACTGTCCGGGTTTTGACAGATTGCAATTTAGAATCTTTTTAAGTAGGCAGCTGGTTAAGTTATCTTATTATATTTATGTTGTGTTTTTTCAATCAAGCAGGCTTCTGGAATTAAAATCAGTGATGTGACATACCAAGACATCCATGGAACATCAGCAACAGAAGTTGCTGTGAAATTTGATTGTAGTACAAAGTATCCGTGTACTGGCCTTAATTTGGAAGATGTAAAGCTCACTTACAAGAACCAACCTGCATTTTCGTCTTGTAAGAATGCTGATGGAGGAGCCACTGGTTCCTTACAGCCCAATAGCTGTCTGTGAGGACCCCAAAATTCCTTTATTCATTATGGTGCATTGTGACCATCTTATTGATCGTAGGAATCCACAATTATCTGCCTTTGTGGTCTTGTTTTGAGGCTGAGGCATATATACATATTAGCAGAAAAGTTATATTAAGACAAAGTGATGTAAGTAAATAATTTGTACTTTGTATTGCTGACTAAGTTATAGTATTTACATTATATTTCTTAGATGAGCCTATGGCGTCTCCAAAAAAATTGTGATAGTTTGGAACCCTGTTCTTATAAGAGAAATGATATTTACAATCTCAATAAATTAAATCTTTCTCTTGTAATTTATGTGAATTCACTATAAAAAATATATAATTAATTTTTACTTTTTACCCAATGTTGCATGATATTTTTCAATTGAGTTTATAATTATTAGCGATGTGATCTTTTAAGCTTATATGGGTAGATTAACAACATCGTAATAAGATATTAAACTTTAATTAATGGCTTCTAATTCAGATTAAAACAGTCAAGATATCATCCTTTATCATAATCAATAATGTGAACTTCAGGATAAAATCAATTTCCTTTCTTTTACTTCAAGAAAGATATATTGAAATACACTGCAAAACGGAGAGCATCATATGCCCAACAACAAGCTTATGTTTCACGGAAACTATGACCACAATCCATTCACAAGGGAACTTCTCAAACATATTTACCTAAAACACGGAAGGTTGTAACAAAGGATTAATTGCTGATTTAATACAAAATGTCATCAATGGCAAACTGGGTTTGTCCTTCTGTCTTGAAGACAAGCTCAAAGGGTTAAAATTTCATTATGAAGAACTTGTAAACATTTGTCTATGATGATCAAAGGGTTATATCTTTTACTTCTACTTATTGTTTACATATGGTTTGTCTAACTTTTCCAATCATATCTTGACCATTTTGTTCTCATCAACTTAACGCAATTATGTTGAGGAACACGGAATGTGGGATGGATTGCGGCCGCTTTGGGAAGCTCCAAAGTGTAAACTACTTATTAATCTTGGTTGCAATCTGAAACGGCCCATAATATAATGGAGCTAGTTTCTGGTTTGTCCTTTTTTGCATAGAGTGCTATCAATATGGTTGCAGATAGAAATAGACCCATTGTCCGACTTCAAATTCTCTTTTCGTCCTCTTTTCATCTGCATAATGCTTCTTCCTCTGTTGTGCTGTGTTTAAGTAGAATTTCACTATCTGGAGTGCTACCTCTTGATCTCTTAATGCTTGATCTATCATAAGGTTATGGGAGTCCCCACTAATTATGGTACATATAAAGGAGATAAGTTTCCAGGGTCTTGTTAATGGCCTTTGACTATCCGTCTAATTGAGGTGGTAGGACGTGGAAATTTTTAAGCGAACCCCTAGAGTCTGAATCACTCCTGCCAAAACACACTTAAAAATAAGGGATTGCAGATTAATTTCTTAGAGAGAGACTGTAGAGAGAGAAAAGGTGACAGATTTCGTATTGCCGAAGAAGATGTTGAGATGACTTGTCTCGGGCAGCCTGATGTGTTAAAAATAGCAGAAGAATTGGCAATGGCAATGAAGACAAGGAAGAAGAAGAAGTTGAAGAG
>JANZLC010000001.1:13160261-13172307 GCA_026413385.1 Erythroxylum gracilipes
AGAATCTCGGTGGAGCAATTCTAGTTACAAAAGAAATATTACAAGAACAATGTTTAGAAGTACAATTACGAAAGAGATTGAAACATAAAACTCTACAACCATGTTGTGATTTCGACGCAGAAATACCACAACAATATGGATGTAACACCATTCAAAACAAAAAGAAAAGACCATATTATCACAAAAGATATCAACAAAAATATAAATGGAAAAAATACCCATCAAAACATTTTAGAAGACACAGACCATTTAAACCTAGATATTTTAGAAAATATAATTATAGAAAATACAAACCAAAACCCAAGGATTGCCCCCAAGGAAAGAAAACTTGTAGATGTTGGATAAGATAATAATAAACCCACTAAATTATTAAAATTTAAGTACAATAATAATAATAATAACAATAACTATCAACTTCTAGTATTAATAAGGAATTTAATAATATTAATAATAAATTTAACAAATACTCTACAATAAATTTAATAATAAAATTTACGTTTTAATTAATATTTATAATTTTATTAAATAATAAATAAATAAATATACACTTAATATCATAGACAAAATTAATTATGTCTATGAATTATAATAAACATATTATTAATAATAACCCTGTACATCTAACCGAAGGTGAAGAAACTAGATAATATATTTTGATACATGGCTTCCCTGTCACGTTTCCAAGTAAACAAGCCAGCTTTGTTCTCGGCTTGGCTTGTTTACTTTCACCTTTTCCCTGTCTGGCCCGTACACGTGCTTTTAAAATTTTAAGGGAAAACGACGTCGTCTTACTCTTGGACAGAGTAAGACAAGGAAATCTTCGACAGGTGATCTGCTCTCAATTACAGTATAGTTGCATGATGCCACCAGCATTTGCAATACTTTGTATGTACGGCAAAATTAAACTGGCCGGCTTGACCTGATTTTGGCCTGGTCCAGGCCAAGTCACGAGCCGATTATGACGGGTGACCATGCGCAGGGCACGAGTTGGGTAGCCCACAGGCTGAATTATTCCTTCCAGAACGATGCCATTTTTTACTTTTAAAATAATATAATGGGCTGAATTTAGCCTGGCTTGCGACCCATCCTAGCCCTGGACAGCAGGCCGGCTAGTGTGGCCTGCAGCCTTGGAAGCCCTTAACTAGCTCCACATTTCAATGAGATCAAATTCCGTTTTACAAAAACAAAGTGTCAGGGATGTCGATAAGTTAGCCCAGACTCGGGTTGCTCATGATCCAACCTGGCATGATCCCTAACTCGTGTGAACCGCGACAATGAAAAGACACTTGGAACAATTTGACAAAGAAGATTTGGTGAAAAAGTCACCGAGATCATGGAATTATACATGTTGCTTTGCTTTTAACCGTTAATAGCTCGATTTGGTTGAATAAAATTATCATTTTATTTCTAATCTATTTTTGATAATAAATTATTCTTTTATTTAGTTAAAAATACATAATATATAATTTAAGAGTTTACTTATTCCATAAATTTGGTAAATAAATAAACTCATCATCCTCTTATCTTTATCTATTTCAAATGAGTTAAAGAATAAAAATAAGAACTTGTTGGATAAAAATATTCTTAAAGAATCCATATAATTACTTAACTATAAAAATAACAATAACAATAACAATAACAATAAATTAATAATAAATTAATAATAATAATAATAATGTATTTAATAAAAAATAATGAATATTTTTTATCTTTTTGTTAATTATTCTCTTGTCATTCTAAATTTACATTTTCAAACCAAACATTAATATTATATCATCGTTAGAAATTTTCATAAATAAACCAAACTAAATAATACATATTCTATTATATTATTCATTTATTCTATTCTAAAAAAAATTGTAATTTCATTTTTTAGCTATTCTTACAGGTGAATCAAACGTCTTAGAATTATTTATCTATTCTTACGGGTGAATCAAACGTCCTGTACCTCATACCAATCCATTCCACAGAGCAAGTTCTCCCCTTCGTTCCTGATTATTTTTCTCCTCCTCTTAATCTGACACACATGGAAAATATTCTTGTTCTGTCTATCTATTCTGCATAAGAAGAAAAGCTGCGTATGTTTTTTGGCTGACTAGCCGATCCAGGACACTAATATGCTCTTCTGTGACAACCAAGGCCAGGTGGGCACGAATGTGAAAGAATTGCGAGAACAATACTTCTGTTCTGTCTTTAGCTTAAACAAAGTTAAACAGTCTAGCATGGTATCTCCACAGAGGGTAACAGAAGTAACCAAGTATGGAGGATATGACAAAATGAATAAAATCTGCATGCAATTTCCATTTCCAATCAAAGCAGTTGCCAGTCATCTTCGTGCACATGCCCCTCTGCATCACTAATGAGTATGACACCATTGGGATTCATAGTCGGGAACTTGGCCACCATCATTTATCATGCCTTCATGGTTGACTTTCTTTGGCAGTTTACGTGAACAAGCCACAGTAAATAAAGGTGCACCATTTGAATCATTTGCCAGCTTGGTTGCCAGTGAACACAATTCATCAAAATCACCTAGTGAAATAAACGAGTGCTTGGTTGCATATCAAAAATTACAAATACCGAATTAGATCAAAGATATATGCCAAATCTTTGTCTCGATAATAAAATCCAATTGCCAAGGATGCAATGAAGTCCAGGGGAATGTACGTATTAAGTTGGTCAAATTAGCAAAAGCTAGGGACGCTTTCCACTTCACAAGTTAATGTGCAAGAAAACCACAACTTAACATTAAGCTTACTGGCTGTGTTATGTGGAAGTATCAGCCTCCACATCATATCCACTAACATTAACTGCATGGGACGTAAACAAAAATAAAAAGTCAAAAACATCACAGTCAATTTCAATCACAAAATTGTTGCCTTCAATCACCGGGAAAGACCTGTTATGTCAAATTTCAATTGATACGACCAAAAAAACTATTGAAAGTTAAAATAGGATTATTATTTTTTTTGGCTAGTCTACTGGTGAACTTACATTTTAGAATAGCAAACCAACATTTCTCATCTTTTTTAGTTTAATGTGATTTCTCTCTCTCCCTAGCACACACAAACATTTGGGTTTCTCAGCTTCAGACTGTACTTTTAACATTCATATGCGGAAGTGAAGTAACAAAAAATGATATAGGATAATTACTATCCTATTTTTTGTTATCATGATTCACCAAATTGCTGAGAAAAAAAAATGATTCCTGAACAAAGAGGTTAAAGGAAATAATTCTTCTTGTTCATTTACTCAGAATACAGATTTACAATATATAGACTAAAACTACCCTAATTCTAGGAAGAAAGAAAGATTATGGAAATTATTCCTAACCTAATACAGCTAATCAATCAGAAACAAATTAAGAGATTTACAATAATTACAGCCAATCACATTAAATGCTAATTACTCCTCCGTAATTCTCTCGATCCAACACTCCCCCGTAAGCTGGTGAATAGATATCAATCATTCCCAGCTTGCCAACTAAGAAATCAAAGCTAGGTCTTGATACGGCTTTGGTGAGTATGCCAGCTTCTTAATGCCTTATTGAAAGATAGGAGAGAGTTACACCCTCTGAATCTATTTCATCTTTGATCAAACTCCTATCAATTTTGACATGTTTCATTCGATCATGCTAAACAGGATTTGTGAACTATGCTTATTGCTGATTTGCTATCACTATATAGCTTCATGGGAC
The DNA here is from genome assembly GCA_026413385.1 of Erythroxylum gracilipes. Lineage (NCBI taxonomy): Eukaryota > Viridiplantae > Streptophyta > Magnoliopsida > Malpighiales > Erythroxylaceae > Erythroxylum > Erythroxylum gracilipes. Next base: position 13,163,959 of record JANZLC010000001.1, read on the forward strand.
CTGTCTTAGAGAATTTTAGGTCTTGTAGGGTCTTTCAATCCAAATTAATTCACATACTCCTTGTGTTATTGCCCTAAACTCTGCTTCAACACTGCTCCTTGCCATAACTGATTATTTTTTGCTTCTCCATATAACAATGTTTCTCCGTACCTTTGTGCAATACAAGTAAAGGTATTTTTTGCTTCTCCATGTAACAATGTTTCTCCGTACCTCATGAGACAGTTTTGCATAAGTTAAGTGATTGGACAAAGGATATTGAGTGCACTTTTCTACCCCTTTTCTAAGGGCAATTGGGAGGTCAATATTATTAACCTGCCCCAGACCTTCACTTGTAGAACCTGGACTTAGCTTCGGCTCCAATGATTGATCAGTTTGGGGAGCTTTTGGCCTTCTTATGTAAACCTTGATTGGTTCACTGGTGATTGGTCCTCCCCCTTGATGCAATCCTTGATCATGTCCCACTAGGGAGGGACTTGGAATTGGACTATTTGAAGGTGAAGATGACTCTTGGGACTGGTATGAGGAAGGAAGCGATATGGGTAGAGATATGGTTGGATCCCAATGATTTTCTTCATTCAAAATTCTCCCCCTGAAGAGAACCATTGGGATAAAAGGATTGGTCTTCAAGGAATGTGACATCATAGGTCACAAAGAATTTTTTACAGGCTGGATGGTAGCATTTGTACCCTTTTTGTGTGGAAGAGTATCCTACAAATACGCATTTTAGTGCCTTACGGTCCAATTTTCCTCGATGAGCATTGTGATTATAAATAAATGTCGTACAACCAAATACCTTTGGGGGCAATGAATGAAGAAGATAAACTTTGGGAAAGGTCTCTAACAGGCAGCTGATAAGAGTACAGATATTGAGTAGTTTTGATGGTAATTTATTGATGAGGTAAGTGACTGTGAGGACAGCTTTCCCCTAAAATTTGTTTGGAAAATTGTTAGCAAACATCAAGGAGCGGGCTACCTCTAAAAGGTGTCAGTTTTTGTGTTCAGCAACCCCATTTTGTTGGGGGATGTAGATACAAGAGCTTTGGTGAAGAATCCCATAATCAACAAGGTAGTTAAGTCATTGGTACAATATTCTCTCCCATTGTCAGTATGAAAGATTTGGATTTAGGATTGAAATACAGTAGAAATATATTTATGAAACTGTTTAAAAATGGTGGTGGCCTCTGATTTTTCTTTCATAAGATAAATCCAGCAAACCTGAGTGTGGTCATCAATAAAGGTGATAAACCATCTTGGACCCGTAATGGAAGATCTTGGGCTAGAACCCAAATACCACTATGGATGAGACGAAATGGTTTTGTTTCTTGATATGAATGAGGGGAATAGGATTTTCTTGATTGTTTAGCAACAATGCAACGTTAATAATGAAGGCTGGAGACATCTTTATTGATAAATAAAAATGAATAAAACGATTTAAGATAAGAGAAATTAGGGTGACCAAGACGTTTATGCCACAATATGAGTTCAAAATTAGACAAAGTGGATAATGAGACATTTCCCGTGATTGAGTCTTGGAGGAAGAACCAGTATCACAGAGGAAATAGAGGCCATCACACTCCTTAGCACAGCCAATCATCGTCCCCAAAGATAGGTCCTGATATACACATGAGGAAGGGAAAAATGTTACTGCACTATTTTGGTCTTTGGTAAGTTTAATAATTGAAATCAGATTGCATTTCAGATTAGGAACATAAAGGACTGGTTTTAAGTTCAGTCCTGATAGTTCTACAGTGCCACGACCCTTTGCTTTTATTGTTTTTCCATCTGCCACGGTAATTTGAATATCATCCCCACATGTGTCATAGGTAGAAAAGGTGCCTCAGTTTCCAGTCATGTGATCTGAGGCTCTTGTGCCAATAATCCAGTCCTGGTGTTTCTCAGCCTCCTTGATGAGCCACTGTTGCATTGGAAGAGGAAGGGGCATTATCTAGTTTTATCGAAAATTTCTAGTGGTTGAGCATTGATTGCAGTATCATGACTTGTTCAGACGTAAGGCTAAATTGACTAGTCTGATTGTTGTCAACACAGGTTTCTGCCGCAAGCACTTTAGTGGGTTCTCTCTAATTTCGTGGCTTCCATCTTACTGGTCTACCGTTGAGTTTCAAGCAATTTTTCCTGTTATGATTGGACTTGCGACAGTGGTCACACCATAGTTGCTCTCCACCTTCCCTCCTAGTTCTGGCCTTTCGGATTGGAGGTGTTTGGCTTGTTCTGGTGAGTAACTACTGCTGAACTGGTTAAGGATGCATCTGGTCCAGTAGAAGAAGGGTTGAGCATCACTCGTTTTCTACTTTCTTCCCTTCTAACTTCAGCAAAACTTTCTCAAATTGTAAGGAAAGGTTTTTGTCCTAATAGCCTCCCTATAACGTCATCTAGGTCTTTGTTCAGACCTTGTAAGAAGTCAAAAACATGCTCCTTTTCCACCATCCGAGAAAACTGAACTCCATCTTCAGGGCAATGCCACTTGATTTCATGGAATAAGTCCATCTCCTGCCATAACTCAGTCAAGGAGTTATAGTACTCAGTGACTGATTTGTTTCCCTGTTTCAGCCCCCAAAGTCTGGATTGAACCTCAAAACATTGTGAGGTATTCTCCATGTCTGAGTAGATTTCTTTGACTGCCTCCCATATTTCATTGGCAGTCTTGTAGAATAGATAGGTCCTCCCAATTCTAGGCTCCATGGAATTGATTAACCGTGCCATAACAATCGAGTTTTCAGCATCCCATGTGCTAAATCAAGGATTGCTTGTAGAGGGCATTGCAATATCGCCAATAACATAACCATCCTTTCCTTTACCCTTAAGCACAAGGAAGACAGATTGGAACCACTCTCTAAAGTTGGTCCCATTGAGTTTGTGCTGGGTAATTTGAAGAGAATGGTTTTCTAGTGAGGGGTATAGTGAAGGATTTGGTATAGGCATACCTTGTGAAAGGGCAAATGAGGTAGCTTCAAGGGTTTCTTGAAGGGAATCAGTTTCAGCCATTGGAGGCTCTGATACCATTAACAAAGACGTGAAAGCAAATAATCCTCCTTGTTAATTGACTCAGAATACAGATTTACAAAATATAGGCTGAAACTACGCTAATTCTAGGAAGTAAGAAAGGAAAGATTGAGGGAATTATTCCTAACCTACTATATAGCTAATCAATCAGAAACAAATTAGGAGATTTACAATAATTACAGCTAATCACATTAAATGCTAATTACTCCACCGTAATTCTCTCCAACAATTCCCACCTATGGGGGAAAATGATTTTCATAGTAATAGGCAGTCGTTATGTGGTCCTAAATGCAAATCAATTTGCAGTTCATCTTTTTGCAAATTGGTAATTCTAGTAAAGTTACCAACAGAATCATCCAAGAAATAACCTCTCTTAATGCACCCCATTGTCAAATTCCAAGTACAAATAGCTTGCTTGAAGGGAATGATCTTCCAAATCAAAAGTTAGGGCTCATTGATGTCATCAAATACCAAATCATAATACTACAAACCAATCTTACAAAGCACTTTTATCACATTATGGTGGTGGAACAAATTAAAAGAGATGAAACATGGTAAAAGTGTTGACAAGTTTGCAATTACTACAAGCATGAACCATATATAGAAGAGGAATTAATGTCGGAGACATAAATGGCATAAATGGTTTACCGATTAAACTCCACGTGGATCAAGGTAAAAACCATTGTCAACTTGCACACCAACGATGCAAGTTAAAGCACCTGGTTTCCCACCTAACATGCCAAGGCTTTATGGATAAGTGAACGTTGCCTGCAGAGATGAAATATACCTAATACAAAATGAGAAAGCAGTTACACTAGTTATACATTTAACCTGCGGAAGAAGAAGCTACCAATTGTATTCATACAAACAATTACTAGGTGGGACATTTGAGCATTTGGGTTTCTCAAATTTTGGGCAGTTGGAGAAGTTACTATTCACGAACTGTATACTACACAAGTATCCTTGAGTTTATATCATGTTATTTTCCAGCAGTATGCTGGATTAGAAAAACTTAATGGTGCACTTATTTGAAAGAAAACTTTCTTCTGCTTTCATCACCATTTACTTTGTTTTCCCATTTTAATTTTCACATTAAAATTCCTTAAAGTTTCAGATCAACAACAAAAACGAGTGGTAAGGCTGAGTAACACATTGTAATTAGTTCAAGTTGCAGACAAACACTTTAGGTACATCAATTACCAAAGTATGGACAATAGTGGTTTAAGAAGCAATAATACAATGCAAAACAAGATTACATTATTTTTTCGAGTCCAAGAACTAAAGAAACCAAGAAAAGTATTGGAGTCCAATCTTCTTGACCTTTGGAAAACTCTGGACAATGTATAGTGGCATCTTCAATGGATAAACCAAGAGCTTCACTTCGCTCCCCATCTTCATCTCCAAAAACAACATAAACAGCCATTGGAAGTTGGTATCCAGTGTTGATTTCATATTTTTTAAGCGGCCCAAGGATTCCCAGGAGCGACACATGGTATATGGACCTACCCATGAGCCAACAACAAGGCCATAAACATTTCCAGCTTCAAGGAGATTATGGATAGAGAAACCAGATACTTTGGAATCACCAAAAAGGCACAAGGTGTTAAGATACTCTTCATCCCATGGCTGTAGAGTGGATAAAACAAGATATCATTAACTAAATTACAGAAGCCTGGAATAATTCATAGCTACTAACAAATTTGTATTAATTTTGATGGTTGAAACGATAAAATTAAACTTGGATGATAGAAGTACACTAGAGGAGCCTACAAGTTCAATAAACATATACCATTCATCCTACCTCGTGCAAAGGTTTTCTCCAAGATCTCCTTGATCTATGGAATAACAATGCCTGCAAAGTGAGGATGCAACACAGTCAATTTTCTAACATACTAACACAGACATTGCACGAGGGCAATATCCTAAACAAAGAAAATGTTAGAGAAACAATTTTTGTGCGCTAACACCAAATAAGTACCAGGAGTAAGAATAGTATGAGAAAGCAAAAGGAAACAACCAAGAACAATCTGATGTTAAATCTCTTTCATCAGTGTAAGTTCTGTTTGTTAGCCATGGACCGAAACCATTACTGGTTTATCACAGGAAGAAGAAGCAAGCAGAATGTGAGGTGGAGAAAGAATGATGAGCTGGCAAGTGTTGCTTGCATGCGTAACCGTTAGGGACAATAAGGGAATGGTTATAATGTACGGGTACTCGAGGGGAAGAATATAAGTTAGTTAGCAATGATGAGAAAATCATCGATTATTCTTGATATCAGTTTATTGTACGGCCTTTGTCTGGGAGAGCTATAGCTCTATCGAGACTATCAATATACATTGTTTGTTGTTTCTAGAATTTCCCTATCCTCACTCTATCAAATTGGTGCGGTGAGCGTGGAACCTCATGACCAACACCAGAATGGAGAATAGATTGGAAGTGGTAGAGAGGAGTCTGGGAGCGATGGAGCAAAGATTAACAGGGCTTGATGGAGAAATAAGTGAGATTAAATCAATGCTAGTTGCTGCTTTGAAAGGAAAGGCCACGGATGAAGCTCTAGGTGGACAGTCGTCGATGACAGAAGGAGGTTCGGCTAGTACCTCTGCTCCTGGGAGATCATCTGTGCAGGTAGTGACTCTGGACGATGTCCAGGTAGCAGCCAAACGTATAGAGCTGTCGAACTTCACTAGAATCGATCCCATGAGTTGGGTCCGGTGAGCAGAGCAGTATTTCCAAGTGCAAGAGACCCCTGAAGAGAAGAAGGTCACGCTGGCTTTAGTGTGCATGGAGGGTCATGCTCTTCACTGGATCAGCTGGTTACAAGATCGGAAGCCACTTATGACTTGGGAAGAGGTTAAAAAAGAAGTGCTCACCAGATTCGGAGGTGCACTAGCAACTAACCCTTTTGAAGCCTTAGTTGCTGTTCGTCAAAATGGGGTAGTGGAGGAATTTATCCAGGACTTCGTTGCCAAGGCAGTGCAAGTCAGGGGATGTTCGGAAGAATTCTTCATAGGGCAGTTTCTGAATGGACTGAAGGCAGAGATTAGGGCTCGGATTCGTTCACATGAGGCGGTGGATCTCTATCGCACAATGAATTTAGCCAGGGAAATCGAACATGAACTGGAGGTGGTGAGTCGGCAGAAGCTTGCGCAACCATCTTCCCACAGAGAAAGCTTTGGGTTGGGCACAAAGGCAGGGTCAGTAAACGGAGTCAGAGGACCTCAGTCTACTTTTCAGGTTGTTGAAGGAAGGAAAAACGGGTTTGGAAGTGGAGGAACTCACCCAGGTGGAGGACCGGCCCAATCTTGGGGTCACTTAAGGGGAACCACTGGACCTGCTCATGCTGGAGGAAGCAGTACTGGGTCAAGTGGACATGCGGGCTCAGCCTGGCCCAGAGGGGTCCGAAAATACACCCAAAAAGAGTTTCAGGATCTTAGGGCAAAAGGTCTTTGTTTTCGTTGTCTGCAGCCGTATCATCCTCTTCACCAGTGTCAAGGAGCATCTCTACATACGGTGATTCTGGCTGATGAAGATTCATCGGAGGATAAGGGAGAGGGGACGCTGCCGAAGATGGAGACGCCGGAACTTTCGAACGACCACCAGTTTACGAATCTTGAACTTCCTTATTTTGCTCTCGGTGGGTGCGGAAGTCACCAAACCATGAAGTTACGGGGGTTAATCTGTGGGGTAGCCGTTATTATTATGGTAGACAGTGGGGCGAGCCACTGCTTCATTACAAAAGGGGCGGCAATGAAGATGGGACTCCATGTTGAACCGACAGTGAAGACTGGTGTGCGACTGGGAGATGGGCGACGGGAGGAGACCCAAGGTGTTTGCCGAAATGTCTCAGTAGAAGTTGGAGGTGCTGAGTTTAGGGTCGATTGTTTTGTGTTTCCGTTAGGTGGTGTTGACCTCATTTTGGGAATATCGTGGCTGCAACAGTTGGGAGATGTTAAGGAAAATTGGGGACGGATGTCTATGGAGTTTCAGTTTGGTGGGAGGACAATTAAAGTTGACAGAGACCCTTCTCTAGTTAATATCCCAGCAACAGTTTGTTTCTTACAAAAGTCCAGTCCGACTAGTTGCAACTTGGTGCTTTGGCAAGCTTCCTTGGTTGAGTTGAATTCGGCTGAGGGGGACCGCTCAGAGGAATAGGAGTCAGCCCTACAACAGTTACTTCAGAAGTTTGCAAGTCTGTTTAACGAGCCTTCGGGGCTACCGCCACATCGCGCCATTGACCATAGTATACCACTACAGCAAGGGGTTACTGCTGTGAGTGTAAAGCCGTATCCTACGGTCACATGCAGAAGGATGAGATAGAACGACAAGTGTCCGAGATGCTAGCGACTGGGATAATTCAGCCAAGTTTTGGGCCATTTTCCAGTCCCGTTTTACTAGTGAGAAAGAAAGATGGAGGGTGGGGTTTCTGTGTTGACTATAGGGAGTTGAACAAGGTAACTGTGGCGGATAAGTATCCAATTCCGCTAATACAGGAGCTACTGGATGAATTACATGGCGCTAAGTTCTATTCCAAGGTCGACCTACGATCTGGATACCACCAGATCCGAGTACGAGCTGAAGATATTCCTAAAACGGCCTTTAGGACACATTCCGGCCATTATGAGTTCAAAGTAATGCCTTTTGGACTTAAAAACGCCCCAGCTACTTTTCCGACCTTATTTACGACGGTATGTATTAGTGTTCTTTTGATGACATCCTTATTTATAGCAAGGATTGGGAAGAACATATGGGTCATTTGTTGGTTGTTTTGAGGATATTGGAGGATCAGCACTTTGCTGTGAATGAGAAGAAAAGTCAATTCGGGCAGACCAAGATCGAATATCTGGGACACATAATATCAGGGGGTGGTGTATCTATGGATCCGGCGAAGGTGGCAAGTATACTGACATGGCCACAACCTCAATCGGTCAGAGGGGTGAGAGCCTTCCTCGGGTTAACAGGATATTACCGAAGGTTTATACAAGATTATGGGCACATTGCGCGTCCGCTGACGGAGCTACTGAAAAAGGAGTCTTCTCAGAAATTTTCATGGACAGCTGCGGCACAAGCAGCCTTCATCGCACTTCAGCAGGCTTTGACTACTGCACCTACACTAGCCATGCCCGATTTCCACCAACCTTTTGTTGTAGAATGTGATGCATCCGGGGGAGGGGTAGGAGCAGTTTTAATGCAAGCAGGACGACCAATTGCCTTTTACAGCAAGAGTTTGGCGCCACGGAATTTAGCTAAGCCGGCTTATGAGAAGGAGTTAATGGCTCTTGTGATGGCCATCCGACATTGGCGACCATATCTAGTAGGGGGCAAATTTAC
>JANZLC010000001.1:13184316-13207333 GCA_026413385.1 Erythroxylum gracilipes
AAAATTATGTGTAAAATATAAAGACACAATAGACTAAAAAATAAGTTCATTAATTGATCTTAAAAATTTTCCTGAAAAAGTACTTTTTTGAACTTCAAAAAGTTGTATTTTGATTGTTAAAAAAGTCGTATCTATTAAAGAAGTATTTTTTTATTTTACAGTAAACACCTATTTAAAAAAAAAAGACTTTTGTGGTGAAGAAAAGTATTTATTAACTTTCCAAAAATCTATCCCAACAGACACTAATTTTGTTTCAATTACCATCTTTCAGGAACGGATAGTCTGTACTGATCACCGTAATAGATCAATGGTTTTCACATTTATATACTTAGCGCCTGTTTGGTTCAGCTTTCGGAGACTCCAAAAGTACTTTTTTTCACCGCAAAAACTATTTTCAGAAAAAATGAGTGTTTGGCTGCAAACTTCAAAAGTATTTTTCAAGTAGAAATAGCTTTTGAAAAAGCTAAAATACAGCTTTTTCAAAAGTTAAAATTTGGAACTTTTTAGAAAAGCCCAAATTTTAGCTTTTTCGGGTAGAGATTTTTCCGTCACTTCCGTATATATCAAAACTATCTTCTCATCTTCCGGTTCTTTCTCTCGCGTAGCAAAACCAACGAAGATCTCATCTTCTGGTTTTCATTTTGCAAACTCTAACAAGGGCTTGTTTCGTTCTACAACGAAGAAAACCCGGTACCCTTTTAATCTTTTAGCCTATTCTCATTTGATCTTCTCTTATAGTCTGTTTCCGATTTTAGTTTTAATAGTTATCTTCTCAATTTCTGTCTTTTCTTCGTCTGGATAGTGCGTTTACTCTGTTTCCCTTTTTCTTAATGATTGGTTTATAAGATTAGAAACTTGATATTCCTTACGAATTGGCCTGATGAGACTTTTCTTAGTGTTTTGGTTTTCACATAGTAGTGCTTGTCAAATGGACGATCCCTTTATGAATGTGTAGTTGAAAAAGTTTTGGGGCTTACTCCTTAAGTTTCTAGAATTTCATGTATTAGAGATTTGGGTGTTATGATGGTTTTCAATTGGTGTCCAGAGGCGCACCCTGACGCGATTGGCAGTGATGGGGTTGCTATGCCGGAGAATTATCAGAAAGATCTTGCTTATTTGAAGCAAAAGGTCTTTGCTTTTCTTTTTCTTTTTAAATTTAATTCTTGTCTAATGAAAACAAATTGTGAGCTAACCTTGCTTTTCATATAGCTGGAAACAATTGTATGTGCTGATAATTTGGTGATCTGATTCTTTAGGTGGATGCGGGAGCTGACCTGATTATTACTCAACTCTTCTATGATACCGATATGTTTCTAAAATTTGTGAATGATTGCCGTGAAATTGGAATAAAATGCCCTATTGTTCCTGGTATCATGCCCATTAATAAATATAAGGGCTTCTTGCGAATGACTGGGTTTTGCAAGACAAAGGTATAACCTCTCTGACCCTGCTTCTCTTGCTGAGTATGTTCTCTGGTGTTTGTTGAATTTGTGGAACACTTGTACATCCTCATGTTGCTTTATTCCAAATTTATGAGATTCACATTCATATCCTGTTCAGCTTTTATTCTTCTGTGACTAGGATCAGTTGCGCACTTTGCTTATAAGTGTGGAGAAGTTGGTGTTTAATATCTTAATTAAATAACACAAAAATTCTTTCACATGGATGTTCTGCATACTACAATAAACTTTGGGGACTCTCCTGTGTAAAATGGTGTACTGTAATGAAATGCAGATACCAGAGGAGATTACTGCTGCATTGGAACCTATTAAGGACAATGAAGAAGCAGTCAGACCATATGGAATTCACCTTGGAACTGAAATGTGCAATAAGATTATGGCTCATGGCATCAAGACTTTGCATCTTTACACATTGAACATGGAGAAATCAGCTCTAGCCATATTAATGGTTAGTTTATCTTAGTCAATTTGTTATTCTGGTGGGAGATCAGCATGGCATTATTGCAGGATAATTATTAATGAGTTCGTTTAATAATGGACATTAATTTGCAGAATCTTGGTCTGATTGAAGAGTCCAAGGTTACAAGGTCATTACCATGGAGACGTCCTACAAATGTTTTTCGTTTGAAAGAAGATGTTCATCCAATATTCTGGTGTGTAATGGACATGTAACACTGTATTTAAAGTCATTTAGTTCATGAGGAACATTATTTATTCGAATAAGATGGTATGCTCAAATTGGGATAAATAGCTTCCCTTAACATCACATAGAGGGGGGTATGGCTGCCAAAGAAAATGAACAAGTTGCTGTAACAAACCGAAGGCAAAAGGATGCAATTCATTCTTAAACTACTGATCAGGATAATGGCTCCTAGCATCTTCAATTAAAAGCAACTCAGCCAGCATAGTTCAAACTGAGAACTTCAGGACATAGGACCGGTCAGAATTCTATGTTGAACAGATAAGTGATAAAAAAAATGAGAGATGCATGACTTCAGGACTATTTACAACGCAGGATAAGATAAAACCCACCGTTTGAGATTATCAGTATCCTCACCAAAAGTTAATCCAAGAAACTAGTACAAGTTGCATTATAAAAATAGGAAATTAGGACAAGAGTTTATTACTAAAGTTAATTGTTGCCATACCTGAACAATGCCAGTATCACATAAGTTCTTCAATGCCATCAAATATTTAGTCTCCCCTAGTCGATCTAGATACCGTCTGCAAAAGGCCAATGTGGAGAAGTTCTTGTTGATTGTTGCTAGCAGTTGCTTTGCCCTTGGCAACCTCAGAGGGATATGGCCAACATCAAAATTTTTCATGTAATGACTGCACTCTAGATCTTCTCTCACGTATCCCTTGCCTAAACAGAACAAGTGGCAGCTAAGTACATTCTAGGTAAAAATGCTCAACAATAGCCATCTTTACAAAGAAAGTGTAATTACCAGTCGAACGAAACAACCATTACCTGTTGATGCAAATGTTTCAATTGCAAAAAATTCACCTTCCTCCATTTTTGTCTGCTCCCCGCCTTTAACTATAGGAACAGATTTTCCAGCATGGATCTGATAGCGGCCAATACTATGTCCGTTTAAGTTTCGGATACTTTTAACTGCCAACCAAAAGGCAAGTCAATGAAACATGCAGAACAAAGGTTATATTGTGCAAGTTTGTGATGCTATCAAGAGAAAATCATTATTCAATAAGGAAATAAGACAAGCCTTCAGAAGTGCATGTTTCGGAACATATATGCAAGACAAGAGAATATCCCTTCTCCTTCAAACACAACTCAAACTTAGTGACATCGCAGGTGCATATTTTGTCAACCCTTGAGGGAAAGAATTAAATTTGATTAAGCTTCAGAAGGAAAAATCCTTCCGCTACCAAAAACATATTTAACATTTCCACTGAACATAGCTGAACAATTAGAGGGAGAGATACATAACAGTGCAGGAAAAAAGCTAAATCATCAATAGGAATGCAAACTACGATGATTGGCTTGGAGGAGGAAGATGATCTTCAACTCAAGCCCTATGGTCTCAAGACACCGGGAAAGAAAATATACCAATAGGTCATTTATAAGTATGATATAAAACTCCCAATAAGTATAAAACAATACTGTTTTGTAACATAACACTTAAAAGGTTCTTATGAATGTGAAGTGAATTATGAAGAGCACGAAGAGCTTTACGGACATTTTGACATAGTTGACTGCATTGGCACTTGTAACAGCTATAAACAATAATATTGGATTCTGGTAGCAACTAGCATTCATCTACATTGGAAGAAGGTTGACACATAACACAGTTCACAATCATGAAACAAACAACTAGGTATGCAGCCCAAGATCGAATGGAGTTGAACATAAATAAAAACATGTATGGACTGAAGTAGGAACCAACACTAAATATTGGACAAACACAAACAATACATGTATACGATGGAAAGGCTGTTAAAATAGTACCAGGATACACTTTTCCATTAATTTCAACCTCATAAGATTCCATGACCTCTTGGATGGCAGCACCAACATCACAAAGACGCACATCAATTCCAGATTCCTAAGCAATAAAAGGATAATCACTGAATTGTCATTTTGGTCAACCCATGATGCGTGAAAAGCATTTTAGAGGAGGTAACGTTCCAGTGACAGTAAGTAAATTTTTAACGTCAATAATTTGTACCGGAGTATCACATAAACATATATGAATTAATATAAATTGGTGCATTTTGTACATTCTTAATTAGTATAAATATTTTCTAAATACTTCATATCTTCAACCGAAGAACTTAAAATAAAAAATGTTTAGAAAACATCAGAAAAGAGTAGTGAATGGGGAGTGAGAGTAGGTTGATTTAGCTTTCAATTATGATTGCAATGCTAGATATTTATGCAGCTCATCCACTGTTTAAGATCCTGGCAGAAGTGCATAAAGGATATAACTCGTTGCATGCAAAGATATGCATACAATTATACATAAAAAGTTTCCGTACTTCATAACCATTACAAATCCTACTTGGGAAATCTCCTAGCTAATCCCAAAACCAATCTTAAGAAAAAAATAGAACTCCCCAAGAAAATTACAGTCAAATTATACATACAAACATCAGCCATAAGATGAACTCACCTTCACCCAAGAAGAGTCAAGTGGTTTAAAACTAGGAATTGGATGCAAGCCTTTCTTTACAAAAGGTTACATCCCAATGATAATAGGAAGATAGAATAGCTGAATAGGATTAAAAGTTCAGCACCTTGATACCGGTATTAGTTGCTTCCCGTGAAGCTGCAAGCAGTGGATCAAACATAGGATTGAAAGCCACGGTGAAAGCACAGTCCACAATGCAACCTGTAAATTGAATTGGCACCCATTTCTGATAAGGTTCCCAACCAAAAAATATACCAGCATATTTCCTAAAAGTTCAATCAACAAATTCAACATTTGTTAAAAGGGTCACTACCATCAATATGGGTTCCAAAATCCAACTTCATCACATCATCATATTGAAGAACAGTCTTATCCCCACTATTTGGGGTCCAATGTGCAGCAACCCTGATAACAGGAATGGGTTTTCGATGAAAATGAAGCAACAAAATCAAGAGGATTAGGATTCATAAAACCCTCCAAAGATGCATTTACCAGTTAAGAGAGCATCCAGTAGGGAAAGCAATGCCTGCTTGCAAACCATTTTCTGATATTAGCTTACGAACTGTGTTCTCCAAGGTCTCACAAAGGTCAGTCATTAACATTCCAGGCTTCATAATGCTTCTCATGTACTTCCTTACCTGATACAAGCAGGAAATTTTATTAGATGACATAATTCATCAAGCAGCAGAACAGCCATTGCATCAAACCATTACCAACCTGCCGATGAACTTCTGCCGCTTGGCGAACTGAATTGTACATCGGTTTTTCAAGACGTTCCAACCCTCTCTTCTCTTCAGAAGTAGTCCTCCATAAATTACTGAAAAAAATTCCAGGAAATTGTCGGCATAAGCATTAACAAAATCTGAGGCAGCACATATTGAAAGGTATATACTAATAGTATCCTAACACTTTAAGGGGACAGAAAGATAGATGCTACACTGAAACCCTCAAAATGTGAACTACTTGTTTAACCTGCATTGCATTGTACAACATCAATTAATGACCAGAAATATATTTATATCACAAGGAATATTGATCTTGTCTAACACACGGCTTTTCAAGAAGCAACAGAACTCAAGTGAACAAAGAGGACATCATTTTGACACAAAAGAAAAGTGACAGAAAGAAGTAATGACAATGCAGCAGTATCATTATTCTCCACGCATTGGACCAAAGTTAAAGAGCTTATACTCACTCATCTTTGTATTGTTGAATTTCACCTTCAGGAAAGTCCCCAGAAGGAAAAAGCTCCTTAACAGGAATAGAGGGTGGATCAGTTTGCTGAGGCAATTCTTTCTTCTTCCTGCAGATGATTGTAAGAGAGACATCATTGACTAAAGACTGAATGATGTGTAATGATTGGAATATCTATCCCAGAAAGAAGTTCTCACTTGCTTTTATTTTTCTTCTTTTTCTTCTTTGAAACTTCTGGAAGAAAAAATTAAATATAAAAGTGCATATATTAGTGCTAAAATTACTAAATAACTCCATTATAGCAAGTCAAATGCCATTAATGCTTGCAGATCTCAATTAATTGTGAAATAGGAGAAGGAACCACCTTTGTTTTCATCATCATCCTTCTGCATGCCAGAGGAAACTTCTGATGAATCATCATTCTCATTGCCAATTGAAGGTTCTTCCTCCCCATTTTCTTCTTCTGTCCCATTTTGTTTACCAGGGACTTGTGCATTCAACTTTTCTTCTTCCATTGATAGAGAACTGTTTGCAACAGAAAAATGCCTATGGTCGTAAGCGTTCAAATACAGACTTACACATGAAATGAGTATGGAAGCTTTGAATCAGCTCATCAAATGTAACATTGTGATAATTAACTAACAACGATGATGTTAAAAGAAATTTTTTTCAAAAAAGTAAAAAAAAAAAAAAATCGAACTTGTCCCGAAAGAAAAATGGAAGTTTTCAGTAAACTTAAGGAATTTCTCTCCGTTCTCTAGTTTTCTAATACAAACTAAAAAAATACCAATTCCAGGCAATTTTGATCAATAAAGTTACAGTATTTCAACTAATTGTCTGATTCCAAAGAGCTACATAACGAAACAAAACAAAGAGAACACCTAAATAGAAGACAATTCACAAAGAGAAAGCGAGCAGAGAAACGAAGCCCTGTCAGAGTACAAAACAATCAAACAAAGGAAATTAAAGAGATCAGGGGGAAAAAGGACATATTGAGTGCGGTGTTTTACCTGGAAAAAGCTAACGAAGCCAAGAACAGTCAAGAAAAAGGAAATTTCTTCTCCAAATTTCAGTCTCTCTTCTCCTCTCTATTGCGAGCAGAGTCGGAAGAAAAAACCCTTCGTCACATTTTACAAACAACAACAGCCCAGCTGCAGGTTACAAAGAGCCCATCCACCATAAAGTTAAAGAGCCCATTCCACCTTTGTTTCTTCTAGATTTTGGACTTTGAAAATCAAAGCCCGCTAGCCATTGAACCTTCCAGCTCAGAATCACAAATTGACGACCTTCCTTTCCCCGCAGACTTTTGGCTGAGTTTGGTGAATAAGGAATCAGCCACTTGTTAGCTTATTCAAGTCTTTTTGTTTGATGGGAAGATGAATAAGTAGCTTATTTATCCCAGAAAGCTGAATTTTGAAAAACTACTCAATAGCAGCGTTTTCATATAAACAGCTACTTATGATCCGTGAAAAACTAATTCTACCAACAGCTGACACGTTCCACTCTACTGCTTCACCATAACACTAAAATATCAACCATTTCATCTTCTTTTTAATTTGTTGAGGACTCATTGGACCAAGATATATAACTCTCGTAAATATCAACCATATGTCATAAGCATAACCACCATGTTATGCTTATGAATTATGTACAAAATATTTGTAAATTTTATTTTTGTTCTATTTTTATTATTGTAAAAATTTTAATTTTTATAAAATTATTTAATCTTGACCTTATAAATATTTTTAAGTCATGTTCTTATAAGTTATTTTTAATTTATTAAATAATAAAATTCATACAAATTGTATGAAAAATACTAATAAAAAATTTAACGTTGATTAATATTGTTGTTGTTGTTGTTGTTGTTGTTGTTGTTGTTATTGTTGTTGTTGTTATAAGTTATATGTTTTTTATTAAAGTTATAAATTTGATTTTTGTATAATTAAATATCTAAAATCTAAATTCCTATAAAAATATTCAACGAAATACTAAGATATATAATATTCATACTCTTATAATTTTTTTAAAGTCATGTCTTTATAAGTCATTTTACACATAAATAGTTAATACTAAACAACTAATTTTATCAAACATTAAATGATAAACAGCTAATATAATTTGCTGGTCAAATCAGCTGATAAAATCATCTATTATCTAACAGCTAATACAATCAATTGATTGTTAAACAAGTTTCTTTATCGCTAAAATAAGGGTATGCTTAGTTAAAATGTAAAATATTTTAGAATAAAATAGAATATTTTAGAATAAAATAGAGTGTAAATAAATGTAATATTAAAAAATTATTACTTGAAAAGAATGGAAAATTTTATAATGTAATATAGTGTATTATTTTTCATTCTATTCTAAACTTTTTAAATTATTATTTTTTATTTTTACGATGTAATATAAAATTATGTCTTTATTTTTATTTCATTTTATTTCATTATTTTAAAAAATTATAATTTAAATCTTTTCCTGATAAATTCCCACCGACTTTCTTGGACCAAAAAAGGTTGAATCCCCAACCCTAAGGGCCTCCAGTCGCAGACCCGACCACCGCTGGGGGATTGAACCACGGTTTAATCCTGAGCAGTCCCCACACAGAGCGGTCCATTTTCCCACCGACTTTCTCTTTATAGTGGTTGTAGTTGCTACTTTGGCTTTAATTTTTTTTTTTGGGGTTACAACTAAGAGAATATGAAAAGGGTTTGTTCCATTTTTCAATGATATAGTCAATGGAATTGCTGTGTGTAATTTTCTAGAGAAGAAGCAGCTTTGTTGATGTGAACCAGTTTGCTTAAATCTAATTGGAATCTGAATGCCTGCTACTGGAGTTCAAGTGAAGGAGTTTGATTGAGCTAAAAGATGGATTGTTTTATTGTCTTTCCATGATGTACTCATTTGGCTTTTTTAGTGTGGTTGCTCTTCAATATTCTGTTTTCCAGTAAAGAGACTTTTCAGTTCCAAACGAAAAGAAAGCTGCAAAATGGAGAAACTGAAATCTTTGATTCCAAACAATCTTAAACAGTTGGTGGCAGATAGCAGTCCTGATGACCTTCCTTCAACATCGTCTTCTCTTCTTGACTTCATCCTCAATTTGCCACAATTCCAGGAAGTTAATACCGCCTAGTAATCTTTTTAAATTTTCTTTCCTATGTAGAGGGTGAAACCTGTGGTTTTTGAAATCTTATCCTTAATATGGCCCCTTGCCTTATTATGAACCTTTTGGGTATTTTTAGATGATTAAAGATCTGACAGATCCAGAAACTGCTCTTTGTAAAAAGAGTAAGGATGCTGCTTTGGAATCAAAACAAAAGGGCAACCAAAGCTTTTCAAGTGGAGATTATAAGACAGCTCTGCATTGCTATTCTCAGGTACTTCTTTAGGTCGTTTTCAGTTTCTTTTCAGTTTAGCAAACATCATCTTTTACAGGAGTCTATCCATGACTAGGTTACTTCACAAAATCAAGAAAACCTTTCTATGGAAATATGTGAAAATGGAATTTATATTACAATATATTCTGCTCAAACTTTTACCAGTTCTCTGTTCGATGGATTGACCACTGTTATTTTCAGCCCTTAACTGTTTGCCCTGTGATCTCGAGAAAACATGCATTATTATTGGATAATTATTATGACCAATTGTGGTACATTCTGAGCACTGGTATAAAGAGGATGAATGCTGTGAATTAAATTAGGAGTAAACAAAATACCTCCTAAAAATTAACAAGAGAAAGATCTTTTTACTGATCAACATGGGATGATCACCAGGAGGCTATTCAATCCTTGTTAGTTATAGTTTGTTTGCGGACAAGGTAAAAGTTTAACCATGCTTTCTCTTCTTTACATTGCCACTCAACCAACCAATCAAGATAGGCACTACGTGTAGCTCCAATTTCTGCTGCTGATATGGACAAGAATCTGGTTGCAACACTGTATCTAAACCGGGCTTCTTCACTGCATGTGAGTTTTTCTTTTTTCCTTACCTTCTCTGAAAGGAGACAGCTTTTGTTTTCTTCCATTATTATTTCTATTTTTCTTTTTCTTTTTTCTTTGGCTGGTCGGGAGGGTGTAGGGCGAATGAGAATAAATGCCAGCTAATTCTATGACTATCTGCGGGTATAACTGTTGGTATAGAGACCATATGTTTTTGAATTTGTTATTAAAAAGATAATGGAATGTGCTATGTTGAGTCATTTTGTAGCACTGGGTTTACTGTGGACTCTAAATCAAAAGATTTGTGTGTTTCTCTAGAAAATAGGTCTCCTAACAGAGTGTCTTCGAGATTGCAGCCGGGCCATTCAAATTTCTCCAAACTATTCAAAGGTGATACATATGATCTTTTCTTGTTCTAATTTTGCTATTTCTCCCCTTATACTTCTGGGAAGTTTTTGCCTTTTGTACTGCTAGATTTGTACTTTCATCGGATTGCCACTATTCATTAAAATCTAGTCCAGGAAAAAGACGCTTCCAATCCCCCATGAAATTTCATGATGGCAATGATTTATCTTAATTTTGGAGAAAAACAAAAAAAGAAAAAAGAAAAGGAAAAAGAAAAGGGGATTGGGGTCAAACCTTGCTTTCAATTCCCTAATCTTTACTGGTAGATCTGCTCCAAACTTGCAGTAATTATGTTATCTATCATCCCTATGTCTGTTTCACAAATTTGAAAGAGCATTTTCTGTTGCTACTATTATGATGTGAACTAGCTTGTGCCCTCTCCAGAGTGTCTTACTTCTACATTGCAGGCATGGTACAGAAGGGGAAAGGCCAATGCTGCTTTAGGAGATCATAAAAATGCAATCCATGATATGAACATGGCTAAAAGTTTTGAGTCATCGGTGAGTGGAAAGAGGCAGATAGAAAGTGAGCTAAAGATTATTTTGCAAAAATATCAGTGCACAAGCAATAAGCAAGTCCAGCTTGGTGAGGACAATTTGAGAAGTTTTGGTAAGAGACTATAATTACCATTCTTCTTCTTTCCTTACATCCTGTTATAGAATATTTTGAAGTTAGGCTCGAGCATTTTGTTCCCTAAATAAAAACCCTCTGTTTATTGTAATTTTTTGCTCATTTTTATCCCTATTTTAGTTCTTGTTATTCTCTAACCCTATTCCATTTCTGATATGGCTTATAATCTCATCCTCTGCTTTCAAGAGTTTAGGATTGTATGACCTTGGCATGATTTTAATGAAAGTAGGCATCTGTATCTGCTTTACACCGCCAAGATGTAAGTTTGAAATGAATGATCTAGCGATATTTTTTGACAGATGACTTGCAGCAAAAAAAGTTCGTACGTGTTACCACACCTGGTAAAGGAAGGGGCATTGCTTCCTGCAGTGATATTCCTCCAGCGTCCTTGATTCATATGGAAGAACCTTATGTTTTGGTATGACCATCACCGTGACTTGTTTGTTATGTAAATGCTCTTTTACTTGGTAGATTTTCCATGTGTAGTTTTCAAATATGCTTTTACCGGATACTTATTTTGAAAAATCTTTTGTGATCAAGATCCTAGCTGCATAAAGTTAAGAGTTTTAGCCGCTGCATGTAGATAAGGCCTTTTTACCAGTTCACCTAAGGGCACAGTCATCTGAACCACTGTATATTCTACTCGTTCGTGAACAGATCATTTATGAACAACAACAATAAAAATCTTTCTTAGCTGAAGGTTTTGGATAGACTCATTTTCATTGGGCCTTGTGCTGATTTGGGTTGGATAACTTGAAGAGTGACAATCTCTCTGTGTGCAGATTGTTATCCTCAGGATGCTCTTTATGAGGGCTACTCTTGCATTAGTCATCATTCACAATACTTTATAGCTGCTATCTTGATGCATCTGCATGCATTTGTGCAATGAGGGACATAGATTGGCTTAGCTTTCTCATTTACAGATGATATTGAAGAGTTGCCGTGAGACACATTGTCATTACTGCTTAAATGAACTGCCAGCTGATGTGGTCCCTTGTACATCTTGTTCTATACCACTATACTGCTCGGAGCGTTGCCAACGGCAAGCTGGAGGCGAGACACTCAGTAGCTATCAAAAGAGAGATGGAAGTGATGGCATTCAAAACTACAATCTTAGAGAGTCGATTGTGGAGGATGTCTTTTGCAGTTTTTCCAACTTTGATGATAAATGCTTTCCAGAACATAGGCACGAATGTTTAGGAGTGCACTGGCCTGCAATTTTGCCAACTGATATAGTTTTGGCTGGTCGAATAATTGCAAAATTTGTATATCAAAATAGAGTTGACAAGGAGGCTAACCTTCAAAGGATTCTAGTATATTTTGTAACCACTTGTTATGAGTTGCTTCACAGCTTTTCTGTGTGAGGATTTGACATTCTAGCCTGTGGTCTTTCAGGATCTTTCTCACAATTATTTGCAAATCAGTCCTGAAGGCAAATTGGAATTACATATATATGCCATTGTGTTGGTATACTGTCTTCAATGTTCTCTTGGGTCTGTTCTTCCAATAAATGGAGTCTCAACATCAGAGGTTGGACCCACCTTTCTCTCTTTGGTGTGCATGTGGGGGTTTGCATGCAATCATTTTATAATATACTTCTTTTGCTTATTGGCGTTTATATCATTCCAATAGCTTTAAATTGCTTAAGTTGTTCATGTATTTAAAAATATTTTCCACTTATTCACATCCTTATCTTAGTGATTTGTCATTGTTTGTTCCTTCTTAGTTATTGATGAAGACAAGCATTGAAATACTATATCAATCTCATTATTGCTACTTGATCTCCATCTGTCTTGAGGTCTATTGATTTTCTGCTTGTAGATTGTCATCCTTCTATCTCAAATCAGGGTGAATAGTATGGCAGTTGTACGCATGAGATCTGCTAATGTGCTAGGCTCATCAGATCAATGGGGTTCTTATGTTCCAATAAGAGATGCATCAACTTATAATGTGGAACAGGTTCATGTTTATGCTACAATTTCTTTCCTTTGATTAGACTAGTCACCATGTGGATTTGTTGATTCCACACTTACCAAACACATTTAATCTGTGTTGGCTTTTTCATCAGAACGTGCTTTTTCTGCCAATGTAAATAAGTTTATTTATTCATCTAACTTGGATTGATTACTCTTTTCCAGGTCAAAGTGGGTCAAGCTATTTATACTGTTGGTAGTTTATTCAATCATTCTTGCCGGCCAAATATTCATGCTTATTTCCTTTCACGCACTCTCTTCATACGAACAACAGAACTCGTTGAAACAGGCTGTCCTCTTGAATTATCATATGGCCCTCAGGTATTCCTAGTTTTAACATTAAAAATCATAACTACACCCCTTGATGTGAATGTGATGTTCATTCATTCATCAAAAGAGGACACATGGCTGCATTACACTGTTATAGGAGGGACAACATGAAGTAAAAGAATTGTCATGTTATACATTTCTACTTCTGGTGCTAACAAGTCTAATGCGTGGATATTTGAAATGGTAAAATACTATTCGGTTGAACAGGTTGGGCAGTTTGACTGCAAAGAGCGTGTTAAATTTCTGGAAGATAAGTATTCATTCCGATGCCAATGCCCTGGATGTTCAGAGCTAAATATGCCTGACCTTGTTCTAAATGCTTTTCACTGTGCCCATCCTAATTGCTCTGGTGTAGTTTTGGACAGTTGTAACATCGGTTTTGAAATGAGCAAGTTTAAGAATTTCATAGCTCGAAACTTGGGGAGACCTCAATTGCAGGTATTGCTTCTGCACCATCTTTGAAACTCGGGCATGCTGTTGATATGATGATGCTGTTGCATCCCAGGAAGTTTTGGTTGAGGAGGCAATGATTTAGCATTTAATTGGGATTGACTTGTTGCATGAATCTTGACAATTTCCAGATGACACTACATTCTTAACTCAGGCTTATAGCCCTGCTTCTTCCTAAATTTGTTGATCTTACCAGGTTGACAAGCTTAGTAACATTAATATCAATGATTTGGCTGCCCGTGTTCTTGAACAAGACAGTACTTGCCTTTGCGTTAATCCTGAGTATTGTTTGAAGTGTGGTCTTCATTGTGATTTAATAGCTTCTGAGGAAGCTGCAAACAAAACTCAGGTTTATTTTCAAAGGTATATGATATCTCCAAACCTTGCATTTGACATTTGAGTACAAAATCTATACGTTCTGCAAAAAGAGCAACACTTTTTGAACTTTTTACCTTGATTATAATGCACAAGTGCTTAATTAATGGCAGGTTGCAAGATGCAATGTTGTCCAAGGAAATTTCGAGCTCTGTCCTTTCAGATGCTTTAAGAGCTCTTGATGTTCTAAGATCAGTATTAAATGCTTATAACAAACGCATTGCAGAGGTGAGATGCTTACAGCAAGGAACTCTGCTTCTTAAATTGTAGGGTTTGACTTTAAAAGATGCATCTTACTTTTTTTCTATCATTCCTCTCTTATCATTTTCCATACTGCAGCTACTATTCTATTATTCACTTCTCTGTATCATCCCAGGAAAAGTAAAGAAGGAACTTAACCTCTATATTTAGTCCAATTTAGATTGTCCTCTTCTATATTTGGCATGAACGTTGATTGCATCATTAGTATCTATGAATAAACATTTGCAGATGGAAGATAATCTTGCAAAAGCATTTTGTTTGGCTGGAGACATGGAATCTGCGAGGGAGCATTGTGAAGCATCAATCAAGGTAAACAAATTTTTTAGTGCCACATGCTTTGACTTATTGTTTGGAAATAGTTTCTCTACTAATTAAGGGTAAAGTTGTATACTATTGGACCTCTCCAGGCCTCACATTTGAGAGGGATTTTAACTGACTTCTTGTTGTTGCGCTTTGACCTATTGTAATATATGGATATCAATTTAGGTCCCACATATTTCCCTAAAGTATCCCTCTAATTTCCAAAACAATATTTTAAAGTATGCAACTTCAAAACATCAACAGACTGCTTACACAAGTTTTATTCTGTAAATTGCTCGAGTTCTTGGATAATATAAGAATAGTTACCTCTTGATTTTAGATTTGAGTCAATTATTTTTTTCATGTTACATTTTTATTTATTCTAAAGAGATAAGCATGTGATCTTTGCCTTTGAATGCCTTGGTTTTGATAAAAATTCAGATTCTTGAAATGCTGTATGGTGCTGATCACATTGTCATCGGACATGAATTGCTCAAGCTTTCAACCATTCTGCTCTGCATGAATGACATCTCCGTTGCAGACAGCATTAACCGGCTGGAGTTGATATTTAGGAAGTATTATGGTTCACATTTATTTCTTATTTTCCCGTATCTGAAAGCTCTAAAAGAAGAAGTTCGCAAATTTAGTTAAGTAAAATAGCTTTATGATAGCTGAGCCTGAAATGTACGAGTATATATCATGTAGGAACTCAGGTAAGTGCACAAGGATGAAGGATGCTTGTAAATGTTTACACTCGGAAAAAATGTGCCACTTTGAACAATGCTTTACGATTTCCAAATAGATTGCCAAACTTTCCATCGTCATCTTGCTGCAATTGGGAATCTTACAACTTTAGTTATGCTTGTCTGGCGGAATATCAATGAATTCAGTGATAATTAAAATGAATTTAAAAAATTAATCCAGAAAATAAGAAGGAAGAATTGCTAAGTCCAAATAATTTATTAATGCTTAAACTATTTCACGTTTTGTATTAAAATTACAATTCGAATTCACGTTTTGTAAGTGATATCTGCATCATGGCAAACAAAGTTAGGAATGCTATTTCAATGCTAAAGTGCTAATTCCTTTCTTACAATATCTGCCAATAGAAAGTAAAATGAGTTATCACACACAAAAAGACAAGCACATGAAGCATGTTAAACCAACGAAACGTAGATGATATGGACTGAACTAAAAAAGGAAGAAATAGAATAGCAAAAAAAGAAGAAGGATTGACAGAGAAGGGAGACTAGAATAAAGAAAAGAATATTTCATTGATGATATTCCAGTAAATGCCCAAAACTTCTCAAGTCACGCTTAAATAACAGCAGTTGCCTTTTCTATAATAGAAATGCAGAAAATGACAAAGGACAAAAATAACAAATAAGCCAGTTGTCTAGCTATTCTAATCAACTGCATAACAAACAAATAAAAGCTAATAATATAGAGTTGTCAATACGCAGCATTGCGACTTTTTAATTCTTTAAGGCAAAACTTCAAAGAATCAAAATAACCGGGTTTTCCTTGTCCACAAGGAAAAATGCTGGAAATCGAAGTTAAAGCTCTTGAGCATATTTCCAGGTAGCCCCAACTGGTGATTGAACTTGCCAATGGATTTAGGAATTGAGTAGCAGCAACATTTTTTGGTTTCACCATTCGATGCTCCAATATAGTTTGGGGGTAGATGGTAGAATTGTGAGAGAGTGGAAATGTTGGTGAGGCTTGGAGATTAGCATGAACTGATTTCAGAAGTGATAGACGGAAGACATCATGTATTTGAGCCTTTAGGGGTAACTTCAACTTGTAAGTTGTCCGCAAGTATATGGATCGTAAACTTGTAGTATTAAAGATGTCGATTTCACGAAGAAATAGTTAGAACTAAGTGAATATAACTTTGTCTAAAGTATCGCGATATGAATTGAATGAAAAATAAAATATCAAAATTTTAAAACAATTAAATAAAACTAAGCAAATAATCAAATAACAAATAAGCTATTACAAATATGTGAGGAACATCAAAGATGAAGCTTAGGATTCATTCTATCATTATTTTGCTCCCTAACCGCTATTGATTCAATTATGTGTTGATTCTAGATTTTCTAAGGGATTGACTATTCTTTCTCAAGACCTAATTGATTACGAAATTCTAGATTTTGTAACCTCTCTATTCACAAAATCTACCTAACGTTTTTAACTAGTTCTTAAGTGATCTATCGAATAATAGGGTTTTCACACAAGATCTCTCTTCGTATAATTATCAATTTGATATTTGGGAGACTTATTAAGTCACTAACTCTTATTACCCAATCTAATCGGATTACTTTCGACTTACTCTCTATTTATTATTGAAGTATTAGCATACCCAAACATCACAACACTAGAAATTGAATTGAAATTAACAATAATCAAGTCACAAAACAACTCAAGAACAAATCCAAATCTGATAATTAGAGCATCCTAAATGTGAATAACATATTCAAATCCAAGTTACACATCAAGTTTAATAAAATAAACAAAGAAAAGAAAGAAAGAACTTGATTTGAACTTAAACTTGAAATTTGGAATTTCTGGATTGTTCTTTGTGCTCATCTTTTTTGTTCTCTCACTTTGGAAGATGGTGGCTACTCTTTTTAAGTGTTTTTTATTCTTAATGGTTCTTGAGACTTCTAGGGTTTTTTTTTCTAGGATTTACCCGCTTAATTTAGTTAAAAAAAAACCCCAAAACGTTAAAATTATAAAAAGAGTTGCGTGCTGAAAAAGCTAAAATTCATTGGAATAGTTGTCTGCGTTCTCTGCCACGATTGTGGCAAGACAAGCCATGATCGTGGCCTGCTTCCATACTTCCAATTCTTCTTTTTTCTTCAATTTCCTGCTTCTATACACTCAAATATACATCAAACACCTTTTGAAACATAAAATTAAGATCCAAATCATGCTCAAAACCATATAAACACTTAGAATATAAACAAACACTAATAATAACATAATTCTAAGCCTATATACATGATAATCATCTAATAAATACTCAAAAGTACACTTAAACATCTATCAAAACATAGTAATTTACACCTATCAATATCCCCATACTTAAACTTTTTCTTGTTCTCAAGCAAAAACAAAAACAAAAACAAAAACAAAAACAAAAACTCAAACTTAAACAAATCAAACAATAACATATATATTCATGTAACCTGCACTAATGATACAATGGCATCTAACTTGTTGAAACCAATTTAACCTCAAACAACAATCATTCAAGTTGTTCTAACATATTAACCTATGTAATTTATGGCTAAGCACTTTAGAATGAGTATACATATTAATCAAGACATTAACATCATATTCATTTACCTAAAGCACTTGTATAGATGCATTGATAATTAGTAATCAACCAAAATTGAACTATCATTAAGTATTCCTTCATGAAAATTTTTGCTATTTTCAAATATTAGTAGGATTTATTTATCAAAACACCACTTTTTTTTAAAAAAATTTCTTTAACATTAACCTAATCTTTTGACATGAAGGCAAACACCTTGTCATGAATGTCTCTCGGTTACTTAACTAGGCTGCGTTTTATTAATTAACTTGGTTGGAATGTCATTTTAGACTTTTGACGTGAGACAAACATTTTGTCGTGAATGCCCACGGTTGTTCAACCATATCACATTTTCAATTGGCTACTAACTTTATTCATAACCTAATATTTGTTTCAAAAGGGTTAGCAAAATAGTTATTCATTTAATAGACATACAATTTTTTTTTTCTCATTTCACATAACCTACCTCATTTCGTTTAGTCAATCATCCTTATGAAAGACTACTAATGATACTAACATATTCAATTGACTTATAATTATAAATGTATATAACAAATTTTCTAAGATGAACAAATTGACATCATATCCTAATTAACATACATATTTAACAAAAGATGCTTAAAACATAAATTGTACAAGCCAATATGCCTTTACAAATTCAATGACTATGTTTAAAACTAAAATACTTCCATCAAGTTATTGTCATTGACACATTGATACAATTCACACATATGCAACATATGTTTACACCATGTCAACCTAATAAAAAACAAACAATATGGTATGCAAAATTCACACTCATGACATGCCAATGCAAAATCCTCCACACACTTAAACAACACATTGTCCTCAATGTGAGAAAAATAAAACAACAAATAAAAATAAAAATGATAAGAAAAGAACAAAAGGAAAGGTTAAGAGCACAAAATCAGGAGATTGAGGTGGTAATGGTGTTGGTGACGGAATGTGGAGAAACTTTCGGCCATAAAATTCTAGCAATTCTTTCTCTACAAAACAAAAATAAAAATAACAAATTACTAATAAAATAAAATAAAACAAAACAAAACAAATAAAACTTATCCTAATTATTGGGTTGCCTCCTAAGTAGTGTTTAGTTAATGTCATTAGCTTGACGTGCTCTTCCTTTCATACTTAACCTAGGTCAATTATGAGTGGCTTGTTTCCACTTATGTTGCTCAGTTTCAGTTTAATTGCCTGTAAATAAGTTACATATTGCAAGATAATCAAAAGGACATAATTAATCAAATCAAAAAAACCAATTAAGTTCAATAATGCCCTTTTAAGTAACAAACTATCAATGAAATAGGGAATACCAAAAATTCCTGAATCTTTTATCGAATCCAGCAGTTTGTCCTGTAAGAGGGTGAGTTGTGCCTTTTCTTCCTTATTCACCCTCGTCTCCTCTTTTGCTTTCACTTCATGAACAAAGACTTTCATATCTTCTTCAACTTCTATGTCTGTTCGCATCTGTTCTTCTTCCTCTCGCTCCTTTAAGGATTCAACCACATCAATTCTCCTGAACGAGTCACCCTCCTTCAAATTCTTTAATACCTTATTCATATTGAATTTCACTTATTCATCTCCGATCTGAAGGATGAGATTGTCTTTGTGGACATCTACTAAGGCTTTTCTCGTGGTTAAAAATGGTATACCAACAATTAGTGGAAAGTTTGATCCTCTTCAAAGTCTACCACGAAAAAATCCACAGGAATGAAAAACTTATCCACTTTTATAGGCACATCCTACACCAAGCCGAACGGTTTCTTTATTGATTGGTCCGCCAAATGAATGTGCATAGATGTTGGCTTCATATCTCTTAGCCACAGTTTCCTAAAAATCGACAAAGGCATAAGGTTTATACTTGTGCCTAAGTCGCATAAACAACTTGAAGTCTTTAAACTACCAACTAAACTGGGTATTGTAAAGCTCTTTGGATCTATCAACTGTGAGAGCATATGGTTGGTAATTAAGTAGTTGGAGGTTTCTGTTATGGCTACCGTTTGATTATCATCCTAAGTCTGCTTGGCAGATAATATGTCTTTAAGGAACTTTACATACTTGGGCCTACGTTTCAACATTTCCACAAAAGATAAGCCATTTCTTTAGCTTTTCCATGAACTTTGTAAATGGTACATCTAATTCGTTCTTCTGAAGACTTTGTAGGAATGGTATTTTCGGTACGTAAGGTGGAGGAGGAATGTATGGAGGGTTTTCATTCTTGTCTTCATCTTTTTTCTTCTTCTCTTAGTCTTCTACAAAGTAGGTTTTAGCTTGTCTTTCTAACGATTCTTTTAGCTCTTTCCCATTCCTAAGTGTGATAGCTTTACATTACTCTTTTGGGTTTACTTCCATATTACTTAGAAAGTTTTCCACACTTCTCTTACATAATTCCACGTAAAGCTGGCTCATTTGAACCTCTAGGTTATAAATAGAAGAAACATGATATTTTGTTACTTGCTCAAACTTTCCTTCTAGTCTCTTTTGAGCCTCTTCCATATTCATGAGTTTCTCTATGATCTTATCCAATTTAGAATCCCATGAACTGGACTCATCTTGTTGAAATTCTGGCAAGCCTTGAATTCCCATTTGAGTTTTTGCATTGTTAAACCAAAAGAAATCTTAATGGTTCTGCCACCTCGGATTGTAAATGTTCTAATAAGGATGATTACTTTCCCGACCAAATTGTGCCTCATTAAAATTTTGAAATGGTCCTTTGCTCCTTATGATATGTTTGCTCCATCATCGTTCTTTTGATCTCTTCTTGGCATTTAACCTTTCAGATTCTTCATTGTTTCCTTGTGATGTCCAAATCGATTTGTCTTTAACTTTGTGTCCAAACTTCCCTTTTTAAAAAATCTAGATTTTACAACTTCTCGATTACGAAATTCTAGATTTTACAACCTCTCGATTCACAAAATCTACCTAACATTTTCAACTAGTTCTTAAGGCCCTGTTTGGTTTGAGGGTTAATAATGAGATGGAATGGAACGTAACACACTTCCATCGTTTGTTTGAGTGTTTCATAATAGAATGGAATGGATTAGGATAGAAGCAGAGGGTTTCATGTTACGTTCCATTCCATCTTAAACAGTGAAAATAAGAAACCTCTGATTCGGGGGGTTTAGGATGGAACGTAAACTAATAAACATACACTACCTAATATACCCTCAATAATCTTTCATATTACCATTATTTATCCTTACTAATAACAACAAACACAATATTGGCAGGAACACAATATTCATTGTAGCAGGTGAAGAGAGTTGGCAGGGGACCATTATAGCAGTCAAGAAGCGTGTTTGGAAGAGCATCGTTGCTTCAGCTTCAGATACATATTCTTCTTTCTGAGTTGCGGTTGTTGTGCCGCTAAATTTGGTTAGACTGTCGGAAAAAGAGTTTGGATTTTTCTGCATTATGAGATAGTTCCAAGTGACCGTCCATTGTTTTCAAAGTACATGTCGGTGTAGCGAGAGATTCTTGAACTGGGTTTTTTCGAGTTTGTAAGTAATGCTTTTTTTTAAAAAAAAATCCCTAGCTTCCTTCTCTTCTTTTCTTCCGAAATTATGAGTCTTTTGACCTTTCTTGTGAAGTGTTGTTGCTACATTCTATATTCGTTTCAGCAGTTAGAGAAGTGATTTGGGTGTTATATGCTTTTGATTGTTGAGGTTGAAAATCAAGAAGCAACTTGGGAATTGTACTATTCAGTAATGAGTCGTGGTCCCCTCTTTACTTGCTTCTCTTCATCTTTGGCTCTTTTCCCTTTTAGGCTTCAAAGTTTGAGTCTTTATGTAGGAGAGAGGTACTAAGAATCTGCATTATTGATGAAAGTTGAGATCTTGATGTGAAGTCCAGTAGGCTTCTCTGCTTGAATGTCAAAGCTTGTTCAATTGACACCACTGTAAACTTAAGTTTCGTTTGTTAAATCCCAGTGTTTGTTGCTGAGAGCAGAATCAATTGAAGCTCTTCTACAAACTTTGGCCTACTGCCAGGTAAAATCCTAAAATATAGAGCTCTCTTAAAGATTTCAGTTAAAATGTGAGATTTTGGTTCAAATTTTACAAGCTCTAAAGGGTTAAATGATCTTCTTCTTGATAATAAAGGCCTTCCATGCACTCCTTTTTCTTGAGACTCAAGTTTCATGTGGTTCTGTGTTGATTCGTTCATGTTAAACATTTCGTGGTCTGAAATTTAGATCTGCCTGCTAAATATAGAAGCTTTTCTTTATTTTTCACTCAGATTATGTATTAAACATTGGCGGATCATTGGTAGGAGGAATATAAAGCTATTTAGGCTTTTAATATTATCCTTATTTTGTCTCTGCGCACTGGGGCAGCTCTCTTCTCAAGAAATCTTGTCATTACTTGAATTTAAGAAAGGTATGAAGCATGATCCTACAGGTTATGTCCTTGAATCATGGAATGAGGAGTCTATTGATTTCAATGGTTGTCCTGCTTCTTAGAATGGGATAGTGTGCAATGGTGGAAATGTTGTTGGTGTTGTCCCAGCTTTCGGCTGATGTAGACTTGAGTGTGTTTGCTAGCCTTACTTGTGAAACTCTCCATATAGAGCTCTCTTGAAGATTTCAGTTTCCCAAGGATTTGCAACTTTATGATGCTGCTTTTGCCAACTTTAGTTTTACATTGAAACCATTTGCTTCATGCTTTTTACAGAGCTCCCCTTGTCAAACTCCTAACACCTCAAATCCTTCCTGTCAAACTCAACTCCTCTCTATTTCTTCATATCCACTTGTGCCAAAATGCTTACTAAAATACCTTCGTCATGGATATAAGTAGCATGAACTCTACTCAGTTTGTCATCTCAATAAATATGTATATATATAAGCATATAACAGATGAGGTTTATAATGTATATATACCTCATCTGTTAAATGCTTGAGAATATACCTCATCTGTTATATATAGGCATTTAACAGATGAGGTTTATATATATATATAAGCATTTAACAGATGAGGTTTATAATATATATATATATACCTCATCTGTTAAATGCTTGAGAATATATAGCTTTGTACATTATTATTGGTTTTTTTTCTTTTAAGATTTTAATAATATAACATCCAACCCTATCTAGATCATTCCAAATTGCTAATCCTTACATTTTTCTCAGTCACTATTATATATATATATATATATATATATATGTATAGATATTATATTTATAATATATGTATGTATATATTATAATACATACATA
>JANZLC010000001.1:13250533-13277221 GCA_026413385.1 Erythroxylum gracilipes
TAACATGCTCTACAAACTTTCAGAAGATTTCCCAAGCTAAAACACTCACTAAAGGGGTCTAAACTCTAGGCGAAGTTACTGCCCAAATTTAGGAAAATTTGGACAGCACCTCCCCTAAAAGTGCATCTAGCCAAATTCTTCACTTTTCTCTCCATACTCCATACCTGCATAAAAACTCAATTCTCAAAGGCAGCAACACACTCTTAGGATTCTAATTGTTTTCAAAACATAAAACAATCTCACTTACTCTTTCTTTTTATCCAAGTTCACCATACAACCATATACATAGAAAACTTATACAAGATACATTGAAACTTTAAAACCTTTATATTTACAAGGAAATAAACCAATACAAAGCATCAAAGGGCATTTAGCCCGATTACATCCAAATTATCAAAAGTGAACATATAAAGAACAAACTAATGCTTTGATTCCTCAAAGCACGACTTCAAAAGCAAAAAGCATCGGATTTGCCTCAATTCCGATGCGGGACTCGGTTTCTCGCTCAAAACCTGTGGAGGAGAAAATGGGGGGTGAGCTCGACGGCTCCGTGGGTAATAACTTAATAAACGAGAAATAAACAAAAACCATTATTCATTTATTAATTTTTCATACAATGTCACCTTAAGAAATGACAAATTTCAAGTTTCAAAACTCTTCACCAAATATAACATTTCAAACAATTTACTAAGTGAACAAATATCATACAATAACACAAAAGCACATAGACACATAACAAGTGGTTTGAGTGACCCTAACAAGACATACTAACGGAGGGGAGTCCGATTTCGGAGCTCCTGTGCCACTAACGGGCAGGCTGGCGAAGCCTATATAGACAAGTGCAGTTGCTACCGGAGGGGATCACTACAAACCCAAATAATCATGTATTTTCACATCATTCACACATGAGTGCCTAATATGGCATTTTCCAAAATCACATAATGCAATCTTTTTCCAAAATCACCAATTCTTATCATTTTCATTTAACAAACCCTTAAACAAATCATTCCAACATAGACTCATAATCATTTAACATCACATACAAGTTCATAACATCACAAAGAATAATTCATACAAACATTCTAAGTCATTGGAAAACATTAGTTTGCATTTATTATAAAACTTTCATATGCTTATTATCTCAAGTATTAAGAAATCACCCACCTTGGTTCCTTTCATTCTAGGATTGGTCAAATTGCCTCTCCTCTACTTCCAATGGCCTCTCTAGACCTTCATCAAGCATAAAAATCCTAATTAACAAAAATACCAATGCTGGAATTTTCCAAGAATGTAAAAACTTGACTTTAACCCTACATAACCTCACCTATACCTTTCTTATACCTTTTCTAAGCTAGAACAACCATAATCCCTCTCAAAACTAATTAAAATTGTCGAAAATTCCCAACCTTAAAGACACCCATTAAATCTGATTTTGTTAAACCTCCATAACCCCTCTTCTTTCCTTTAGCTCTAGGATTGATCATTATGCCTTGGCTCTTCTTCTATTTATCTCAATTCACCTTCATTAAACACATTAAACACAAAAACCCTAATTACCAACAGAGTATCAATGCTGGAATTTTCTAAGGAAAAGCAAAACATGAACTTTATTCCATATAACCTTATCCAAACTTTATCTAAACCATTAGCATCAAAACTTATCTAAATAGCCAACAAATTTCGAAAATCCTCAAACCTATTTGAAACCCACGAAAATCAGATTTTTGTTTCCCATGGAAACTTGACCTTCATCACAACATAACAATTCCCACCTTACATGAATAGCTATTAGAAACTAAAGCCATCAAGATTTATCAAAGAAAAATTCGAAAATCCCTACCTTAGGGTTTCCCACGAAATTCTGATTTGCTTCCTTCCACTCTTCCTTTCCACTTTGTTCTTAAAGAAACTCTTAGAATCATTTTCTCAAGCACGAAAATCACAAAGCCCTAACCTTTTTCCTCTTCTTCTTCTTCCTCCTTTGTCTTGGCTGAAAGTCACTTTTCTCTCTTCTCTTCTTGGTGGTTTCGTGAACCTCTTCTCACAAGGCTTAAGGAATACAACTTGCTTCTTCACTTAACACACACGACACACCTCATTAGCTTCTCTTCTTCCTTGGCCGAAAGTCACCTTTGTCTTCTCTTCTTTGAAGTTTCGGTAGAGTTCTAGAATAAAGAACTTAAGAAATAAACCTTTCTCACTTAAAACCTAGGCTAAACGACATAGCATCCTAAGCCCTCTTATTTTTCCTTGCAATTTGTGTGGCCTTCATTCACTTCATACGACTACTACTTATTCATGCCTTCTTCCATTTTGTTTCCTTTCATTCTCATTTAATTTGCAACTTAAATGGACCCTAAAAACCCTAGCCCATTTGCTTGCTTTCTTCTCCTTTTAATGGCATTCAAAGCCCAAATGCTTCCTCTTCTTCATGTAAATGATATACTAAGACTACTAGGCCCATCTTTATAAACCTTAAGCCTTAAAAGCCTTTATGATCTTCCTAATGGCCCAACACCATTTTATTCTTTTAAAGTCTAACACTATATGAAATAAACTCTAATTTAACTAAATTCCTTCAATTTATAATCATTACTTAAACACTAAAAATCCCAAATTATTCTAACTTTCAGTTAATTAATCAATCTAAACCTCAAAATAATTTTAAACATGCTTATCGATTATGAAAAAGGAATCAGGAGCCAATACGAACTATCGATGATGGTCACTCACTGAGTTCGCAAAACTTACCTAAAATTTGCAATTATTTTTTAGGCCTTGAAGAGTACCCCGTTAGACACACGGGAGTATGCCTACTGCATACAAGTGAAAAATAGAGGTCGAGAACAGTTCGTGTCTGCATTGTCTCTTTCTGTACCAAATTGTATTTTCCGCAAATTATTGTATTTTGTGTATTTGAGTATATCTATTGTGTATAACTTTCCGATTGGAAAAGGAGAAACTGATCAAAGCGTATTATATTTTGTTTCTGGAATGGGCTAATCGATTGACAACTCTTGCAAGTGAAAATGTTTCTGAATAAGAGTCGACCAAAATTTTCGATTATTGATTTTCGCGTTCGTAAAAAAAATTAAAATATATATTGAGTTTTTGACTGACTAAGTGATCTAGCACGCCACCCTTACGGGGCACGGACTCGGATATCACCATCAATGTCGAGTCTGGGTCTTGCAGGAGTGGGGTGTTACAACTCTTTTTAAAAAAATTAAAGGAATGATATTAAAGGACAAAAAAAGATTACAAATAGTCCAATGAGAAGATCCCAAACACTAGTAAAAAGATTGGAGAATCTTCCTACTATAATAACAAAAATACAAGTAATAAGAGGCTAGCAACTAAACTTCTAAGAAATTGACCAACTTAGAGCTTAAGTAAAGGGTCTCTTTGATAGTTTGTAAGATCACAGATGTTGTCTCCTTCTTAGTAGTAAATTTATTTTTGAATTTCCTATTACTCCTTTCATTCTATATCCATGAATAGGGGACCTCCAATGCATGAAATAATCTCCAAGGTGTCATAATGGTTCCTAAGGCGATCCACCAAACCATTGAATGGTTTCTAATAATGAATTTCATGTGAGGTCCCATTGATAGTATCTTTTGATCCCTTTCTAAACTTAAGAAACAAATCAACGCTCAAAAAATAAACGATGCCTAGTTTCATCACAATCCCTGCATAAGAAACATTTTCTATCCACAGCTAGAAAGTGCAACTTATCTATTGCACTTAATATATTTTTCATTATAAGCCACAATAGAAATGAGTTTCTAGGAATTAAAAACTTATTCCAAACAATGTTGAACCAATACAACTTATTATCAAGTGGTTGCATCGGATTCCTAGTTTGCTTGTTGGAAATATTAGAAATTTGCTTCCCTTTTCAAAAGAAAATGTCAAAGTTATGAATATATGATAGATAGGAAGGTTTATATCTGAACAAATCTTAAGGAAGAGCTTAATTGTTGTTTTGTATCTTCTTGGAGATTTTATCATACAAAGAACTAAGAGATCTGGCTGCTAAGGATCCAATTATGTGGATCAACCGACCATAGTTTGTCCAATTATAATACCAAATCGAAGTTTTCTCGTGCTTTAATAGTTCTAATGTAAGAGTTTTTGTAGGGTAGGATCGCACATACACCTTTGAAAGAATGGTTGTCACGCCACAAAATATGGGCCAATCTTAAAACTCTCTTAAAAATTAATAGATGTGCACATAAGCTAAACAACAAAGGAATAAACCCAGGTCAATAGCATTTGCGTAACTAAGTTTGAGTTAAGAAATCTACTAACACAATGTCACTATATATAGTTTTCTTAAACATATGGTCAAACTCGAAGGATCCATGTGTCTATTACATATTATTTTATTTATTTATTTTAGTTTATTATATTCTGTTTGAAATTTATAACTTATAGGGAATCGTTTAAAATTTTCCAATTCAATTTATTTTTATCTTTTTATAAGCCCTAATTTTGTCTTTTATTTCTGATGCAATTTAATTTTTTTCTATTTATTTGTATCTTACAAGTTGAAGTAGGACAATCACAACAAATGTATATTCACCCTCTAAAAGCACCATTGCACCACACTTCTAAACAAATTTCTCTCTTTTTTTCCAACATTTTTTATTTTTTATTTTCTTTATATTCTTTTCACAACAAAGTGAGAATTTGTATTTCTTGAATCATGTATTAAAATTGTTGAATAATCGTTAACAAACGTCATAAGACATATTTCTTCAAAGATTAATTTTTTTTCCGTGTTCTTTTGATTGTATAATTTACATATCTTTTTACGTATGCTTTTATTTATTTTAATTAACTAATCCATAATTGGTACGTGCATTGTATGGGGTTATAACTTTTTAACATTATGTTACTTGATCTCATAGTATTTCTCTTAAAGCACCAGTTTTCAGTCCAATACATCCTAACCTTCCCTGCTTAATTACTAAGACGTGGCATCCACTTCAGTTCAGTAAGCTGAGCCGAGGGCAATGCATCACCTGACGCTTAATTGCTATCGGTTTCATAAAGCAAAATTTTAAACATATTCTCTAAGCTCTCTTAATAACCAAAAGAAAAGCAGAGTAATATCGCCTAAAGTGATTCTCAATTAACTGCAATTTAATCTAATATTGTAAAATTAAGTCAAATGGGACATAATGGATAGCATATAAATGATAGAAGCGGTTATATAACTGACTACCTACAAACCCTCATATATCTATTGCATATATATACAACATCCAAGTTGATTTACATAATGTAGTGTTAAGAATGTAAAACTTAAAGCTAATCTTTTTATCATGCCTAAATATTATTTATTATTACTACTCAAAACCATATGTTATAAGATGTAGTCAAGCTACGGCGATTAAGTCGTGTTCTTCCTCAAGAACTAGCTTTGATTTTCTTCCTCTCTTCTTTCCAATCCGCATGGAGTGCAGAACATTCGTGAAACTTGTTCTACGCCCATCTGTATCCGTTGGGTTGTGAATTCATACCTAAAACCATTTTGATTAGATTATAATGCTAGGGCCACTGAAGTGATCGTGGAATGCTTTAGTAATAGATGACAGAATCTTACCTCAGCATTTTCTGTTTTAAATTTTTGAAGTTCCTCTTGTGCACGGATAAGCCTACATATAACAAAGCAGAAGTGTTAAGAAGAAGGATCTGATAGCACCTGGTATAGAAATGACTGCGCATTGTTTTTGAATGACTGAATTTATGCTTGGAAGCCTCTTTAAGTTTAATTTCACGCAAAACGTTATCTTTTATATGAACTAAGGACAATCCATGACGACAGGGATAGTTCAAAACATACATAAACCAATTTTATGCTAGACAAATGCACAGTTATGATGGGAGACAAATGTACAATTGTACAATCCATGACGACAGGTATAGAGAACTTCTGATATCAGAATCAGAAGTTCTCTACTAAAGTGAACTTAAAGGCCTTAATTGCACGAGCTGCAATATTTTGTGAACCTAGTTAATGAAAGGACAAACTAATGCATCCATCATTACAATTACCTCCATTGCAAGTCTGTCACCTCATGTAGTAAGTCCTTTTCCCTATCATGAGCAGCATCAAGCTGCAAATCCAACAAAAGTTTTAGCTTCAAACTTTTCATATCACCTCATTTTTAAAGGCTTGTATACCATATATGCAACTCTTCTTCCCAGAAAGAAATTTTAACTTGTCATCGATAAATTTTTTAGTAATAAATGACATTACTAATAGCCGATCACTAGCATATACGGGGATGGAACCAATTTGTCTTTTTATTGACAAGAGAGAAGAAAAATAACATCGTTTCGGCAATAGCTCCCACTGCCTTAGAAAAGCCGCCACTACCATAACTCATTAGTCTGTCCAAACGTACCAAGTAGAACACTCTTTAAGTAATATAGATAGCTCAATCATTACATACCAAAGATTTCTCTGTTGAAACTAATTGAGCCTGTTTTGATCCTCCATCACCGGCATGATTTGCTAAGTGCAATTGAAACAACAAAGGCAATAAATAAGAACAACCACATTAAATAAAAACAACATTTCAAAGGGCATTAGTTGCTTGCACCTGAAGAGTCGCCACTCGAGATCAGCTTCATTATATTTAGAATACATTCCTGTGGAAGAAAGAAGCTAATGAATAAGTTAACGTCCCAAAGCAAAAGTTAAAAATTATGCAGGTGGAACATACCCTCTGAACAACATTTGTCTGCAACACAGAAAGCAATAGCGGA
The DNA here is from genome assembly GCA_026413385.1 of Erythroxylum gracilipes. Lineage (NCBI taxonomy): Eukaryota > Viridiplantae > Streptophyta > Magnoliopsida > Malpighiales > Erythroxylaceae > Erythroxylum > Erythroxylum gracilipes. Next base: position 13,257,317 of record JANZLC010000001.1, read on the forward strand.
AACAAAGAACCCACAGAAGGAACTACTGATGTGGCATCTAACTGTAAAGACATGCTTGGGTGTTGGGTGAGCGCCTACATGAACCATAACATTTCCATGAGAAATAATGCAGGTTGAACATGAACACTGAAATATTTGTCCGCAATACAGAAAGCAACAACAGAAACAAAGAGCAAAGAGAAGGGGCTACTGATGTGGCTTCCGATTGTAAAGAAATGCCTGGATGTTGAGTGAGCACCTACAGAATCCACAGCAGAGACATTGCAGATTAAGATTCACAACCTCATTCTGAAGTGACACAGGCTATACACAAATTTTCGTATAAGTATGCAATTGGGCAGATATAAGATCAACAAAGTTGCAAATGAACCTCCCCGTGTCTGATTTTAAGGATACATGCATAGACATAACACATTAAGCATGCTATGTAAGAAAAATGCAGAAATTTTGTGCATGGGAGCAGAAATATTTGCATTTTCAAAACCCATGGTCTTGGGGCTGTTCAGTCATAAATTACCTATCTCCCAAAAAAGAACCTGCAACAATGTTCATTGTCCTCTGTAACTTTAAGTACTAACCATAACCCAGAAACATAAAGGGTAGTACACCTTTTCAATGTATAAGGTGCAGTATTCACATATCACATAACACATGCATACACCCAGAAAGTGGCCAAGAGAATATCTAGCAGGTCCTTTAAAATGTAATTTCTGACCTCAAAACTACCAACCTGCATGCTGTGACTCTTTTGAAGTATGGGAGTTGGAACCACCTGAAAAGAAACAACGATTTACACCCTTTCTACAGCAAAGTATAGGCATAAAGATCAGAATCAGCAAAATCACCTTTTCTATATCAACATTCTCAGAAGTAACTTTAAAGCGTCCCCTTTGCTGAATTACTGGTGGCTTTGCTTTATCATCAGGTTCATCACTGTTTGTCGCTGCAAGAATACTATGATTAAATGGGAAGTAAAATTTCCTCGTCAGAGTAAGAGAATGAAGTTATCATATTCAACATTTAGAGAACAGGAAAATTTAACATTAAAAAAACGCAAGAAAAATGAAGTGAAAAAAATATCACTTGCCTGATGATTTGGATGCTTTAGAAGAAGACTCAGAGGGTATATCATCTCCATCCAGAGTAACTGTTGATCCGTTGCTACTCCCATTATTTTGATGTTGATTTTGCAACTTTTCACTATGGATTCAGAAATTATTCAATGGGAAAGTTAAGTACTGGAAAGAATATAACAATATCAAACAATAACTCGCAATTAGCAAATATGATATCAGACATGGTAACCATGAGTCACTAAATTCTTCCTTTTATCGCTCTCTTATCACTCTTTCACCCAACTTTCCTTTCACCAACCCAGTCCTGTGTTTCAACAGTTTCACTTAAAAGACGGACATTTAAGGCATTTCAATTGTGAAATTCCAGCTTTATTCAAGCCTTCTGGATTTATCGCTCAAATGGCCAGTTCAAAGTCCAGGAATCATTTCATCACACTTCAGTGTCTTCATACATGTAATTGGTGAAATTTTAGTAAGACTGACTATCAATTTCAATCAAGATTGGCTTCAAAATTTGTCAGCTTAGATACATACAAACATATAACTGACTATAGAGGTTAAGCCTATCTCTAGATCTATCCCAACCAAGATATGATATAGAGAGACCGATTTCATAAATTACAACTTTAAAAGGTTCTTCATGATACTAATTCCCTGCCAAGGGTCCTAAATATCATAAATTGAAAGGACGAAAATCATTAACCATCAAGATTCATAACCAATATCAAATGTTAGATATGCAATGCACCTTCACCACTTTATCAACTGCAGTTACATTCCTAACAAACGAAGCCCACATCATGATCCAGTCAAGAGGGCAGTTAGTATGGTTTCAAGCATCAGGTTAAAGACTTAACTGAGGATCAATGTCCTATATATAAAATGTATGTACGTAAGTTTGTATGTGCATGTGTACACTACATAAACGAGAAGAAAATTCATATGGAAAAATCATGTAGTGGACAGCTCATAGAATTGTAGATATTATTGGTTCTCATAAATTTACAGGGACCATGATAACATCACTAGTCTTGACCAAGAATTCAGCAAGACAAATCTATTCATTCCAAATTAATTTATGTAATGGTTTGAGTGGACAAATTACCTCGATTATTTCAATGCCTAAATGTCAATCTTAATCGAAGAAAGGTCAGGAGATGGGGATCTCAGAAACGCCGATGGGTTTGAGGTTGTGTTACAACTTACAAGGTACAGGACAAGTTACCTAAGACTCTCAAATAAAGTTGAAAGGGATTAAAAATAGTAGAATCTTAGGGACAAAAGTGGTTGGTCATGGATAACATAAATGGAGTAAGGCTAAATGATAATGAAAACAAAGGAACAGTGATCTTATGGAAGTATTAAATATAGAATCTTATTGAACAGCATAACACTACTGTTATGGAATGTTAGTAATAACTGAAACTAATACAGAAGCTCTGGCATCTGTAAGAATATCAAACCTTTCTTTACTTGCAGTTGCTGTAAAATTGGAACCAGATGGTGGACTTCTCATCTTCTGTTGACAATGAATAGCCAAACCCTCCATGGTTTTTGCATTCACCTCAAAAACAGGCCTTTCAGAGACACTGCTTTCACAGCTTTCAAGACGGGGAGAAGAGTTATGTGAAGGATGTTTTTCACAGCATGGGCTTGAAATACTGGAGTCATCATCTGATTTTTCTGCTCGTATCCTGGAAAGTCAAGCATAATACTTATTATCAACAAGAATCTATAAGGCACGTCTCTAATAAACATTTGGCATTGCAATGTAAGAATTAGCTTTTGTCTCAAAGTAGCAACTCCCCTTGCTCTGATCAATTCTACTGAGTAATCTATAATGATCATGAACAGCATATAAACTATATATAGAGCATACTTGGCTGCATTGGCACATGACACAATTATTGAAAGTGATCGATTTTGCCCCACAATATTGCTCTCCTGTCAAATTAAGGTTATCAGACTCGTTTAAACAAAAATTTTAATGAAACGGGAAGCAATCCATCAACCCATCACAAATTTCTGGGTAGAGAGGTACCCCTTCTACTGCTTGTCCAACATGAGAGACCTGAAACTCTTGCTTTTCATGCGCATCAAGTGCAGACAAAGAATTTGAGCTTCCTGCTATATTACTATCAGCTATGGGATCCTCAATATCTTGTATCTGGCAACAAAGAAAAATATATTGATACTATAACAAGCTTGTCCATTTCTACTAATCCACTCATGAAACAAGAATTCTACCAGTGAAGCCTGAGCCTTTAAGTCGTCTAAGTTGAAGTTCCAACCACTAATTCCTCGTTTGTATTCGTTCTGCAGGATTATAAGAAAGCACTAAAATCTTATAAAGAATAGGCAAGTAAATTAAAGCACAACTTGCTAGGATGGCATTATAGTTTCTGGTCAAAGACTAGAGTGGACAAGTACATGGTGAAGAGGGGACCAATACTGGATGATAATACAATATTGCAGTACCATTAACTGAAAACGAATGTCCATCTAAGCAAGAGAGAATTTAAAAAAGACAAAAATCAAAGCTGCAGCAATATGAATATGATCTCTTCATTCTCGCATTTCACTTTGTTTTCCATCCTGACCATTGTCTATAAGTCTACATCTGTACTTTTTTTCTCTCATAAAGTCTAATTTAATGTTATAGGTGGTATATAAAAACTTTTGACAGATAAGGATAATGAAAATCATTTATTACTCGAGAGAACTATAAAAAATAGTAATATAAAACCAAACTTCAAAAGAATAAAACGTTAATAATTTGGGCTACAACATGCTATTACAATTTCTATTTTTACCAAAGAACAAAAGTAACAACCTGAGATAGCTCCTCTTTTTGAACATCTGGCATCTTCTTCTGTGCAAGCATATCTTCTTCCTTTTTCTAAATCCAATACGGTACAATTATTAAGTATATGATCAAATCCGAATATGGCATTTATCAGTATAATGATACGCGTACAAATCAATTAACCTTCAATTGCTGAATACGATCACCAAGAGCAGGCAACCCTTCTAAAAGGGTTCGTGTTATATAGTCATTTGACCTCGCTTGCTTGAAAAATGAATGTTTCAACAACTTCCTTGCAGAAGGCCGTTTTGAAGGATCTTTTACCAAGCAACTAGCAATCATTTGCTTAAAAGACTGCGGAAGTCAAACTTGAAGACCATATTATCTGACATCATTATAAAGCAAATACAGGAAATTCAACTATTCATGACAGGCTACCTTTGAGAATTTTTTATCTCTTTCATAATCCAGCCCAGGTGGTGCATTTTGCAAGGTCATAAGCAGCACCTAACAGGATAAAATTTTCTTCAGATTGCAACAAAGCTTTTTTCTAAAGTGTGTGCTAATATAGAAAGAAAATCATAAAGTTTGTGAACCTTCATTGGGGGGTATTTTGAAAAGGGAGCATGACCGTGGGCAAGTTCCAAAGCAGTAATGCCAAAGGACCAGATATCAGCTCTAATGGAAAATGCCAAAACATATCAACTTCATGCTATTAATCAGTAAGTGATGCAGGGACTCCTGACAGGAAAGTATATACTAACTTGAAGTCATATCCATGTAACTGCTCCATGACTTCGGGTGCCATCCTACAAAACAATCAAGATCAAGAACTAAGAAAACTCAACACTGCTTTTGAGCAAAAAAGAACAGAAATTCCAGGATGGATAAATGAACATGAAAAAAGGAGCTGCATACAGATTTCAGATCAGATTTTCATACATTACAAAAGCCTATATATTGTATACATATTATGAGGTGTAAGCCTAAATCTGAAAATTATAATAGTTCTTGAGTTCTTAAAATTAAAGAATACCAGCAAGGTGTGCCCACAAATGTGTTGCGCATGCGTGTCCTATCACCTGAATCAAAAAGGCAAGCAGAAACACCAAAGTCGCCTAACTTGATTGCGCCACGCGCATCAATCAGAATATTTCCAGCCTTAAAGAACAATGAGATAATCATAATCAGCATATATGAAAAAAATTATACAGTAATGAACTGAAAAATCAGCTCAAGTTGATTACAATAGTTCAACACTTATATTAATCCTTGGCCAGCATTTTAAACAGTGAATACTGTTTAATAAAAAAATTGACAGAGAGATAGGCAATGTGTTATAAACTTCAGAAGTTCAGTTGTGAGTAACTACTATAGAGTAGCTGGTACTTAGTTCATAAACACTAAATATTAACAAAGCATCTGAATAGTGTCATGCTCGCACTAAAGATTTCACAAGTAATTCTTAACCAATAACCATACACGCTGAGATGCTTACTTAAGAAAAGGATATAATTGTCAGAATGTTTATCGAGTATGCAATGGAACCAGCTAAGGTACTAAAATATTTTTAGGTAGTAAAAACCAGTTACTCACTTTAACATCTCGATGTATATGCCCGTGATGATGAAGATACTCTAAGCCTTTCAACACCTCCCGCAGAATTGTTGCTATAACTACCTCCTCCAAACCATCTGGATGAGTAGCCTTCAATATGTGAAGGCAAGAACCCCCAGCCATGAATGGCATAACAATCCACAGGTTATGGTCACTAACAAATGAGCAGTGTGATTTTAGAACATTTGGATGATCAACCAAAATCATCGTCTGTACTTCACGAGAAATGTTGCTCTGTATACACAGCCACAAAATTTGGATTAAAAAGGTCAAAGAAAGAAAAAGGAACAACTCTTTATGCAATCAATACTCCAAAAGAACGGCTACACAAAATGCAAAATTTTAATACTTCCAGAAGCGATGCAAATTGAATTCAGAACACGGACTAAATTGCTCTTTACATCAAATAACTCCTGCGCCACCATCCCAACAAATCGGTACTAAGAACCTTATAACTAACTACAAATTTGAAAAGTAGAGACGCCTCATCCAGTTTTCTTTCACTATTATTAAACGTGAATTATTTAATTTAAGACCAAGCAAAACCTTACCAACTAGAAAATGCAAGCGAACTATAACAAAATCCCACAAGGTAAACAATAGGAACATATCCAAAGTAAATATTCTGTGGATTTACAGACGTCAAACTGTCGCAATCACATATTTGTAACTAAATAACTAACAGCTACGTAAAAATCATCAGAACGCAATCCCGGTACCTGATAAGCAAATTAAGAGCAAAAAAAAGATGACAAAAGAGATATTCATATTGACGTACCAAATCAATGTTGTCACGTTCGAAATCGAGAATCTTGATCGCAACAACCTCATCAAAAGGCACACAGAAAGCTCGATGCACCGAAGCACTGACGCCCTGGCCCACCTCCTCATAGAGGACGTAATGCTCCCGACCAATCGGATATTTCTTCTTCTCCATTACTCCGACGATCACTTTTTCTCTACGTTGTACACAAATAACATACGTACTTGATCAGATATTTTTATTTCCAGAGAGGAAAAACAATGAACAGGATTTCTCTAGAAACGGGAGATTTACGAAAAAAGGAAAGAATAGTAATAATAACGATAAAAAGGAAATCTGAGAAAGATCTTGTCGCTTGCATTAAACGAAATTAAACAGTCGGGAAAATTCGTTGCACCAAATATTAATGGCTAAACAACAAGGATATCACATGTGTGCATCTATAAAGTGATAGAAAAAGCTCTGCGTTCATTGATTACAATGACGAGGTTGGCTCCTGCTTTCTCGTGAGGGAGAGAGAAAACGCGAGGGTCTCGGATCACCGCTCTTCGCTTCCCGCCATTAGAGGGTTTTCAAGGAATTTTTGTTCCTTTTTCTTTTATATTTATATATATATAGTATATACAGTACTCTTTTTTCTATTTTTGTTGATAATTATCTTTTACGTACAAGATTTTGCTTCCCCCCCACTAGACGCATCATGTTTACTTTTTAATTTACATAGAATTAAAAAGTAGTTACTACTCCAATTGCTATGTGTACGTAATATGTAACGTTTCAACTTTGGTTACATAAAGTTGTTATCGATAATGTATGTTGGAATAAATCTCAAAAAAGACATAGTTTAGAAAGGAAAAGAAAGAATACTGTGTTGTGTTGATGTTGAAATTTGTTTTTAATCTACCACAAAAATTACATGTTTAATATATACTTTGATTTTAAGTATTCAAAAATCAAAATCGTACCTATAATCAAACCATCTCACCAAAATCGTTACATATAATCCTAGAGATTTTTTTAAAAAAAAATTGGTTAAGATTTGAAATGATTATAAATTTGAATCTTTTTGTTAATGCTATATATTATTTGTATAAATCTTGAAACAAATAACAATTTATATATTATATATTATTAAAAATTAATTATGTGATAAATGAAAATATCCAATAATAATTTCTTAATATTGTGAAGTTATGCATGCGTATAAAGTATAAACACGAAATCTTAAACAATATAAAAATTTAAAATTTAAGCACTAAAAATTCTTCAAAATTCTCCCTCGTATATAATATTATACGATTATCACCTCCTATTCAACCTTAATAGAACCCAACAATTTTCAAAAACTACAGATTGTGTTTAATATATCATCCACTTAATTAGGATGAACTGGGATGATATATTTTGTTATATTGTAGTTTTAAAATATATTTTATTTTTAAAAATTAAGTTATATTTTATTTAAATTTACTATTTTTTTATATATTTATTATAATTTTAGTGTATTAGTTTTACTTTTTTACTTTTTAACCTGCATCATTTTTTTGTTGTCTCATTTATATGTGGGTCTATGAGAAACAACCTCTCTATTATATAAGAGGTAAGGTTGCGTACTATTAGACCTCTCCAAATTTTACGTTATTGTGAATCTTCTGACTGAATGTAAGGATAACGATAATGTTGAAATCATCCACTTAACTTATTAGTAGGTATAGTTATCATCAGTTTGACCTAATAAATTTGCTAACGAAAAAAAAACTGATCAGTCATTTCCGAAACAAAAACTTTACCCAGCAAGACTGTAATAGTGTACAATTATCACCGATCAGTAGAACACCGTTCAAATTAAGTCGTCAACAAAATCCATGATAGAAAATTTGAAGGCATTTTGTTTCAAATTGGCAGTTGATCGCAGCGTTTTCTATTTTGTGACTGAAATGTAATAATGAACGTAGTCACATGCAAAACACGTGCGGGAGGAGCAAATCATTAGGAAACAAAACCAGAAGCCTTATTGCTCGCCTGGATCAGCAGAAAACACTTTTCTGGTTGTCTGCAGGGCGATCTAGGGTTTCCCAAATTCGCTACCCAAATTCGCCGAAATGAAGCTCACTGTTAAGACTCTTAAGGGCAGCCATTTCGAAATTAGGGTTCAGCCCGCTGACACTGTGAGTTCCCTTTTTGCGTAGATAATGCATGTAGATTGTTGCGTGTGTTTCATAAAGACTCATGCTTTTTTGGTGCTCTTTGATTAGGAAATAGTCTAGTTATAAAATTATGAGGGAGGATTTTAATGGGCACGTTTCTAATATCGTTGATTCATTTACCTTTTGTTGCATTTTTGTGTTCTTTGGAAATTGAGCTCTAGGATTGTTCAGCAGGGCAGTTGGATGATTGTACTGTTAGCTCGCTTTTGGAACGGAAATGTTTGTGTTTTGGTGTTTTTCTAGAACACTTCCTTGCTTGATGAGGCAAACAACTTAGGTAGAGGTTCATTTGGAGGATAGTATTAATCTGCTTTTTTGTAAAGGTTATGGCTGTGAAGAAGAACATTGAAGATGTACAGGGGAAGGATAATTATCCTTGTGGGCAACAATTGCTTATTCATAATGGTAAAGTATTGAAAGATGAGACTACATTGGCTGATAACAAGGTTACTGAAGATGGTTTTCTTGTTGTCATGCTTAGCAAGGTATTCTTCTTGTATTCCATGTTTTGATTGTATCTATATTAGTCTATACTTTATTTGGTTAATATTTTATTTACCTTTATTATACCACCCTTTTACATTTGAAACGTGTAATGATTACAAAATTGAATCTTTTGAACATTAAAGTTTTGTTTCTTAGCGAAATCACCTCGTATAGACTTGGATGGGGTTTATTGATTTTGTCTCTTGTTGTCCCCATTGCTAATACATTCACGTTTAGTATTCAATTTATTAACACAGGATGCAATCTGTGCTTAAATAAGAAAACGTTGGGTGATGAGCGTCATTAAGTTTGTGACAAATATCAGCTACTAAAAATATGTGAGCTTTTCAGATATTTCAATATAACAACTGAGACAATCTTTGCTTGATCGGAAGTGCAAAAGCATTGGGTCCTCTGATAAATTTTTGCTAAAAGGTTCTTCTTTTCCCCTGTTTTATATGGTGTACTATTGAAATAGGAAGTGTTTATTAGCTGCTTAGACTAGGCACACAAATGGGAGTACACGAGATTGCTTTAAGCTCTGAAAAACTTGACGAGAAAGAACAATTTAGAAGTAAAAGAGAGAGATGAACCACAGGCACCAAACTCTTGAGCATTCAGATTTGTTTTATGCCATTGCGTTTTATATCTGTCCTGCAGTGTTAAGAGAGTATCTCTACTGCGCTTGGTGAAATTAGTAAAGTTTCTTTTATTAAGGGTTGATCTTTTTCGTCTTAACATTTCCAATAATTGATTCATGCTTACGGATTTCCTTCACTATTAATTTTGATAGAGTAAAGCTTCTGGCTCTGTTGCAAACTCATCCAACCAAGTATCTTTGCTACACTCCCTTTTCTGTTTTTCTTGTTTTTTTCCCCATTTTATTATTTCTTTGGATCATATTGATTCTTTTCCTTATATTGTACAGCCTGCTTCTGCAACTCCACCTACAAGTACACCAACTTCAAATACAGTTCCCACACCTAGTGTCCAAGCTCCGTGAGTCTACATTATATCTGTCTACTTACATTTTGAAATCAACTGGACTTTTATTGCTCATAGATTCTTAAGTTAATCCTATTGTTACAGGGCCTCAAATAGTGTAGCATCTGCTTCAGAGACAGTGACAGCTAAGTATGGTCTATAGCTCTTCTCTACAACACTTTGGTTTTGTTGTGCTAAGAATGACTATTGTGATTTGTAGTACCTGTGAAACCAACCAACCAACCAAACAAACATCTAAAATTAATACTTGATAACTGAACTAATGCCCTGTGTAGTTCTTGGAAACATTATGTTAAGATAACATGTATAAAGAATCAATACAGTTCTTGGTGTTTAAAATAGACACCACGATAATCTAGGGCTGGGCTATTTCTTTTATGCAGTATGAACAGAAACATTTTTGAGAGAGAAAATACTTACAATTTCAAGCTGTAATATTCTTTTTTCCATATGTGTTATCCACCTCATACCTGAGAAACTTGTTGGAATTTCTAAATTATATTAACAGAAACCTGAAGATGTAATACCGAAATATCTGAGGGGAAATTGTTGTTTTGGTTCTTTGCCTTACCCATTCAAATATCTTGTGTACTTGGATTCAGGATACTATTCCGAATTTTGAGTTCAGTGTTTAATTCATCAGTTTTTTGAGATCGTTTAATTTCCATTTTATGCATTCATAGCAGTTTCTAGACTATTCGTTTAAAGTTTCATTTCACATGGATATGCAAAGATTAATTGACAAATCCATTTTAGGTATTAAAGTAGTTTTCCACTCATAAATAGAAATTTAATGACATTGGTACACAGAGCTACCTAAGTGATTCGGCTGAATATTATTATAACTTGCCTGAATGTAAGGAGCGAGATTTCTGGCGAGCAACTTGCGCAAATATGCTTTTCATTTTCTTTTTTTTTTTTTGGTTCCTGAGGGGTTTACAATTTTCTTGATTTTGAGAAAACAAAGCTAATAGTTTGATGGTTTTTTGATAGCATCAACCCACCACCTGAGATGCTTAAATTTGTATTTAGTGTCAGTGAGATAATGTTGATGTTCTTGTAATCTTTTGCTCTTCGAAATTCATATGGGAAGTATTTTACTTTGAAATTTAGTACATTTACTCCACTGTGATGGCTTTAGAGCAGTTTAAATGTTTAAAAAGAAAAAAACTGTATTTTTTTGCAGTGCCTATGATCAAGCGGCTTCCAACTTGGTTGCTGGTAGTAACCTTGAGCAGACTATACAACAATTAATGGATATGGGTGGTGGCAGCTGGGACAAAGAAACAGTGACTCGTGCCCTTAGAGCTGCCTATAACAACCCAGAGAGAGCAGTGGATTATTTGTACTCTGTAAGCCTCATGACTTATTCTACTGGAGTGTTTTCTTGATTTGAGTATTGATGTTGTTCTGCCTTCAGGGCATTCCAGAAACAGCAGAAGTTCTTGTGGCTAGTTTTCCTGCTGGTCAGGCAAATCAAACAGGTGCAGCTCCATCTGCGCCTGTATCAGGAGCCCCTAATACATCTCCCTTGAATATGTTTCCTCAGGTAAAGCTTCATAATCAGAGATTCAACATGTGTCTGTATATTATGGTTCTAAAATTTAGTATGAAACATTTCAGGAGACACTTTCTGGCGCCGGTGCCGGTGCCGGTGCTGGTGCTGGTGGACTTGGGTCCCTTGATTTCCTGAGAAATAATCAACAGGTACATTGCTAAGTTTGTCTTGTATAGAAGACTATATGATAGCATTGACAAATCTCTGAAAGTAAAAAGTAGCCTAAATTAGGGGATGATGGAGTAAGACTATGTAAAACATGGGAATGTGTGAATTACTGATACACAGTATATGTGTGCTTAAAGGTTTCCTATTACATTTGCCTTTCTTTCCATGTATCTGATGGATGTACTACTCTTACCTACTCAAATAATAATGTTGAATGCTCATTTGTTTATTGTGTGACACTAAATTGTTTCTTTGTTGCATTTTAGTTCCAAGCATTACGATCTATGGTTCAAGCAAATCCACAAATTTTACAGGTCTTGATCTATTCCCGTCCATTCATATTTTATCTGAGGTGAACTTATTTATGTTGGAGTTTAATTTGCCTTTTCTCTTATAGCCAATGCTTCAGGAACTTGGAAACCAAAATCCCCAACTTTTGAGAATGATTCAAGAACATCATGCCGAATTTCTTCAGTTGATAAATGAACCTCTTGAAGGTTCTGACGGGTGAGTACATCTTTTCTGTCGCACATAAATGTTATTAAGTTGACATTTTTCAAGTTTTGTGTTTTATCACGGTCTTTAATATATTCTTCATCATGTTTCTTGACCCAAAAGGCTATATACGGAGTCTCCATGGTAGACAAGTTTACTTAATTTGTTAATGGATAAACCTTAATAGTATTCCTCCAGTGTGGATATCTGTTGAATGGCTGATGCGAAGAAGGGCTCATTGTTGCGGTGTCAGCCTGTCAAAAATGCTGACAACCCCAAAACATTTAGGAGAATGAACCTGTCTTGTATAGGGTGTGGGCAAGCGTCAATACAATTCAGAGAACAGACAGAGCTGTCCTGTATGGGGGAGTGGTAGGAACTTGGTGAATGAAGGGTTTAGATGAGGAATTATATTTCAGATGCTGAGGGGCAACCGGGTTTGAAATTACCTGAAAATAAATCTGTTAGAATCTGGATTTGAAATGCAGCTCATGAGATGAATTGCCAACATATGGGAGCACTGTAATGAGTTACAGAGTAGATAGAAGGTTAACTTTTTGTAGAATGGCTAAAGTTCTAAGTTGATTGTAATATGCATCTTCTTGAATGATGAACAAATAAACTGGCTGTGAAGATGGTGTGTGGGCAGGCTGAAGGGACTTTTGTAGGCATGGCATGGCATTTCATATATTAAATGCAATCAGCTGGACAAGTTTTTATAGTGTACAACTCTAAATTGAAAGAGTATCTGCAAACTGATTCTTACAAATGCTTTTCAGGGATATATTTGACCAGGCTGAGCAGGACATGCCACATGCTATCAATGTGACGCCAGCTGAACAAGAAGCTATTGCACGGGTTAGTTTATCCCTTTCAATTAGCAATTCCCCGTGAATTTGTACCAGTAACTGCACATTTTTTCTCCCATTCTTAACAAGTTATAATTATATGTTCATAGTTGGAGGCTATGGGGTTTGACAGAGCTCTAGTTATTGAGGCATTTTTGGCATGCGATCGCAACGAGGAATTGGCGGCCAATTACCTACTGGAAAATGCCGGTGATTTTGAAGATTGACCGCTTAACCTAACTAGTTTTGGATTCATGGTTTTGGTTTCACTGAACGGTTGGTTGACAGCTTGAGAGTAGTGTTTTCCATTGCACCTTGTAAACTCTAATCATGAATCCTGGAATGTGATTTTGAGTATGGTCATAGAACCCAATTTAATTATAGATTCATATGATTTTCTTAATTATAGATTCATATGATTTTCTCACGGTATATGAAGCCATCTCTCGTCATATAAGTGATGTGACTACTTTTGTGAATTTCATGTTTGCCTGCTTTCTGAAAGTCAATGTCGTGGAGTTGTGAACTTTTCGATAATTTGAGTTCTTAACATAATCTGAAATCGATCTTGTAGTGTTAATTACATATTTAGAATTCCATGATTCTCTTGATCATTATAATAATGTTTTAATATTTTATTCCTAAAAGAAGAATGATCATGCAATATATAGTTTGTCCATTGTTCTATCTATTTACTCAAATTCTTTATCCAACTTTCCCGTTTAACCTTCTCTTGATTTTCAAGACCATCTTCAACTTTGATATCCAAAAGCAATTATACACTTCATAGTTTTCTAATCATTCCATGTGTTCGGAATACTATCTAGTTATATTTAGATGAAATGTTATAAGTCGACAACATTGGTCGTAGCTCAAGCTCACAAATCCTTTACCTTAATACCAACTCAGAAGTTCCCAAATTTAGTTCTTCAAGGGCCTATATAAAGTTGAACTTATGCTGAATCATGCATCAGTTAATGACAGACACCAATATTGAAGAAATGTAGAATCGGCCCAACTATGGAGATTTAGAGGCCAGTCAAGAATAACAAATGTCCCTGGCCAAGAGTCTATCTATCTTCAAATATAGGAGGAACTAAAACGTTATTAAGTACGTTTAATTTCTTAATTATATTTAAACAATAATACCATATTATTTGATGATGTAATTAGTGATTGATGATGTAATTAGTGACATTAACATAAAGGAGACATCCATCTAACTTCTCACTCATTTCCTATGAGTAAAAGATTGAGGTTAACTTTGCATTCAGAATTTTGCAAGTCAAATAAAGGTAAAAGACACAACCTCTCGTGTGTTTCATCAATTCCACCTACTTTAAAAATCTCGTGAGAAACCGTTATGCTTTGTAAATTAAAAGTTCACAATCAATTCCTTTATTAAGTTTTCTCTAATTTCACATTTTTAGGACTTGTGATGCTCTACTTGGATAAGCATAAGAATACCATAGGATTGAGAAAGCAAACAACGTGGGTGATATGTGTCAAGAAGATAAATTTATTATATTTACTTATACTAAAAGTGAAATAATATTTAATATATTTTATTTTATTTTGTTTTGTTTTAAATCCAAAATTAGATAATTATAAAAGTATATCAGATAATTTTATATGAAAGTAAGTTAAGTCTTCAATTAAAATTTTATTTTTCACAAGATAATATTTAAAAATATTATTAATTTCTTATTTTTGTTTATAATTAATTTGATTAATTTTTATATTAATAAATAAATTTGCAATATTTATTATTATTATTTATTAATTTATCATAATGTAAGATTCACTCGTGTTGGCAAGGATTCAATCGTGATATGGGCAAAAGTAAGAATATGTTGACATAAAAATATTGAAATATGTCGTAATATTAGTAAATAATATTCATTATATATTGATAAAATAATTTGATATTAAACTTATTATACTATTTCCTATAAGTGATAATATGTAAATATTATAAAATAGTAATACTTTATAATTTTATTTCTTAAAAATTAATTAAATTATCATTAGTTACTTATATAAAATAAACTATAAATAAAATAAGACATTAATTATCTTTTTGTTAATATTATTACATAGCACGATAAAATTTTAATCAAATACTTAATTTATTATCATTTTAAATTGATTAATAGTTAATTTTCATTTTATACCTGGTGACTACGATCGTGGCGCCAAATTGTTGCCTCATCCACAAAACGGAGAGAACGGCCAAACAGAAAACGAAAAGGCAACGCCAAACCTCAAGTTATGGCTCTTATCAATACAATTCTCTGTTCATCCTTCCTAAAATCTCAATACACTGTCTCGACGCCGCCGATCGGTTTCCGGAAACTTGTTTGTTGCTCTAGATCGCCGATCGACGAAGGTGAGAGTGTTACCGGGATTAAAAAGCCCAAGAGGAAACTGTCGGAGCAGTCTTCTTGGGAAGCGAAGGACTCTGAGGGTAGGGACTACCTATATCGGCTGGGGAAAGAAGCCGATAACATGAACATCGCCGTCGGAGCTAGGGATGGCATCATCGATCCTCTTTTCACTGGCAACTTCCTTGGACGAGACTGTAATGTGTCGTTTTCTTGTTCAAATTACTGCTTCTGCTCCTTTACTGTTTTCTAGAAGCTTCTAGTTTTTGTATTCTTATGCATACAATCAACTGCAGCGGATATCGTGTTTGATTACCGTCAAAAAGTGACGAGATCATTTGAGTACCTGAAAGGCGACTATTACATTGCTCCTCTGTTCTTGGTAACGATCATCTTTGCATGTTCTTTCTTATTCTTATTGGTTGTAACCACTAGATAGTTCTTGAAAAATAGAAGAGAAATGCAGTTGTATATGATTACTAGAGCGATTGTTGTACTTATAATCATGATGAAGTTTCAAGTAGATAGGTCAAGTGCTTTTGCTTTTGCTTTTTCTATTTTTTATTTGATTTGCAAATTTGCAAAATCTAGACGTTTACTTTTATGTCTCTTTTTCTTATTACAAGATAAAGTTGGTAAGTTTTATAGCTTTGGACTAAGGTGAAGAAACTATGAGTAATATTGGTTGCAGAAAAGTTGGTAACACTTAATGACTGCAATTTTTTTTTGTCTTTCTTATAATTTCAACCTTTTAATTAGTTCCTTTATTTTGTTGGCATTCTTCAGTTATTTCTGAGAATTTAAATGCTTGATATGATTCAAATTTAACCTTCATGTCTGTTTGGTATATCTGGTAAAAGGGAGATGTTTTGGATTATAATCCATTTTGTTGGTCAGTGAGTATAATTAAGTTGCTGCAGCTAATTAATCGATGTTTTACCTTTACTACAGTAGTCCACATTGTGAAGAACTACATGGCTCACACCTTATCAATGCCAAAGTTCCTCTAACTCTAGGTACGTATTTGCCAAAAGTAGGTACCTTGGAATTTATATCTGATTTGTTCCTGTCTATTGCTCTAGTTTCATATATGATGATGATGAACAAATGCATGAGTCCCTATTCTGTTGAAGTTTCTTCAATACTCTGCAGTGATGGACCTAGATGCCCTGTTTGATTATATTATGAGTAATAACAATGCTGTATAATAAGAGTCTTATAGACCTTTGCAAGTGCTTTGTTTGTTGCAAGGCATTCTTATTCGATGATTTCTTGGTCAACGAATCAATTTTCATTCATTACGTTGAAAGTATTCAATGTCCTCATCTTTTAGCATCTTCCAATGTATATGCAAGGTTGACAAGATTGGTCTCTTTGAATGTTTCAAATTCTTGTGTAACCTGCTCAGGTTTACAGCATCTGAAGCACATATTTTTGTTTTTATATGTAAACAGAGTGTGGAGCATCTGGCTGAAGGATGCACGATGAGGTCTAGTTTTTTTCTGCTGAAAAGTCTATTTCACGTCACTTATGAAATTTATCAATTACTTTCCTCTTAGCTTCAAGATGCAGAGACGATCCTGAGCCAAGTAAACTTCATATGATTTTGCAGGTTGAAACATGCAGGAGTATTCCTGTTAGGTGAAAAACCCAAATTTTTTAGGTTGAGCAAAAAGGCTAAATTGGATATAGAGCCTATTTTCTGTGAAAATTACGGCCATAGCATATCTACTGACAAAAACGGAAGGAGCAGCATAGGCATAGGGTTATTCTTGTGTTCTTAACGTTGGCATAAGATTTTTTGTTTCTGCTTTTACTTTCCAGATGTTCATTCTCTCAACAATCTCCTATTTTTCTTCTTTCCCATGTCCATACCTTGATTTGTCTTTCAGTATGTAAATAGCCTGGAGAATGTTTATCAAATAAAAGAAAAAGAACGGTTTGTTTTTAAATGATCGATGTTGCTCAATGATGAGCGTGCAACTTCACTTTTGCATTTTGTAATTTTTCCTTATCTTAATTGTCTTCTATAATTGTCGCGGATTCCTTCACATTCTGCGACGTTTTAAAAATGTCGCGGATTGTCTAACATTTTTGTGACGTTTTAGAAAACGTCACAGAATTTCGGACTGTATTACAAGTTTACAATTGAGAATAATTTAATACGTCACTAATTTGTAATTTATTTTAATGCAGTAGAAGAAGTGGATGCAAATACTTTGGATGAAAGCGTAGTTTACAAATCTTTAAATAGCGTTGGAGAATTTGAAGCTTTTGACGATGATGAGACGCAACTTCCTTCAGAAATACAATTTTAATTTTTATTGTTATTTTAAGTTTTATATTGGATTCATATTTATTTATTTTTAGTTCATTATATAATAATAAACATTGGTGTATTTTTTATTTTAATAAAATATTTTATTTTTATTTATTCTTATAAAATTTTCATCTTATTTATTATATTCTGGTTTGATAGCGGTTCATTGCCGGTTGAACCACTAAACCTTAAACTTTTCCTTCGACCAGTTCGACGTCTGATCCGATTTTTAAAGCATTGATTATTATGTTTGGTTCATTTTTTGAGTAGTTAGGAAAGTTAAAACTTTATTTGGATTCAAAATCCCAACACCCCCTTAGTATTTAGATTACTTTTCTCAGGAATTTAATCTAAAAAATACACTAGCCAATTTAACCATTCTTTCTCTCTCAACTTTACGACAACTCTTTTATAAAACCCTACCTTCTCTTCAACCAATATATTAATGTCGTTATTTTCTATACTTTTGTGTGTTGATTTTCTTTATTATTGAGGTTTGAAGTTGTACTTAATGGGAATTAATTTTGTTTTATGTCAAGGTGTATTTTGGAACTAAATAGAAAGAACTGCGACAATTATAAGACTTGAGAGCATAAAATCAAAGCGGTAGCATCCAGGGAAAGTAAGCGTGAGCAGAATGTTTTAAGTGTGGCAAGTAAAATTGTCCGGTCAATCCACAGGAGAAGCTACGCTGGACAGCGAACAAATAAAAGAATCAAGCAATAAATCAAGTGGAAACAAGGTGAAAACGGCGTGTACGTGGGTGACGGACATTAAAATGAGCAGTGGAAAAATTGGAGAAATCAATTGAAGGAGAAGCATGCACGTGTCTCACACAAGAAAAGCAAAGTCCCATAAAAGCCAAACGCACGAGTATCAATTAGCTGAATTGGGGAGAGAGCAATTAATTGAAGTTGACGACAGCAATTAAAGGAGAAGCACAAGCATAAAACAACAAGCAAGCAGCAAATGGACAGCTGGAGAAAACGCAATTCACGCAGAGGACGCTGAAGGCTTGGCTAAAACAAAAGGAGGTGGCGTCAATTTCAAGAGGGGTGACGCAAATCAAGGAGGAAATAAGTAGCAAATTAACAGAGTGGAAGATAGCTGGTGGGCGTTGTTTGGAAAGCAGTGCGTGAATTAAAATGCAGGCAGAGGAGGATAGGTGGCACAATCAAACCAAAGGAATTAAATAGCGTTGGAGACAAGCAGCATTAAACGAAAATGAACAGCTTGAAGAATCGTTGGAGGCTCTTGATTGGAGGGCTTTTTAATTGACCCATGGAGGCACAACGTGGAAGCAAATGAGAAGATACCAAGGGAGCATCGTACGTTACGCACAAGCAGCCAAACAGCAAAGAAAAAAACCTTCAATCAGCAACAGTGGGGAATACGCAGCAGAGAGAGAGGTATTAGAAGAAAAATTGCAGAGAAGAATTGACGCAAAAATCAGAAGTGGGTCATGCGTGAATTATATGGATAAGCAGCTGTCGGCAACAATTAAAGCAGAGGAAACAGTGGCATGGTTGCAGGGACGTTCACAACAGCAAATTAAAGGACCCGACAGCAATTAAATTCAAGAAAGCAGCAAATTAAAGTAACACACGTGGAGAAGAAAAGGTCAAAAATTGAGGGCAACAAAGATTTTATGGATGAGCACGCAACAATCAGCCAACGTAACAGATGGAAATTCACAGAGAAGAGAGTAGACAGAGACCAGTGGCGTGCGTTGAAGGAAGGAATAGAGCCGGCGTCTGGACAAAACACAGAATTCAAGCAAAGACACAAGAGAGAGGGGCGTGAAGATGAACAGGGACACAGGCAAGAAGGCAACACGTGAAGTGAGAAGACCAGCGTTTAGACAGAAGGAATCATGCATAGGAGGACAACACGCATGCGAAAATTCAACGAAAAGAAAATAAGAAGGATGCGGCAGCAGCTACTAAAAATCAACACAAATCCCAAAATGAATGGAGAAAATAACGCAAAAGGGAGGCTTTAAAAATAAAGAAAGGCAGAGGTAGCAGGGGTTGGCGAGAAGAGAACAAAGGTACAGAAATAAGATAATAGAAAGGTGAGAAAGTGTTGGAAAACTCTGTGAGAGAGTGTTGGGATTAACAGAAGCTGGAGATTATCGCAGATAGCAAATAGAGGAGGCTGCCCGCAACAGTT
>JANZLC010000001.1:13281176-13291396 GCA_026413385.1 Erythroxylum gracilipes
ATGATATTGAAAAAAAAACATGAGATTTTATGTTCCGGCAAGAACCACGCACAAGTACGATGACATGTTTGTCAAGAAGTTGGGTTCCGGTAACGGGATCCAACATAAACAACATTAAGATTGTCACAATAAACCAAAGTAATATGTAACAAAGGACATTTTAGCTCAAGAAGGAGATCCCATAACCAAAATGTCTCGATTACACCATTTACAACCCCACGATACTCAGCTTCCACATCAGAGCGAGATGCAGTGGCCTGACATTTGGAAGGCTAAAAAAGAAGATTATTGTTAAGAAAAACACATTAACTGAAGTGGATCGCCTAGTGTCGGGATAACCACTCAATTTTGCATCAAAATAGGCAATAAGGCCATCTATAGCGAATGAGTAAAGATAAAGACCATGGTCCAAAGTGCCTTTAATGTAGCATAAAATATGCTTTAGAGCTTGATAATAAGGTTCTCTTGGGTCTTACATAAAAAGATAAACTTATTGTACGATACATACACTATCTAGCCTGTGAAAGTAAGGTATTAAAAAGCACGAGCAAGACTTTTAGACTTTTGTAGTGAGAGTAATTAGAAATTGAAGGTCCAATAGCAACAGATAGCTTCACTTCTTCTTTTTTATAGGAGTAAGAGAAGGGTTGCAAGAAGCCATATTCGCTCATTCGAAGATTTCTTAAGCATACTTGCATTGAGAGAGAAACAACCCATTTTGTGTCATAGTGATTGAGACACCTTAAAAGTAATGGAGCGAGTCTATGTCAATCATAGTAAATTCCTTATTGAGGGAGGCAATGATATAGTGCATGAGACTCTTAAAGGAAGTTGTCATGATGATGTCATCAACATAAAATAACAAATTGTTGCCATGATAATTGACAAATAACGAGGTATTAGAATGACAATTGACAAAACCAAGTGAAGTAATGAAGGTGGCAAAGCATTGGTACCAGAGTCGAGGAGCTTGTTTGAGTTTGTAGAGAGAGTTCTTGAGGTGATACATATATTTGGGATGAGTTATAATAACAAAACCCCTCGTGGTTGCCTTATATAGACAATTTCCTTAATATTTCCATTAAAAAGACATTTTTTGACATCCATTTGGTGTATTGGCCAGGATTTAGATAGTGCCAAACTGATAATAGTACGAATGGTGACATATTTAACTACTAGACTAAAAGTTTCACCATAATCCAATCCAACTTGCTAAGAGATACCAATTGTAACTAAATAGGCCTTGTGTCATATAATGTTACCATCTAAATCAAAATCATTCCTAAAAACTCACTTAGAATTGACAATGTTAACCCTAGAAGCCAAGGTACAAGATCCCAAGTATCATTTTTAACAAGAATTGAATATTCATCAAACATAACATTTTTCTAATAAGGATCCTTAAGCGCTTCTTTATGACTATGAGGAATAAGAATATGAGTGTTGACATGGAAGGAAAGAGGTTGCATTGGCTTCAGAATACCTCATTGGCTATAAGTAAACATAGGATGTCAAAGATGAGGAGAGGGTGATGGAGGTGGTAATGGTGACAAAAAGGGAATATGTTGAATTAAGCACGAGGGTAGGGGAATATCAAACATAAAATTAAAAAAATCATAGGAATGAGCATTGGGTGTATGTTGCAATGCAAGAGAAAATATTTGTTCTTCAATTGTGACATGGCAAGATATGATTTCTTTATTAGTGAAGAGATCAAGACACCAGGATAGCCTAAAAAAACACAAGGTGTAAAGCAGGGGGCTAATTTTATGGGACTGGATGAGATAAATTAAGGTAACATAGGCACCAAAAAATGCACAAATGACTATATAGAGGTGGTTTATGGAAAAGTGTTCAAAAAGGGATTTGATTTTAAAGAGTAATAATGAGACAAATGTTGAGTAGATACACCGTCATATGCAGTGCTTCTACCTAATAAGATAGAGATATAGAAGCTTAGAATAAAAGAGTGTGAACAATATCATTAAGAGTATCAACATTCATTTTACTTTTTCATTTTATTGAGAGGTGCCATGATAAGATAATCGATATGTAATTGCATGGTTGGCAAAGAATTCATGAAATTAAGTATGATCAAAATGTGTACCATTATTACATTGGAAGGATTTGATTTTAGTTTTAAATTGAGTCTGAACAAAGGCAGAAAAATGTATGAATTTTTCAAACACATAATATTTTGCACACAAAAGATACACCTGACTAAAATGAGAGAAGTCATATAAAATATCAAATAATAGTTAAAACCACTCTTACTATAAATAGGAGATGTCTATAAATTTGAATGAACAATTTCAAAAAAAGCATAGTTAATAGAAGTAAACTATGAAAAAGGAAGTCTAATTTGCTTCCTTAGCTAACAAGCATGGCAAAGGTTAGTGGAAGACAATTTATTACATGAAATGAGATTGTTTGAAAATAAGAACTGAAAAATAGATGTTATAGGATAGCCAAGACGTCGGTGCCAAGTAGTAGAGGATGACACAACTAAGGCAATAGAATTTATAAAAGAGTGAGGCAAGGAGGATTGATTTATGATAATATAAAGATTTTAGGAGCTATTACACTAAAGAATTATTTGCTGCGTCCAAAGATCCTTCACAAAGAAACTAAAAGGGCCAAATTTAATAAAACAAGAGCTACTTTTTTAAATAGACGAATGAAAATAAAGTTTTCGATAATTTGAGGAGTGACCAACACATTTTGAAGATGGAGACAGGAAGTAGGAATGAGTAAAGTAGAGTTTCTACTACAAGAAATAGGGAGGGGGATCCATTACCAACAAAAATATGCTTAATGTTACTCGAATTAAAAATACTACTTAGAATACTTAGAGAGGATGTCAAATGAAAAGTGGCACCAATATCAAGATATCATGCATTATTCATGGGCTACTGGATGGAAAGTCTGTTAAACTCTTGAGGAAGAATTATAGGCTGAAGTTGTTGGGTAGATCCATTACGTGCAGCCTACTACTATTGTTGCATATGTTCAAAAGCTGGTGACCCAATGAGAGAAAGTTACGTAGAACTTTGCCAATGAGACGCTGTGAAGCATCCAACAAGTATGGGCCAGTTGTGTAAATGGATTGTCTCTCTGTTGGCCAAATAGGTCCTTAGGCAATCCAGTAGGGTTAATGATCAGTGGATGACCATAATTAATGTGGAACAATCTACTATTATACATACCAGGGTCTATCCCAAAAACAATGATCATTCTAACCTTGACCACGAGTACTGCCACACTTTCAATGACTATTATAATGACCATGACCACGATAGTGAGCCCAATTATAGTTGCGAGCACTAGAAGAAGACTTTTGTAAGTTTGGTGGAGCACCATAATAAAGAATAGTGGAGGTGTGATGGTGTAGCTTTGGCTAGACTCTATTAAAAGCATGAAACGAGATTTTAAGAAAGAGAGCAAAGGCTCTTCTTAGTGACATAATTCCCTAATTTAGCTATTGAGTCAGAAAGAGTTTTCATTCGTTGACAAAAATCTGTAATGGTGGAAGAACTTATGGTGACGATAGGAAACTCCTTTGCTAGCTCTAGCATTAAGATTATCCTTAAAAAAGATTTAATTCGAGTCCATAACTCATGTGCGGTGCTTTTAGATTGATAGACTATACTTAACAAATATTCAATAATGGTCTGGTAAATTCAAACACTAACTAAGGCATCAATTTTGGTCCATATAAGATCATAATCTTCTTTAGGTTTTGCAATTCCATCATAATGGCCAAAAATATCAGTGCTACTAGCAACCGATGTTTTAAAAACTGAGTCAAAAATTAAACCAGTAAGACATGAAGTTTAAAGTTTATAAGGTTCAATTGGTATTAAATTACCTTAAAATAAGTTAAAAATTGAATAAAATTAAAGGATTTGAAACATGATGATTGTCCTTATCCATCGGAGAATTTGAAAATGAATTAGAAAAAAGAGATTATTAAATGAAAATTAATTGATTTGTTTTAGTTTATAAGAATTCATTAATTTACAAAAATTGTCCAATTAATTAATAAATTGATTAGTTTTTAACAATAAGAGTTATTAAAGTAAATCGAACCAAAAATTTAAAAACCAAACCAGAAAATTAGATAACTCAAAATTTTTTACGTTTAAGCTGTCTGAACCGGTTGAGTATTTTAATTATTGCAGTATGCAAAGAAACCCCTAAATTGTATTTTATATTGTTAAAATATAAAATAATGTGTATATGATCTTTAATGTTATGAATCCCAAAGGCATTATGGTTAAGAATACTAGAAGATGATGAGGAATTGGTTTATGTGTTATGACCTATAACAAGGAATTGGTTTATGTGACTAATATCTTCTCTCTCTCTCTCTCACTGTAAGAGTTTATCATTAGCGATCGCCAACGTGTTCCTTCCTTACACACACACCGCCTCTGCGTCTTCTTTCTTCTAACCAAACATTCTTTAGTATTCATCATTGCTTGTTGACTTTTTTTTTCTTTCTCTTTCTTTCATCTTTAGTGATCAGTAAAGAGTCTTCACCAGAGACGACTTACCGTTGGTGGAAGCTCCATTAACAATATTGGGTGTTATTGAATGTTGCACGAATCTCACCATCAATGTTGTCAATCCACATTATCCATCATTACTCATTCATGTTGGCGTGTATCCTCTCTCAGGTTTTTCCAATGGTAGCTCATCTTACTTTTGTTCCTCTTGCTTTTACAATAGATTGTTTTGGTGACTTTGATTTTAGGGGTTAGAAGTTTTACAAGGAGGGATTTGAAAGATTAGCTTTGACATAGGGATTAGTTGTTTTGGAAACTAGCCGTTGAGAAAAGGAAAGGGCCTCCCTCCCGTCATCATTTCTCTCAATTTCAAAAATATCTTTGTTGGATCTTATGGAATCCTACCTGGGTTTTCTTCTCTTTAAATTTTTGAGCTCTCTGTCTCAAACTGTCTACACTGGCTACTAAGACTTCAAGCCCTGTGAAGTCGTAGTTGGGGAATCTTTGACATAGGCAGTTGCCAACACCTAGTATTTTAGACTATTGTTTTCTTCTTATATTTTTTTGCATGTTGTGAAGTTGAGTTTTTCGAGATCTAGGACTGACTCTAGGTTGAGCATCCTATTAACAAGTTGTTATTGTGCTGCTACAATTGTTTTTATTTTATTTTATTTTTGTATTAACTTATTTTTATTACTTTTTATGTTTATTTGCTTTATTTATTCATCTATTTATATTTTTTTATGCATTTTTTGTAATATTTTCATGTCATATCGCATATGGGTCTATCAAAAATACTCTATCTATTAAGTAGTGATAAGATTGCGTACTATCAGATCTCTCCAATCCTCACGTTTATGTCATATTGAAATTGATTGTTGATGATGATTACGAGGATGGTAAGCTATTAGGAGAATCCAAAATAGGAAAGAATACAGTGACACTTGCTTATAATGATCACAGGGAACAACATCAGAGAGATGGCGTCTAATGGAACTTTAGTAAAAGACTGGTTACGATATTTCTTTTTTCAAAAGAGAAAAATTGGATTAGGAAGGCGCTGATACTATGTTATCAAATAAACATTAAGAAAATAATTAACCTACTTTAGGTCTTATTATTTATACTATATGTAAGCTATACGAGGATATGTATACTATTAATTATATGACTAAATAGATAGCTAACTACCTGACATAATACAAGGCTGATTACAAGACATAATTATCTATTTCAAGTTTAGATTGCTAATTTCATCACACACTTATACTATTAACTTGATATCTCAACATTTATTATCATTGGAGAGCCTAATTATTAAAATAACTAAGAAATTAAAACCATTCAATAAAAACTAGAAATGCGATATACAAGTATAATGCTCTTCACTAAATGTAATTTTTGTATGACAGCCGACGCTTAGGCTTAGCTATGAAGTATTAGTTGATGCGTTATTCAATTCCAAACAAATAATGCCCAAGTGATTAAAAGCAAAAGGACAAAAGCAGGTGACTATTTAATGTCAGAGAACACCGACAATTTTTGTAAAGCGCAATAATTAAAAGCTTTTTATTTAATACTTGAATAGTATCAATCGGTCACACTCAGAGAGTATGAGGACGTTACTTGCCGACACTACATTTTATACTCTTTATAAAAAAAAGGAAAATAAAAGAATAAATTGGTTGCACGTGTTTAAACTAATTCCATAAATAAATAAAGAAATGCAATTCAACCTTCCTCTCTGTCCTCTCCCTCATTTGGTGTTGTATACTGTAGAGAGATCTGGATCCGGAGCGGTGCGAGAGCTTCTTGGTTGGTTTAGTTCAATACTTATCAGAAGAAGAAACAGAACTTTTCGATGGATTGGTGGCACCGCCTTGGGTTTCCTGTTCGACGTTTCTGGGTGGCTCTCTCTTTTCGACCCAAGACTCGTCGCGATGGTACCACTATTTCCAATTCCTAGGCCCTAGCTTCTTTTTGCTCGTAAATAATTCCATTTTGCGGTTTTACTTTACACAAGTTGTAATCTTAATACTTTTACCATTGATTGATTTCTGTTCTTTAATTTTTGAGAAAGATACTAAAATATATAAAATCAAACTTACAGGAGGACTTTTGAAACTTCACAATGATGTACAGAGTTGTGGATATCAAGACATACAAGTGATGTGGGAACTGTTGGAAAGGTCCAAATTAGAGGCCATTGCTAATGCTAAGCACAAGCGAAGACCCATTTGGAAGGTTTTTGTGTGGTCCAAGCACTCCCCAGCTCCTCCATATTTTGCCTGAAAAGGCATACCAACACCAAACTGTCTCTTATGCCAGGAAACTAAGTAAATATGAAATGAAAAATATGGGTTTTTCTTTTTGTATACTTGTCAGAAAATTGTACAGAAATGGCTCTACTCTAGTACCTAGTGGACGGGCATTTCACTTTGTGAGTTCATAATATTGTATGATTAACCATGGATGTCTTTGTTTATCCTCTAAACAGGAATACCCTTCACTGTGTGCACATTTGGTCTAACATCGGCTTAGGGGGCGAGCTTTTCAACAATTTCCATGAATACGATTCTTAGCAATACGCGCTCTATGATAGTTCAACCGTTAAACAATAACATCATTCACACCTAACAAATGTCATGAGCTCAATTGTCCTTGTTCATATTTTTAGTTGAACTTTCAATTCAATGGAGCTCTAATCAATAACCCATTGGAATATATCACACCAATTTTCTATCTATACTTAGATCTACTCTGCGGATTGGTGATTTTAGACCTCGTTCTTCAAATTCCGCTCCCCCTCTAAAATTTCGTTCTTGCAGATTCATCTCATCAAGAGTTAGAAATAATTGGTAAGTGAAGTGAGATTCTTTGGATATGTATAAGAGATTAATATGTTTTTAATTTTAGTATTTATATTAAAATATAAGTTAAATCATAATATTTTATAACATTAAAAAATGATTATAATGTTTCAAAATCATTTAAATTTATCTCTAAATTGATGGAACTCATAACATAACTATATCTTCGTCAATTAAGTATTATGTTAGTACTAATGCTATAGACTTCTATATTTTTATTAGAAACGTGAGTTTGATACTACTACGAAATTAAATTGAAATTATTAATAATTTCTTTATCTTTAATTTCAAATTAATATTAATTAAATCCAATAAATTGTAATAAGTTATAATTACTATTAATACACTCTAATTTAATATTAATCCTAAATAACTATAATTAAACTTAAATAATCTTAATTTAAACATTTATACTAATTTACCCTAATCAAAAATCAAAGGAGATAGGAAAACAAAAAATAAAGGATAGAGGAGAAGAACAACTAAAGAAAAGTGGGATAGAAAACTAAAAAGAGAGAACACCGATTAAGAGAGCACAAGAGTGTTGAAGAATGATTCAAAAATGACCAAATCTTTTGTTTATTTTTAAATTATTATTTATGTTAAAGTGGTTATATTATTTAGCCATTAGTTGTTAGTACGTTTAGACTTTTTAGCATTATAGGAGAAGTGTCAAGTTGTAAGCCTATATATATGGCTACCCTGTTGAACAGAATTTATGCACTTTTGAATTGATTTCATCACCTCTGTTACCTTCATTTATTATGTTCAAATTCAACATTGTGGTATCAGAGCACCAGGTTCTTTTCTTCGGGAAACAGTGGGTCTTTGTCATGGTTGTTGAATATTGTCTCAAAGAAAGTCAGAAATGGAAGCTTGCAAAGTCAGAAATCTTACCTTCTCAAAGTCAGAAATTGAAGCTTGCTTTCGGTGATTGTTGACTCAACGATGGTGGCTTGATTTTTTGATGGAGTTTGGTGCAGCTAAATTTGACATTCACCCATGGAATTCTCTATAAAAGAGAAGCACAACGAGAGAGCCAGGAGGAGAAGTTGCTTAGTATGAGAGAGGAGAAAAATTGTCAGAAGTGAGAGAGAGCAAAATTTTCGAGAGAAGAATAGTGAGAGGGAGAGAGGAAAAAAAAATTGTTTCTTTTTTCTAATAGTAGTGTGTGAGCTTGGGTTAATTTGGATCTCTTGAAAAATTGAGTGATAAACACTATTGTATGCTCTCATTGATTATAGTGAAATACTCAGTTGTCTCATTGTCGAACCAGTACAAAATTCTTGGTGTTCTTATTGTTATTTTATTTTTACTCCACATTTATTAACGTTTCTGCACAACAAGTGGTATCAGAGCTCCAATTTTTTTGACTGGGGTATTGTAGGGGTGAAAATCTGTCGGTAAACAGTGTCGGTGAATAGTGTCGGTGCTACAGTACCGCGAACAGTACTGGTGCTACAGTACTACGAATAGTGAAATTGATACAGTCCTATGCTACAGTACAGTACGTATTTGTGAATAGTGACAAGTAGATGGCTGGAGATAAATACGAGCTCGTTAAGAGGGAGTCAATATCGTCATCGTCGACACTTACATCCAATAGATATCCAATCGCTACTACAAGGTTAGAGGTTGATAAATTTAATGGCTCTAATAATTTTAGTATATGGCAGTGTGAAGTTATGGATGTATTGTATCAACAAGAGTTGGATATGGTTCTGGAAGATAAACCTGAAGATATGGATGACAAGCACTGGACGTGAATTAATCTCCATGCTTGTGCCTCTATTCGATCATTCCTTGATAAGGAGCTGAAATATCCTTATATGAAGGAAACTTCTGCTAAGGAGTTATGGACGAAATTGGAAGAAAAATATATGATCGAGAGCGCAGAAAATCGACTCTTCATGAAGAAACGACTCTTCCGATTTCAATATCATCCAGGTATTTCTATGCATGAACACCTAAATGATTATAATAAAATAATTGCTGATTTAGCAAACCTTGATGTGAAAATTCCTGATTAGGATAAGGCACTATGTTTGTTAAATTCATTGCCTAATGATTATGATTATTTGACAACTACTTTACTGTATGGAAAATCCGAGGTGAAACTTGATGAGGTTTCTGCGGCATTGGTGAATCATGAGTGTCGTAAGAAGGAACTGAAGACTCACAATTCGCAAACTGAGGTACTCACTGCAAGGAGACGAACAGAGGAAAGAAAACATGGAAAGTGGGGAAAATCTCGTTCAAAGTCACGAGGGAAGTTTCCTACTAAAGATGAATGTTCCTTTTGTTGCCAAAAGGGTCATTGGAAGAAAGATTGCCCCAAATTGAAGAACAAAGAGAAGGAGAAAGTGGGTTCTGTAACAAATGTTGCTAAATCTGGAGATGATGATTTCGAGTTTGCTTTGACTAGTTCATCTGCCGATGGTCACTCCAAGGAGTGGATTTTGGATTCAGGTTGCACTTATCATATATGTCCCATTCGGGAATAGTTCTCTAGCTTCCAGGAGCTGGATGGTGGAGTTGTTTTGATGGGAAATAATAGTGTCTGCAAAACACAAGGGATAGGCAAAATCTGTTTGAAGATGCACGATGGAACAATCAGAGAATTGAGTGATGTTTGGTATGTAGCGGATATGAAGAAAAATCTTATCTCATTAGGAGCATTGGAATCCAAGGATATCAAGTTGTAACGCCCTAAATTAGGGGTTAGATGATTACAGACATTTAGTACGTTTATACTTGCTATGTGTATATTGGCATAAATATTTTGGCATGCATTCATGGCATTTTCCGGGTACATTGGTGTAATGAAACTTCGGATTGATTC
>JANZLC010000001.1:13319701-13330793 GCA_026413385.1 Erythroxylum gracilipes
CAGTTAGTTCCTATTTTACTGTTATTTTCCCGTTGTAATCTAGCTATTTAAGCAAGTCATATGCTACTGAATAAGAACGAACTTTGATCTTCTTTGCTTTCACATATCTTGGTTTTGCTGTATTTATTTTTCTATCAGTTTCTTACCAGGAGACGACGTCGACGAGGCACGAAGAGCAGAACGTGGAAGGAACACCCGTACGGAGGTTGTTTTGGACTGGTTAACGTTGATGTCTTTCGAAAGAACCGAGGTGGTGGGGTTGGTTGGATCAGGTGTAGGTGCGGTTTTAGGGTATCTGTTGGGGTCTCGCGTTATCGTGCCATCTGGGTTGGGGATGATTTGGAGGTATTCGTAAGGATCAACCACGGGGGAAGGTGATGAGCTGTGGTCTGGCATAGTGACCT
Organism: Erythroxylum gracilipes; assembly: GCA_026413385.1. Classification (NCBI taxonomy): domain Eukaryota; kingdom Viridiplantae; phylum Streptophyta; class Magnoliopsida; order Malpighiales; family Erythroxylaceae; genus Erythroxylum; species Erythroxylum gracilipes. The sequence continues at coordinate 13,320,106 of JANZLC010000001.1, forward strand.
GTGAGTGGATGATTAAGCAACTGTTGCATCTCTGAAACTTTAATGGTGGAGCAGTGGTTTGTCGAACAAGAAAAAGATTATAAAATGGAGGCCTGATTAATTAATCTGGGAGTCTTGGAGTGGTTTTCAATTAATTTGGTTCAGAAATCGAGAACTGCGTGAGGAAGAAGAAGAGGAATGGTCAAAGCTTAGGCATTTTTTTTTTGTGATTTTAAGCCCATGAAGATTATAGGTTCAGGACTTGAAGCCCATGGGAAGGGACGAAGAATGTCGTTGGACAACTATTTGTTGGCAATGGGTCGGAGCCCGAATCAAATTTTATGATAGGACTCAGGATCCAAACCTAAGCCTGAGTCCATTTAGGCCCAAATTAAGCATGATTAAATATATTTTTAATTTAAAAATAAAAACTACGTCGTTTATTCAAAACTGAAAACTTTTAATACTAAAAATGAATTTACTCAAGATTTCAAGTGATTTATTTATTTTTTGAAAGAAATAAGTTTAGATTTGATTTATAATCAATAAATAAGATTTAATTTAATTAATTCATGACATAAAAAATATTTAAATTTAAGTCAAAATTTAAATTTGAATGTAGCCAACTCAAATTCAAATCTTGTTTCTTTTTATTTAATTTATTTGAACTTCTTTTATCAATTCAAAACTTAATTAAATTCAATTTTCAGGTGGCAACGACTTTGTTTTGAAGTTAGCGAATTATACATAAGTTAATTACATTTTTTATTTTAAAAGGTAGATTCGGTCTAATTTAATAAATTTTCATTTTTATTATAATTATTTTAAACAACATTATTTAATTTATAAATTCAGGCTTAAATAAAAAAAACGGATCATACCTGATATAACACCCAAATACTCCCTGGGAGGATACATGGATGTTACCCAAGACAGAACAAAATCGGACTAAAGTTGCTTAATATGCTAACCCCTAATTTGGGGCGTTACACCTGATCCGAGCTATAAACTAGTTCAACCATTATCATCTTTATTTAGCTTCAACCAGTGTTTTGAAGCTCAGACCGGACATCAAACCGAAAGCCTTATTGGTTGAACCGATATGATGTCACAATTATGCAATAATTATATTTAATTATATATAATATTAATAACATTAAAAAATACAAAAATATACCAAATAATATAATAAAAATAAAATAAAAAATAAAAATTTATTGAATCAATGGTCGGACTGATTCGACCGGTCAATTAAGAACCAGTTTTTAAGAGTGAATCGGACCGGATAGTCGACTGGTCACCGATCGAACTGGTCGGTCCGGTTCAATTTTCAAAACATGGGCTTCAACAATAATAACATTTAGTAGGAATCTCGTTGCTATGCAGGATCTAACAAGATTCAATAGTACACAACCTTATCTTAAACTAATAAAGAAATTGTTTCCATGGATTTACCATTTTCGTCCCTATTTAGCTTCTTCTAATAAAGATCACAACTAACAAGAGCTGATCGGAATGCAACTTTTTGCATCTTAAGTCTTTCTACAAGGCATTGTCGTCTGCCTGCCATAAGGGGGTACTGCAAATCCAGGCAGCAAGTAAGATCTTAAAGGACTTTTATGTGTGGATTAGAGGGAGGGAGATCTTCTGTTCCCTCTTACCCTATTCTCCCGTTTCTGAAGTGATCCTGGCTATTCAATTTTTATAGGTCTCATTTATTGATTCAATAAATTTTTATAAAATATAGTAGGAACAAAATAACAGGAGAATAATAGGAATAGGTAATCTAGACTGAACCAGCATCGATCATCTAATGCTGTAATTGAAACACATTGGTCCCACTTGCAGGCCTAATATAGGCTGATTCCTATATAATTTACAAGATATTCAATAATTAAAATTTTAATGAGATTAAATCCTGTCACTTAAGTAACATATTATCATTAATGTGAAACATTTTTTATTTTAAAAAATTATTAATAAATTTTAGGTACAAATTATATGATATAGTGACATATTAGGTCCTATTAATTTGTTTAAAAAATAAATTAATTTTTCGTTATTTTTAAAATTTATTAGTGAATTTCATATAACATAATGTAGCTTTTATTAATAGATTTTTAAAAATATATAAAATAACATCAATAATGACGTATAACTTAATTGACAAAACTTTAATTCGGTAAAAATTTTCATTAAAATATTACAATAAAAACCTTAAAAATTTAAACTATACTTTTTACCTTTTTATATAAGAAAATATTATTGACCATTATCTGTTAAATAATGATCACTATTATAAATATGAAATATAATAACCTTCTCACTATTGGATTTATCATCTTGGCAAGTTTTCCAAAAAGACGAGTGGATTTCAAACGGTATTAAAATAAAACGATTAAACTTTGACATACTCCACTCAAAATCTCAATATATTCTATACACATTTTATTTTTTAAAATACATAATATGTGATAGTAAATATTAATTAAGTAGGGCAACTTAATTAAGTAGAGAATGTCGTAGAACACTTCTCTAGTGATGAGTTTCTCGCCCTCACCTGAGATGTCCTTTGCGTCTCACCGACTAGACCTGTCTTGGGTTCTCCTTCCTCGAAAGGGGCAACTTTAGCTTCTATGTAACATTTCGTTATCCCGAGTTAAGAGTTAGAATCCTAGAGTAGAGTACATGAGAGATTATTAAAAAGTTAGAAAGTGCATTTCATGCTCATACATAATAACACACACACACACATACGAATAATAATTTTTGGACATTAAAATAATTGTACATGCATTTATTGACATTTTTCGGATATAATTGATTTATAAATGTGATTTTATTGAGAATTGTGATTTATTTGTATTGAAAATTGATGTGAAGAGTATACTTACTGATATAGATTTTTTTGTAAAATTTAAGAAATTTCTGAACTAGGAAAAAATGTCAAGTGGTGAGATAATAGATAAATGGTGGTAGAAATAATAGTTAAATGATAGTGGAAAATTCTATAAATGACTTTGGGATTTATTGACATATGTCATTAAAAATCGGAGTAGAAATTGGAGTTGGATTGGATTAGTTTGATAAGAGAACCTAGTTTAAACTCATGGAAATTGGACATGTGGTAAGTGATAAGTATCACTTGCCAAACCTAGTCTTTATTCCCACGACTATACTTGAAAGACAATTTAATTGTCTGAATTTTGCATACTTCTTCTTCTTCTTCTTCACTTTCTTCATCTTCTTTACGAATTTTCTCACCAACCTTCATCAACGTCGAACTTTGCTCTCACCTTTCACTTGCTACTTTCGTTTTGTTATCTTCTTCACTGTCACTAAAATGCATAACCCTACAACCTTTGACTGTTGATGATCGTGTGATATTAGAAAGCTAGGGTTCACGTGATTTGAAGAGTTTGGAGTTTTAAACAAGTAAGTATCATATGGTTCTTTATGTTATATAGAATGAAACATGCATCACGTTAGTTAACAATTAAATGTTTATAAAATGAGGATGTATATTTGCTGAAACGTGAATGAGAAACTAGGGTGTGCCACATGTCTTACTTTTTCTTATTTGATGATCAATATTTTATAAGATGTTGTTGAAATGATTTTTTGAAATAGAGAGATCATTGGAAATATGTATAAAAAGAGTGCAGAAAATTCATGGAAAGATGATATGCGTATGCTTTGTTTTCACTGTTATTGCATGAGTGTCTTTGGGTATTTTAGAAATGAACTAAAATGAGTCTAGAGTTAAGGAAAAAGGAGTAATGTGATGTCGTGATATGGGAAGAATTAAAATGATAAGTTAAAGATGAAATGGAGGTGTTGATGAAGATGAAGAAATACAGAAAATATGAGAAATGCGTGCTGGATATGTTCGGTCTTTAATGTTTGTGATTAATTATAGATTTTGATTTGTTTATGGTTGAGCTGAGCTGAAATGGAAGTAGAAATGAAGAGGGTATAAGTTAGAAATGATGGATTTAGTAAAAGAGATGAAGAAGAGATGAAAAATCTGCAGTTTTGTAAAATTTGCAGAACATTGTGCACGATCGTGATAGAAAGGGAGCCTCAGAGGAGCTACACGATCGTGACAGAGAGGGAGCCTCAGTGGACTTGCATGATCTCGCAGAAGCATGATCGTGACATAAAGGATTATTTGGGAGTTGCACTGTGAGCAATCAACTGGAAATGCTCGATCGTGCACAAGCACAATTGTGACAGTGAGAGTGCAGTGATTTTTGACATTTTGAACATTATTCACTCTTTTGACCATAACTTCTTCTTTGGACCTCCGATTAACTTGAAATTTGAACCATAAACTCCTCACACATTGTTCTTCCTCTCTACTAAATTTCATAGCCATCTGAATTCATTAAGAAAGGATTGATAATGATTGATTGATGAATTTAGGATGAAAATGATGAAGTGTGCTGGAATATTGTTAAATGGACTGTTTTCACTAAATAGACATCTGTATTTTGAACATATCTTGATCTGTAGGTATCCAAATGAGATTATTTGTGAATTAGATTAAACTACAGACATATGGCTACAAATTTCAAGGGGAATAGAATTTTAATTCTATCTCTAAGAGTTTCAAATTTTGGCTTGAAGTTGAATACAGAGTGCTGTTATAGTTTGAGTACAGTCTGAAGTATTTTATGTATAACTTAAAGAATACTGAATCAAATTGTGAGAACTTAGTGTCCTTAGAAACTTAAGAGGTATGGGAACATTGTTTTAGAAGAAGGTCTTGCCTAAATACTTTATTTTCTTTGTCATAAGGATCATGCAAAATTTACCCGAAAATCTATTTTGAGAAAAGCTGGAATGATCGATTGAGTGAAGAATTTAGAATAAATTTGGACTATTGAGGTGTAAACCTAAGTTCAAATTAGACATATATGAGTTTTGATTTATGAATGACAATGTGAAGTGAATAAAGGAAACAAACCCTGGATTGTCATTGAGCATGCATTATACATAATCCATACATACATATGTGCATAAATGAGTATTTATATAATTATGCAAATTTATGATATGTGTAAATGTATGTTGCATGATATAGAGGAGCATTTAGAGCGTCAACATCCAGACATTACCGACTTCGAGGCAATAGCTTTTTGGAGCAAACTGTGAGTAACCTAGACGGTCTCGCTTGAATAATTGTTTGATTTAAATTCTGTATTGAATTATTTTATGAATGTGGTTGTGTTGATTCCAGACATTGAATGTCCGAGGCGTTTGATGCATGAATAAGATATTGGAAGTGCTCCTTGTATGTGAATTTGACGAAATAAGTGATAACATTTATGTTAAATGCCGAACCAAAGTTTGATGATAAATGTGAATGTGAATGTGAAGCATTTCATTACATGAATGCATGACAACATATAGGTTGTTGTGATCGGAGTAGCCACTAGAAAAGAGCTTAAAGCTCATAATATGATAAAAGCCACTAGCTCAGTTGTGAATGTACCTGGTATCCACAAGGGATATGGGTTAGTAAAAAGGCGCTCGATCACAACAAAGTAATAAATGAAAGTGAGTCATATGTGCATTGCATTTATAATTGATATTTATGTTTTAAATGATCAAAATGACTACTCTGAATGTAATATGTGAAGTAAGTGATATGTAATGTAACATGATAAATGAAATGATGTGAATTATGTGAATATACAATGTGATGTGTTATATGATTTGAGTGAACCATCGAGGATGGTTAACTCACTGAGTTCGCAAAACTCACCAAAATTGTAACGTTGACATTTCAGGTTCGAGAGAGGATACTAGTGACAGAGAAACTCTAGAAGAAGTATAGTTTTTGTACTTTTGGATCAAATAAATGGCTCAAAGGTCGGTCAGCTGATACTGAAGAGTTAGATAAAATTTTGTAGAGTTCCCCTTTTAGATAACATGTAGCATATTTTGTAGTAGAGTTGTAGACTCTAATAGCTTTTAAATGTTGTATATAAGGATGAAGATTGTAAAGCTGCAATGTACATATTCGATTTTATGAAATAAAATGAGGAATTTGGATTTTTAAATAGTGTGATATTTATCTTTTAAATGGTGATGCCATGATTAAGTTAGTGACGTGAATGCTCCAGCATCCCACCCTAGCGAGGTACGTATTCAAATATCATTCAGGATATCAGGTACCTGTCCTGTGAGTGGGGAATGCTACATTGTTTGGTATCAGAGCATGGTTTGGCATCTATGGGGACATATTAAGCATATAGACATAAAATATTGAGAGAAATGCAGATAGTAATTGAAGTTATTGTCTATTATAGGTCATCCGATATAGGTGATCAAATGGGACACTCAGTTGTCCTAAAATCGACAGGAGCCAGTAGAGAGTCTTTTGTTCCTCGATCTGAGATAATGCCTTCAATAATTCTCGAGAGAAGGGAACGGAGGTATGATAAACTGCGAAAGCAAGGGGATGTGGACTTCTACGGAAGTACAGTCCCTGCAGAGGCTGAGAGATGGCTCGAGAGAACGGAGATAATCTTTGATCAGATGGACTGCGAGTCGAACGAGAAGTTCTACTATGCAGTTTCCTTACTGTAAGATCCAGCATACCAATGATGGAAGACTGTTCTAAGTAGTACCACCATGCCTTGTAACCTGAAGTGGGAAGACTTTCTGAAAATCTTCAAGGAAAATTACATTCCCAAGATCTACTTGGACAAGAAAATGAAGGAATTTTTGGATCTGAAATAGGGCAGATTATCGGTGGCAAAATATGAGATCAAGTTTAATAAGCTAATGGGGTATGCTACTACTTTGATTCCTACTGAGGAAGATAAGTGTAGGAGATTTGAAGATGGGTTGAACATGGAGATCGGGATAAGGCTAGCAATCACCAACTTGAGCAGTTTTACTTAGTTGAGGGCTGCTTCGATCAGAATTGAGCAGTTATTGAGAGAGGGATAATCAGAGTATCGACAGGAGTCTAGAATGAAGAGGCCCAGTGAATTTTAGAGTAGTTCTGGCAGAAGATTTAGTAAACTCCAGAACAGATCTTTTTGACTACCGGTTAGATCAAGACAGTCGAGGTTCAAACAGAGGGGTAGCTTCATACAATCTGGCAGTGGAAGAGGTGCAGTGTCGGGTTAGTTACCCAAATGTGAGCACTATGGGAAGAAGCACGGTGGTGAGTGTTGGACATTATTAGGAGCCTATTTCCATTATGGCTCTCTTGAGCACCGAATCAAAAATTATCCTACAATTGCTAAAGCCCAGTCTGGTGTTAGAGGAGGAGAAGTAATTGAAACAACTGTCCAGCAGAGCCGAGCTAGTGGGTTTGGACAGAGAGGCCGTGGTAAAGGTAGAATGAGCTCTGGGAGTTCTACTGTCAGGACTGAGGTACGGAGCAACCAATTGCAGTCTCAGGCCCGAGTGTATGCAATGACCAGGAAGAAGGCTCAGGATTCTCTGGATGTCGTTGCAGGTGCGTTGCTTATTTTTACTTATGAAGCCTTTGCATTGCTAGATCTTAGATTTACGCATTCTTTTATTGCACCGATCTGGCATCTGAGTTGCATTGTGATAGAGAATTGTTGAAGTATGGATTAGAGGTGAGTACACCGATAGGTAGTACTACAGTAAGAGGAGAAGTCTGCAAAAGGTGCTTGATTTGAATTGATCAGCAGATTTAGAGGCAGACTTGATTGTACTACAGTTAAGGGAGATAGATATTATCCTAGGCACGTATTGACTCACTCCTCATAAGGCTATCATGAATTGCTATACTAAGGAGATGATATTAGAATCTTTTAATCAGCCGAGAGCAGTTTCAGAGGTATTAGTCAAGCAGTGCCAGCCAGGCTGATCTCATTAATAAGTGCTTTGAGGTTGATGTAAGGGAGATGTGAGGCTTATTTGGCCCACATCATCGATACCCAAACCGAGCAGAATGTGCAGGATATTCCTGTTGTTAGGAAATTCCTGGATGTGATTGCCATTGAATTATTTGGCTTACGTCCAAATCGGGAAACATAATTCACAATCGATCTAGTTCCAGGTGCTGCTCCTATATCTATTCCTCCATATAGGATGACACCTATGGAACTAAAGGAGTTGAAGGCTCAGTTACAGGAGTTGTTGGAAAATGATTTGCTTAGACCTAGTGTATCAGTATAAGGAGCTCCTCCAGTCTTATTTGTGAAGAAAGAAAATGGAACTTTAAGACTATGCATCAATTATAGGTAACTGAATCGGGTAATAGTGAAGAACAAGTACCCGTTGCCTAGAATTGATGATTTATTTGATCAACTGCAAGGAGCTCAGGTGTTCACTAAGTTGGACTTGAGATCTGGGTACTATCAGTTGAAGATAACAAAGGCCGATGTACCAAAAAGTGTGTTTAGGAGTAGGTATGGGCACTTTGAGTTTTTAGTAATGCCGTTTGGGTTAACTAATGCCCCAGCTGCATTTATGACTTTGATGACTAAGGTGTTTCAGCCCTACCTGGATCTTTTGTTTTAATTGTGTTTATTGATGATATCTTAGTGTACTCAAAGAGAAGAGAAGAGCATGTTGAGCATTTAAGAGTGATCTTACATATTATGAGGGAGAAATAACTATATGCCAAATTCAGTATGTGTGAATTTTGGCTGGATAAAATAGTGTTTCAGGGTCATATAGCAATTGGACAAAGCATACAAGTGGATCTAAAGAAGATAGAGGCAATAATGAAATGGGAAGCTCCGAAGAATGTATCAGAAATATGAAATTTCCTAGGATTAGCCAGATATTACTGGAGATTTGTCGAAGGGTTCTCATTGATCTCAGCCTCTCTGATAAAACTTCTGAGGAAGAATGAAGTTTTTAGATGGAATGACGATTGTTAGAGAGTTTTGAGGAGTTGAAGCATCGGTTGACTACGACACCGGTGTTAAATACTCTGTCGAGAACTAGAGGATATGTTGTATACAGTGATGCTTCGCATCAAAGATTGAGATGTGTGTTGATGCAGTATGGCAAGGTGATAGCCTATGTATCCAGACAATTAAGGTCTCACGAGATTAATTATCCGGTACATGATTTAGAGCTTGCTGCAATTGTTTTTACTATAAAGATATAGAGACATTATCTGTATGGAGAGACATTCTACATATATACCGATCATAAGAGCTTGAGGTATCTGTTGAGTAAGAAGGAATTAAATATGAGACAGAGGAGATGGATAGAATTGTTGAAAAACTATAACTGTACGATTGAGTATCATCCAGGAAAAGCTAATGTGGTGGCAGATGCATTGAGTAGAAAGTCGAATAGCAGTGTAGCTCAGATTCAATTATCAAGGTTACCGAGCTTAATTCAATTGAGAGCTCTAAATATGGAGTTAAATTTAGAGCAGAATGAGGCATTGATAGCCACATTGAAGCTGAGACCGATGTTGCGTAACAAAATCAAAAAGTTACATAATAAAGATCCTAAAATGGTGAAGCTCATTGAGAGGTTGAAAATCAATCTAGATCTTGAGTTTGAACTAAGAGATGAGACATTGTGGCTAAAGTAATGGCTGTGTGTGCCTAATGTGGATGAATTGAGAAAGGAAATTCTAGAGGAAGCTCATGTTGCTGCTTATACTATTGGGACCCGATCTCAGAACCGGACCCCAACCAGAAAAAGACAAAAAACGGAAACAGAAACAAAAAGAAATTGAAAAATCGACGGAATGGATCGGAAATTAATTAGCGGAAGTATCGAAAACGAATCAAAAGTCGAAGCGGAAATAAATCGAACAAATCGAACACGGATTCGACAGAACGGAACGGATTTATAAAACGAAAGTAACTCGCATAAAGAACGGATACAAATGTCCAAAATGCAAAAAACGAAATGCCGAAGCAAATTCAAAGCGAAGCAACTTTCCGACATCCAAGAACAAAACGACAGCAAACGAAACTAACGTGTTGCATTAGAAACCTTAAGACTAACTATTTCGAAATCCGGTCTATTTATTTATTTTTTTCATTCCTTTCTTTTTTCATTTCTTTCATCTTTAATCAACCTTATACAATCAAAACAGTATAATTTTCCTATTCGGAAATTCATCCTCATGCAAATCTCAAATCATCTTATACATACATACATACCCCAAAATTTCATCCATAAACCAAATTCTTATCTCATTTATAACAAAACCTATTCTAATTCTTACTTTGCCATAACCCGATTTTATCAAAAATCGGGCAGCATAACGGTTGTATTTTGAACAGCCCAAAAATCTGCAAAGGTTCAAAATACACTTCTAAAATTCCCAATCAACTCAGAAACATCGGACCTCCCGTCCGGAATCCCAACATCAGCAGAACACACATCTATACCTAACACTTCAATAATTCTCAAATCAATATCCATAATCGGAAACAATTCCATTCATATACATTCCAAAGCAAAATGCAAATTCAAGGTTCAATCTAATCCACTCATATTCATAAACAATCATAACTCATATCCCAAAATCATACACAACCCAACTACATACATTAATTCATAATTCATATACCGTATTCAACCAAAGTGGCATTCTCAAGCCACGATACAAAACCAGATGTCTAAATCCCTATTACAGAAACATGCAAAACTGATGTCTTGACCGTCTTCATCCAATCTCCTGCTCAAAAACCTGGAGATGGGGATGAAAGGTGGGGTGAGCTTGACAGCTCAGT
>JANZLC010000001.1:13336400-13346918 GCA_026413385.1 Erythroxylum gracilipes
ATTTAACACCACCACTGCCTCATTTAATTTCATTTAATAATTCAAATTCTCAAGAAAAAGGGTCGGGGTCCAACAATTGGCCTGTGATACTTCTCTAGAAGTAAGTAGAGTTTGACGTATATTTTTGTTACTATTGGCTTCTTGGATTTTAGCTTGAAACTAGACAATTTCAACATATACATTGGTTTATCGTCTTCTTTATCAAGAGAAGGGGCTTCATCATCAACAGATTCACAATCAAGAACTACAAGCAGGGTCTCTTTATCACTAAACTATTCTTCAAAAAGAGACTCAATGTCCTCATCATCTCTTATGAGCATCACAGCTTCAATAGATTGCAGGATTTTCATATCCTTTTTGGTCTTTTTAGTTGGTAGATTTCTCCAAAAGAGAATTTAGACATGTCTTTGTGAATAGAATTAGTTTTTCTTTGTAATTCTGGCTACAACTCATTAGGAAGGAAGGCAATGAATGTGTATCAAAGATTGACATCGTTGAAGTCACTGAGCATATAATATTTTTTAGAAATTCTATGAAAATGCTTCTTTAAATATTTATTATAATAGCACTTCATTCCAAAATACTCATGTCTGCTTTGTCAATCAATGAGCTAGAAATATCCAATGAATTCTTTGTGAATCACTGCCAACAAGGAATTGGCTTTTGACAGTTGTAAGACTTGTATGCGTCTATATTCACCAAGGCTTTGGAACCATTCTCCTAAAGTTCCAATCATTCTATATAGATCAATTCTATCAAGATGTCTTTAAGAGAAATATTTAGTCTTGTCATTTGAAGATCTATCTAGACACTGAATTCACGCAGTCAATCTCTCTATTTTGTTGGTAGGACATCATCAAATGTGAATCATAGTCCTAAAGTAGGTTTGTAGATAAGAGTTACTTGTGGTTTGACTGGTCCAGTTATTAACTCAACATTGTCAACATCAAGTTTAACTTTTCTGTGCAATTGAGAAGATTATGGAACAATCATCATCATTTTAAATATCTAAATGAGATCGGTAAGCTATTATAAGCTTTCTATAAAATAATCAAAATCTTGGTTATTAGTGTAACTGTTAGATCTATTTGTTACTGTGTGACTTTTAGTGTTGTCTAGTACTGTGTGACTTTTAGTGCTATCAATTCTTAGTTAGACATGGGTTCTTTTGTTGTGTCCCAAAAAGGTCTTTCTTTTGGTGGAGTGGTTGGTGGTGTATTGATTTGTAAAGGTTTAGAAGTTGACGGAATGTCTCTTGCTGGCAGATGTGCCTTGAAAGGTTTTGATAGTTTTACAAGGGTTTGTTTGAATAATGGATATGACATTTTGAAGACTTTTTCATTATTATTAGTGTCAGGATAGGATGGAGTGTTATAAGTAAGTCTTACTGTTGGAAATGTTGAGGGGCAGGGTTTATTATAGCTCTAGATTGTTCTTTGGCCATGTCTGATTCAATTTTTTAAGCACTTCGCGAACTTTTTGAAGTTCCTTTTCCTTGTTGGAGAAGTCTAATCAACAATAATGTTGATCATTATATCTTCTCAAATAAGGACTAAGTTAGGCAACTTGATTGAATAGTCATTGATGTAATTGTTGCACTTAAAGAGATATAGCATTAACCTTTGAATCCTTGTGTCTGTTGTGATAAACCATCAAGCTTTGAATCAATTCTATTAAGGACATTGTTTTGTGCTACAACATTTTGTGTCTACCAATTTAGTACTTCTTCTACTGGAGAAATAGGTGCATAATTACCATATGGGTTGATACCTATTGATCTTAAGTATAGCCTTAAATATACCCCAGTTGTCTTATTAGTCTCGGCTTCCAAAAGTTGAAAATCCATATATGACCTCATCATCATACAAGGTAATGCTTAAGGGATCTAATTAGGGGCTAGAAAATTTATTAGCACAGAGTATCTTGGTTAGTTCAAGTGTTCCTTTCCAACTATTCTCAATAGTTCAAAGAGATCCTTTAGGTCTAGGTTTAGGATTCCTAAAACCTATCTAGGGTCTTGAGCCATCATCTTCATCATGCTTAGGTTGGAATATCTTTTATGGTTAGCACTGAGATCTTTCTTTGGGCTTTTTACTGGACTCTTCCCTCTATTGAGGGACATAAACTTCATCATCACTATTAGAATCTTCATCCATCTAACATTTACAGTCCGAATAGCACATAGATGGATCTACATCTCAGATAAAATTGCCATTAACATCGTTGTCTTACACCTTATATCCATCAGGGTGGATAAAGTGGATTAGAGGACCAATAATGCCTTCTTTATGAGAAAATGTTGGAGTAATCAACATTATTGGCCCAGATGAGGCTCTGGATGATTTTAGATTCTCTTCTCTAGGCTTGCTGAAAACATATTTTACTGTTTCTTCCTTCAAACTTCACAAGATTGGAGGAGTGGTAGTGTGAATGGAGCATTGATGAGGAGTATGAAATTATTTCTCATAATTTGTTATACACTCCATAGGCATTAACTCTGCCATTTGTTGTGATGGTAACTGTCGTGGAAACTAGATGATTGTGGTCTCATTCTAAGAATTGTCTATCACCATATAAAGGGCATCTCATGTAAATGATTTGATGATGGAGTGTGGCCATAATAACAGTAGGATCTTGTTCAACTCAAACAATTTAAATATGGACTTTCAGTCATGTGGGTAGAGTTGAATCATCAAGTTTGATATTGAAGTCTGGAGCAATAGACATTGTGACACTTCCATTGTTGAGAGTGGTCAAGAGGGTGTCGATTAAGGTATTTTGGTAATATATATGTTGCATTTAGGAGAGAAATCATAATTGTTGCTCGAATTCCTTTTCTTTTGTGTAATGTTAGAACTATGCAAATAGTGCCTATATAAAGATTTGTGTAACCCTAACCTATCCATAACAAGATGAGTTCAAAGGGAAACTCCATAGTTACAAATTGTTTTACAGAAGTGGATTTTAGGCCACATTGGCCAAATCTACATCCTTGGATTAATTCTTTAAGTTGAGGTCTATGTATGGAGATTAAGGAGCGAATAGTCCTTATAAAAGATATGGATATATGATGTAAAATATATAAGCTTAATAAAGATAGTTGGGTATAATGGATCTTAATGTCTTTGGTTAAGTGGGTAATTTCTACATGGCTTTCTATTTTATTGGAGCAAGTTTTCTTCGGATTAAAAGGAAATTATCCTAAAGAAAGAGCTGAAAAGAAATGAACTAGGTTTAACGAGGTTGAAACTTCACTCATATTTATCTAGGCCTCTCCCTACTCACTTTTATCAACAATAACTTTACCACTGTCACTAAAGAAGCTCATAGCAATAGACATCCATCATAATAAGTATGTCAAGACCAAGAAGTTTACTTCTTACTAGTTTTGTCCAAATAATATAGCTTGGGAAGAACTTTATCCCATTCCTTAAGATCTATCTTGAAGGATTTGCCATTAGGTGTAGTGACGTATTCCTTAGAAGGTTGTCATTCTTTTGTGGGAAGAATATGTGGTTTTATTACACTTCAACAAGAGCCTATATCCTTGTAGCTAATAGCTTAGATTAGTATATGATACTTTTCGAGAAGCCAATGGAGTTTGACGTATGATCATGTTACTACTGGCTTCCTGGGCTCTGACGTGAAACAAGACTGCTTCATTATGTACATTGGTTTATCATCTTCTTCATTAAGAAAAGAGGCTCCATCACTTGTAGATTCACAATCAAAAAGTGCAAACAGGGTCTCTTCATCTTCACTAGACTGTTATTCAAAAAGGGACTTAATGTCCTCATCATCTCTTATAGGCATCATAGCCTCAATGGGCTGCAAGATTTTCATATCCTTATTGGTCTATTTAGGGCACATTTTTGCAAGATAACTTGGTTGCTAGACTTTCTAGTTTTAAAAGCTTATTGTTTGAAAAATCTTATCTTCTTTTTCCTCTTTATATTGAAAGGTAGAACTTGTGACAACTTTCTTCTGAAGTGTTTCTCCTTATTTATATTATATATATGCATTTCTCCATATCCTTGCATTTGATCTTTAAGTACTGCTTTTTACACTCTTGTTTGAGTTAAGGTCCACTTTTTAGCATAGCTTTGAAGAAATTATGCTTTTTCATATAATATATCCAGCGTTAGCAAAGCTAATTGGTAAATTTCTCCAAGAGAAACTTCAAACATATCTCTGTGAAGATAATTTCTTGTTCTTTGTAATTCCAATTGTAATTCCAATTGCAACTCATCAAGAAAGGAGGCAATGAATGTGTACCAAAGATTGACATTATTAAAGCTATTGAGCATATAATATTTTTCAGACATTCTTTGAAAATACTTTTCTAAATATTTCTTGTTTATAGAGCAACACTTCATTTTAAAGTACTCATATCTACTTTGTCGATCAATAAGCGAAAAATCTCTAACAAATTCTTTATGGATTATTCCGAACAAAAAACTGGTTTCTTACAATTTTAAAACTTAAATGCGTTTGTATTCACCAAGGTTTTGGAACCATTCTCTTAAATTTTCCTTCAGGTATCAGAGCCATGAGCTTCTTTAGTGATTGTGGTAAAGTTATTGTTGAGAAGAGTGAATAAGGAGAGACCCAGATAACTATGAGTGAAGTTCTGACCTTATCAAACCTAGTTTATTTCTCTTTAGTTCTTTCTTTATGACAATTTCCTTCCAAACTTATGAAAACTCTCTCCAATAAAATAGAGAACCTTGTAGAAATTGTCACTTACTCGAAGACACTAAGATCCACGATACTTAGCTCTTGTTATTATGTCCATATAGTCTATATCATAGATCTAGATCCTTTAAAAGGAGTATTCACTCTTTAATTTCCACACATTGACCTCAACCTAAAGAATTGATCTAAGAATCCTAATTAAACCAAGGTGGTCTAAAATCCAATTTTATAGAGCAACACATAACTCTAGAGTTTTCCTACGAACTCATCTTGTTATGGCTAGACGAGGGTTACACAAATCTCCATATAGGCACTATTCATATGATCTTAACATTACATGAAAGAAAAGAAATTCCAGCAACAGCTATAATTTCTCTCCTAGATACAAAATACACATCTCACTAGAATGCCTTAATCGACACTCTCTTGACCACTCTTAACAATGAAAGTGTCTTCATGACTATTGCTTTAGACTTAAACATCAAGCTTGATGATCTGACTCTACCTATAAGACTGAAAGCCCAAATTCAAATTGTTGGAGCTGAGCAAGATCCTACTGCTATAATGGCCATACTCCATTACCAAATCATTTACAACTTGCAGAACCATGCTCTCGATCTGACTTTTCCAAACTTTACATGAGATGCCCTTTATATGGTAGTAAACAAGTCTAAGAATGAGACCACAATCATCCATATTCCACAACAGTTTTCACCATAATAATTGGCAGAGTTAATACCTATAGAGTGAATCACAAATTATGACAAAAATTATAAAGTGAATCACAAATTATGACAAAAATTTCATACTCCTCATGGGCGCTCCATTCATACTACCACTCCTCGAATTTTGAGAAGTTTGATGGATAGAATGGTAAAGTCTATTTTTAACAAAGAGAACCCAGAATCATCTAAAGCTTTAAATTTTGTTATATTTTTGTTTATTTTAAAAAATGTTAAATCTTTTATCATTTGATTTTTTAATTTTAAAAATATCATTTACTCTTTTGTAATATTAGTTAATTATCATATAACTTATTTTTATTTATTTTTATTTATTTTATATACCCAAAAACTTCTTAATAAACAAAATATTGACAGAATATGATAAAAAATTATATAATAGTCAAGCAACAATATCACATAAGAGTAAATAATATTTTTTAAAATGTAAAATAAAAATAACAAGAATAAATTGCATATATCCATTAATTAAAAAATTAAGTTTTTATTTAAATTTAAATTTTTCATAATTTATGATTTTTAGATTTATGTTTTATTTTTAATGACATGAATTTATTATTAATAAAAATATTATTTAAATTATTCACAAAATTATAATAATATAATTTTTATTCAATTTTTATAATTAGTTCAATTATTTCAAAAATAAGAAAAATATTTTTATATATATTTGCTATTTTAAATATCCTTAACATACAAAAGTTTCATAATTATTAATAAATAAATAAGTAAAAATTGTAATGCTTATTAATAAATTATATAAGAGAATAATTACATTATTAATTTATAATTTAACTTACTTTTTTAATTTAGTATTTAATATTAATAACTAAATGAATATTTATTAAAAACAAAAACCAAAATTAACAAACAAAAATAAACACTCTGAGAAAATGAAAAGTACATACCAACAGATTAAAGGAAGTTAAGCTAAGCATTTATTTGGGAAACCAGGCAAAAACTGAAGATAGATGATACGCTTGCTCATTCAACATACACTGCAAAAACAACACGCACAGAATGTCGACCATCAAACCATGTAATAGATCCAAAATTGTAGCCTCTGGTAGCCTCCTTGCCGGAGAACGTGACTTTAAAGGATCTCCTTGCCAACCCTTCAATGAAAACCATCTTCTTTGGCGCAACATTCACCAACAGTCCCATGGGGGCTTGCACTCTGGCAATGTACGTAGAATTTGGAGATCCCACGTTGGTCACTCTTCTTTTGACTGTTTGGGAGGACTTATGTCTGTCAAGCTTACTGATAGAGATTGATGGATAATTCAGGTTGGGGATGAGTTCCTCATAACTGAGTTTTGGACACTTGAAGTTTGTATTTGATATTGATCTTACAAGTTTTTCCTTGTATCCATAAAAGCATAGGAATTGCAGGTAGTCCCTTGTTGTTGTCACAAAAACCAGTCCTGGGTTTAGAGCTTTAAGAGGGTTTATTTCTCCAACTCCCATTTCATGTGGATTGGCAGAGAAAAATGAGTTATTAGTCAAGGGTTTTCCCATGTTATTGTAAATGGTTGCTGCACCCAGTAAACAGGTAAAGGAAAAAAGAAAAAAACAGAATTAAATCACATTTCCTCTCAAAATTACAAGAATGAAGTTTTAGCCTTGAAATGTACCTGTTGTCATAAGCGCTGATTTGATCACAGAAGAACTCCATTCAGGATGGATGGACTTAATAAAAGCAACAGCCCCTGTCACATGGGGGCAAGCCATAGATGTTCCAGACTTTATAGCATAGCCAGGCTGCTTATTTCCCATTTCACTTGTTGGAATCATTGCAGCTAATATGGCAACTCCTGGAGCCATTATGTCTGGCTGAATTTTTATCAAAAAAGTGTTAGATATCGAATGCAACAACTACTTTAGTTGAAATATAATCTCATAATCTTGACTTTGAATGCACCTATCAACGTGAATGTTCATGTGATAGAGTATAAACCTTAAGGATATTTTCAGTAAGCTGTCCAGGTCCTCTAGAAGAAAAAATTGCAACTGATGGCGCTGGTCTATATCCTAGAACATCCACTGCTGGAAGAATCGTTGATGTTGGATTTCTGTGAAAGGGAAAAAAGCAAGCTTTACTTAAAAAACTTCAAGAATGCTGTTAGATTTCTGTTACAGTTGATCCCATTTGCATATTTAGGACAAAAAGCATTTATTCCAAAGATAAAAGACACAGGGATCTCGGGCGCCGTGAAAATGAGAGATTCAATTTCAAGCCGAAACCAAGCGTCAAGCTAAACCTACATGACAATCCATATATTAGACATTTTGTTTGGTCTGGTAGGTAAAAGGAACATTCGTTTCATAGAGGAGACAAGTTCAATTCTTTTCTAGTCTAGCAAATGAGAAGAACCAAGCACACATCTGCAATATGAACGATGAAAGAAATTTGCACCTAGATAAAGAAAGATTAATGGCTAAAGGCATAGCTTGACCTCACCTGGAAGTATTAACGTACTTAAGTATTTGCATCCCTGCCTTATCGCCAACTTCTGAAAGTGGGAATGAACCTGAATCTAAAGGCAGACCTTTCTTATCTTCGTTGATCAGAATCAACCCCATTGCTCGAGCATCTTCTGCAACTTCTTTTTTTATTTTCTGAGGAATACTTGCATCATTATCTGCACAAACAACAATCTTTCCAGCAACTTTCTGTCTATCTAATGATCCTGGGTAACATATCCTGTATTTAAGCATTTTAACATAAAGCGATTTGACATCAGCAGATAGCACTGAATAGTAAGTAATATTACTTATAATGGTATTAACTGCCTAACTTGTTGGATGAACTATAGTTTTAGCATTTCCTTAAGGATCGAGTAATACATGGCTTCTGATGAAGGAGTGAATTCCGTTGCAGCATTCTCTCCAAATATAATAGGGTAAGTCCTTGAACGAGTGAGGTTTGAGAAATTGATGGCAGACCCCTGTGGATCATTACCTTCTCAGCATTGGATAAATATTTCTATTTGAATGTTGAAATGCAATATCAGTTACCCTGAAAGTTCTCCCATTTCCAAGGACCACAGTAGATTGAAAATCTCTATCGATATTAGAAGCAGCAACAGTGAAGATCCAAGGAGCAGAGTTTTCAACGGTGTAAGGATCAGGACCATCATTTCCTGCAGAACACACCACCATAACACCCATCTCTTGTGCATGAAATGCACCAATTGCAATGGGATCATTCAGGTAATCAGATTGGAAAAGAGACCCCATGCCAATAGAGATTGAAATAATGTCAACTCCATCCTCAAGAGCATCATCAATAGCCTTTAATATTACTGAACCAGCGCAACCATCTACCGTGCAGGCTTTGTATGCTGCTATTCTAGCAGATGGTAAGCCACCTCTAGCTGTGCCTCTACCTAGGCCAAAGTAACTAGCGTTGGTCACCCGAGCTCCGGCGGCTATAGAGCTGGTGTGTGTGCCATGTCCAACTCCATCTCTGGCTGAACCGGCGGGATTTTTATCCTTGTCTAATCGTCCAGTGATATCATAGTATCTTGCACCTATGAGCTTTCTACAAAATCATACAAGGGTCTGCTTCAATTTTTCATCTTTGGCATTGAAAAGAAAGATTGGGGAAAACAAATAAGTGCTTCAGTGACAGTGGCACTCTGATTAGCAATTAATACTTGAGATTTGTGACCTATTGCAAAGGGATGCCTTGAAATCAGATCCTTCCATGCAGACTCCTTTCCATCTAGAAGGTATCATCCCGATTCCCTCATCATTAAAGCTTGGAGACTCTGGCCATATCCCTACAGCCACAAGAAAAATTGCAGATCATTGTTACTTTTTTTAATTTCTTTTGTACCATTCTACGTTGATGAGAACGTTCAGGATACACTGCAAATGCAACTAAGCCATACCCACATTAAGACAGAAGTTACGTCATCTTTCACCATTCTCTATTGAAAATCTGGTACATTATATACAAGCAGAAAAAAGAAAAGGAAACAAATGATCAAAGTTCAAAAATTGAAGTGGAATTTACTTACACCTAGAGTGTATTCTAACACACGACACCGATGGTTTAGAATTATGAGCACATGGCGTTTTAACCTAGAGTGCATTCTAAAACCTGACACCGATGGTTTGGGATTAAGAGCACATGCGCTTCGGTGAACAGCCAACACTTCATGTGCGTTTAATGTACTGGTCCGACACCGAGAGCAACTGACATGTTGTTTTGTTTTCGACTTTTAGCTTTTTATTCGTTAAAACGTATGCGCATACAAGATCTTCAGCTGCTTTACTATTAATTTCTTTAATTCTCTTAAATATGCTTGGGACTAAAAACTGAAAATCAGAGAGACTGATAGTTGAAAATATGGTGCATATACGTGTGTGTATATATACCTGTGTCGATAACGCCAATTATAACATCAGCAGATCCATGAGGATATTTATGCTTGAAGTGCATACCAGACATTGCATCCAAGAAATCCCACGATCTTGTAGTGTGGAGTTTAAGTATCGGATCTGGGAACACTGATAAAACCTCCGCATGTCCTGTTTTATTTTATTTTTTTAAAATAAAGATACAAGGTTTTATTTTTAACATCATTTAATATGAAAAATCAAATGCAAACAGACCTCCAACCGTTTACATAATTAACAGGAGATTTTCTCATGATACGTATATAATTGATAGAAATGAAATGCATATGTGAATGTCCCTTCCTTTTGTTTTTGCTTTTCTATGTGAATTTGCAAAAGGGAATTTCTTGACATTTAATGTGAGATTGTCTTCTTCCAACATGAACCATGGAGGACACAAGAATAAAATACTAAAGTTGCATGGTTCATCTCTGAAATTCAACATACATGACTAGTTAATTCTGTAGCTTATCATGTGACAATGTCCATGAAAATAGACAATCAGCCAACCACTCAGAATTAGCTTTTCAACTTGAGTTTTCTTCATCCACTATTTGTTTCCTGGTATAAAGTTTCTCCCACCCCAGTTGCAAAACTAAAAGCAGCTGAGAATATGTTAAAAATGTGATCAAGATGCATGTGATTGGATACGAAATATATATGAACTCATTTA
>JANZLC010000001.1:13391627-13412394 GCA_026413385.1 Erythroxylum gracilipes
TGATCAATAGACTCATCCTCTTTCATCTTGAACAGCTCATACTGATGTACAAGAATACTGATCTTGGACTCTTTCACCTAATTTGTGCCTTCATGTACGATGGATAAAGTGTCCCACATCTCCTTTCCAGTTTCACATCCATGAACTTTTATCATATTCACTTCTGCTTAAAGCACAACTCATAAAGAACTTGGCCTTTGAGTTTAATTGAAATCGAGCTTTTTGATCGGCTGACCATTTGATACGAGGAATGATATTGTCTTCATCATTTACTGGTGTGTATGGTCCCTTCTCGATGATATCCTAAAGATCAATATGTGTGGATTCTATAAAAAGTCGTATCTTGTCCTTCCAATAATGATAATCCTCACCATTAAATACAGGAGGTCTTGTGACCGAGGCACCTTCAGCTATAAAACACGTGATTTAGCCATGGATCTTTGTCCTCACTTTGTAAAGGTGGTTCTTGAAAACCGAGCTCTAATACCAACTGAAGTAAACCATGTGTTAATATAGGAATCACTTAAAGTATGTAAAATACACAAGAAGAGGGGTTAAATTATGTAATCTTTTCTAGACTACAAATCTTTTGATATTTCTTGAAAATCTTTTTCAACTATTAAATGAATACCAAAGATACTTTACTAAAGTTGATACGTATTTGAATTGCAAGTAATTTTCGTCTAGCAACAAGAAAAATAAAGTGTAAGATTAGAGAATAAACGCCGCGATTTTATACTGGTTCACCCCAAACCTTGGGCTACGTCCAGTCCTTAGAGTTCATCTGAGATTTCACTATACTTTTCAACTTTACAAGTATTCTTTCTTCCCTTCCAGAGCCTCTTTAGGTCTTTTTCGCAAAGTATTCTTTCTGCTATCTTAGCCTCTCCAGGCTTTAGCCTTTTCTTTCTCTCACTAGAAAGATATTGTGAGCTTTTCGTTCTCTTGTTTCGTACTTTGAATACATAATTTTTCTAAGTGAAAACAACTAGTTTTCTCAGTCTTTAACTAGGACTAGTATTTATAGCCTAAATCTCCAATTGCTTCTTGAAAAACTGCTTCTTGTTTCTTCCAGAAACCGTTATTTATTTGAGTTCTGTAACTAACTCCAACTAACTAATTGTCTGACGTTCTAGTGTATCTTCTACTTTATATCGTCTGATTTTGTCGCTTTGTTTATAATGACGTGTCGTCTATGTTTTGCTTCTTCTGTGATGGCGTGTCATCTGTGTTTTGCTTCTTCTTTGTTTTGCTTCGTCTGTGTTTTTATGCTTCATCTATGATGACTATATGATACTTACATTTTTCTGCACACTTACCAAACTTATCAAAACAGTTCATTTATTTCTAAGATTATTATTATTTGATTGTCACCAAAATTAATGGAAGTGAAGTCTTATTGACTTAACACATGAAAATTCCTATCTTATGTTAATATCTTTCTTAAGACTATTAACAACTAACTCTCGGTTGATTAACTAAAATCTCTTTCTAGTTAAAATCCATAAGTTTGCATTATTGATTCATGAATTTACTATTAGGATTAACCCTAATCTAGAGGATTTATGTCGACCTATCTCTAGGTTTGCATGTAACACTTTCTAATTATGGTAGATATATTCACATAAAAGGATTTCTTAATCTCAGTCATATAAAATCAAATATTTGACTAATTTTTCAGTTATATTAGTTCAAGACTATAACACATAATTGAATCACAATAAATCAATTAATAAAAATGTATTAAATAAAATATTATATTATATTATCAACATAACTTAGGGTTCATCACACCTAAGCATTAAAGAATTTAGTTTCTACACATAGAAAACAAATCTAATAACAAATATTCAGAAGAACAAATAGAAATAAGATAATTCATATTCTAAAACCCCCTTTTATCTCTAATGAATCTTCTTGCAATTTAGATTGAATGATACTCTCTATCAGATCTTGTGACATAATCATTGTATTTTCCTTGTCCTCTGTTCAGAAATGCCTCCTCTATGTTTCTTATGACTCTAAAAGGATTCTAATCTACCTCCTTCTATATAACCTTCGACAATATCCTTTTATAGTAAAAACTAAGGTTTTTGGGATATACACAGTAACTTACATGGCCATGTAGGTGACCGTGTATCTCCAAAAATACCTTAAATTGTGACTTTACATTATCACAAAGACTTACAAAGGTAGCATACACAGTTGTGTATATGGCATGTAACTCCACACAAGCAAGAATTGTATTTTTAAAGCTCCACTTTTACAAAGACTTATACAGTCACTTTACACGGTCCACAATTGCTTTAAATCTTCATTCTATGCCACGACTTTATTTGAATTCTTCTTCTTTTGGTTCATAAAGACAATTATCACCTAAAAACATACTTGAAGTGAAATAAATACCAAAAATACTATAAAATATTAAATAACAAACAAAACACACTAAAATGAGTATATAAATATAGTCAATTAATCATTTATCATTAACATTGGAAAAGATAAATTATTTTTTACCTTGATTGCTTCTTGAGTTGAAGGTTCATCATTTTTTTCTCCTTCTTCATGGTATTTTATCTCCATTGGTAAGGAAGATCTAAATTGAATCTCCTTACCACTTCTTTCACCTTCTCCTTAAGATTCACCACTGTTTGGGATGGTAATTTTTCTAATGCTTGCACTTCCAATTTACTAATAGAGGTGGCTAATTAAGTGATCTGGTTTCCTAAGTTCTAAAGGCTTGCTCTTATTTCCTATTGAAATTGTTGAGTATTATTAGTAAGTTCCTTAACAATTTCATCTAAAGATAGACCTGAATTTAAAGATTGAGATTAAACATATATAAGGGTTTGAGGTTGTCTATTAAAATTGTGAGGTTGATATCTTTATTGCCTTCCTTGATTTTCATAGCTAAATTTTAGTGATACCACTATCCTAGATTATAGTGATTGGTTTAAGGTTCATATTTTCATTGAGGTTGACCAAGAAATTCCCTTATTGCATTAGCTTCTTGAAGTGAGTCTTGTTGTAATGTAGGGCACATATCCATATGATGTCTAGAGAATGAGCATATTCCACACACTCATGTCACTTGTAATTACCTTCAACCATTTGATGAACTAGAGTAGTTAAATCTCAAATTTTATCCTCAAAGTTCGTATTACTTGCCTCATTCATATGTTTAACAGCTCTATCCAAATTATTGAGAATTTTTAGCCATATTTGGTATCAATTGTTTGGCTACTTCTGCCAAAGCCCCTCCACTAGCTGCATCTACCATACTTTGATCCATTAGTGATAGTCTTGTATAAAAGTATAGAATCAACAGTTTCTCAAGAATCTGATGGTGTGGGTAGCTAGCATATAACTTCTTGAACCTCTCTCAATATTTATACAATATTCTTTTGGTGAATTGTCTTATCTTATAAATCTTCTTTTTGATATTGGCTGCTCGTGATGTATGAAAGAATTTCTCTAGGAACAACCTTTTCATCTCATTCCATGTTGTCACTGAGCTAAAAGGAAGATAACATAGCCAATCTTTTACCTTATCTTTCAATAAGAATGGAAGGGCTAAGATTACTATGCTCTTTGGTTACTCCCTGTGGCCTCACTTAAGAGAAAAAAGCATGAAATTCTTTCAAGTGTTTATGCAGATCTTCACCAAGACCACCAAAAAACGGGGAGTAAGTGACTCAAACTAGATTTCAATTTGAAATTTACCTCAACATTTAGAAATTGTGTGCATAAGTGTTGTTGATTGAAATTTGGTGTTGTTAACTCTCTCAATGTTTTAGTGTTAGGATTTGCAATCTTTTCTTCAACTTCTTGGAAATTAGAATCTTTACCAATTGTTATATCTATCTCAATTTTCACTTTGAAGGTGAATGACTGCTTTTTGCTTAGTTTTTTTCCCTTATACGATGCATTATCTTCTCTCAAGTTCTGGATTATATTGAAATTCACTTGTTTGAGAAGAATGAGGCATACAAGATAAGAGATTAGTAGTAACATGTAAAATAATGCATAGAAACTAAGAAACTAAAATATTTTCCAAACAATGGTGTTAAAATTTTTATCAGGTTGTCAAAGTCTTCAAAATTAATTTTAATTCTCTAAAATTTTGTAGTAGTCATGAAATTAGGTTGAATTCTAAGAGAAATAAAAATTAGTTTTTTAATTCAATTAATAAAACAAAGTGGAGGTTTATGATTAATTAACTAATAAACTAAATGTAATAAGGAATCAAAATAAATTAACTAAGTATAAAAGTAAGAAATTCATTGGTACTTAACTCTGATTCAAGGAAAAGATCTCATCTAATTATAACATTGATCATTAGTCTAAAAAGAATAATTTGTACAATTCAAGCAGTTAGTCCAAAGTATATTAGGATAGCCATAATAAGTCTCAAATTTTCCTAAATTAATTTGTTCAAACCTAGCATTCAAACCAAAATTTACCATCAATTGATTAGGTAAGATAGTTTCATATCAATTAAATGATAGCAGTAAGTTTAGTGAAAAAGACTAGACCATAAATTAAATAATTAAGATAACTATAACTATTCAATTTAGTTTTTTGTTTTTCATAAGTTAAATATGCAACTTTATAAACAACCTATTTGCTACTTGTACTAATCCTTTATAACAATTATAGATCGTTGAATTAATGGATAGCTAAAGAATAATCTACATTAAATTAATTTATCAGAATAATCAATATTAATTATTCATGAAATATAAGAACACAAAATAAGAAATACTTGGATTAAAACATAAATCTAAGTTTAGAATAAAACCTCACAAAGCCACAGCTTGAGTTTTGAATGCCCTTAAATAAGAATATTCGAATTTAGCCATACATGGCTTTAGTTCCAACACCAAAAATAGAAGAAAAGTTAAAAGATGGAGAGAAAATTACAAAGAAATGAAAGAGAATGATATCGAGAAGAGTTGGATGTGTTTTTTGTCTTCTTTTCCTACTTAAATCCTAGTCTCCTCTTATCTTACAAAGATTTCTATCTAAAACAAATTCAAATTCTTACATGATAAGGATAGAAATAAACTTCCCAATTGAATTTGAACTCTTGAAGTTAATCTAGGCATAATCTCAACTTATTCACTGCAATAATTTGTTCACGTTTGCCAAATTTTGTAATTTTAACCAATAATGCTCTAATTTGATGTACTCTCCACTTGTCATCTCATAAAACAAAACAAATATAATTTTCTTATTTAAGCATCAAAATATAGTCAAAACAAAAGAGACAATTCTAATTAATATAACTAAATAACATCTTTTTAATGAGTCACAAATTTAGCCTGTATCATGTCATAATTAGGTAATTTAGACATACCAAACATTAATATGATCTTAAAAATAACTTCTTTAAGTACTTATTAAAGGTGTAATTTGCACATTAGTGGTCAACAATAGGTCTAAATAAGTCTCTATCATTATCTCTATTGCTATTGTTAAGGTGTAAATTAGGTACTATTTTACTAATATTATAATGGAACAAGAACTATTTTAATAACATTATAGTGCAAAGTGATATCAAAGATAATAATAGAGATTTTTTAAAACCTTTTTGTGAACCGTTAAATTGCAAATCACACCTTTATGCTTATAAATGCATACAATCTAAGACTAATATACTATTGTCTGTTTCCTCTTAATACTAATTGTATTTCTAATTTCATGTTGTTAAAAAATCTTAAGTTGGATTTGCTTATACCAGGGAAGAAGTTCTTCTAAATCTTAGACATATATTTTTATTATTTAAAATTACGTTAAAATATGTTCTATCTATATATACGTACAAGAAAAGACCTGTTTCACATTAAAATCCGGTGTCCACGACTTCACGGAGAAGACGGCATCTTTTTGATATAATTAGAGGAAAAAAAGATAACTTGCGCAAAATTACATACCGAAGATGAAGAAAGAGATAGCTAAAGGGCTAGTCCTTTTGTCTTCTTTCTCTTCTTAATAATGCCCTTTGTCTTCCCGTAAGTGTCTCTCAGTTTTCTTTTATCTGTCGTGGCAATGTCCTTCATTTTTTTTTTTTCCTTTTTTCTGTTGTGATTTATGTGACCTTTTCGATAATGGTGGTTGTCTTGGATAATGAAGAATTGAAATATGAGAAGAATCCAGTTCAAAGTGACGATATTTCCCTAAAGGATCAAGATACTTTTGTTTACGTCTATGTTTGTGTCGAGGAACTTAATTTTCATCTGGATTTGTTATATTCTACCATATAAATTGTTTGAGGCTTTTGTTAGTGTTGATTAAACTTGAAAGGCCGTCCCTTTCGGTCATTTCTGTTCTTGTTTTGTGGTTTTGGATGTTGGATATTTCTTGAAACTCCTCGACAAGGGAAGAGTTTATTGAGATCGCCCGAAAATGTGAAAATATTAGATCATTAATGAGAATGAGAGAACATATTTTGGAACTTAAAAGTTCTAAAACAATAGAAGTTTCTCTGTGTGCTCGGGCCCCGGGGAGCTTCTTTTTTTTTTTTTTTGTCACAATGTTAACTTTGATGAATCCTTTTTGTTGCTTTGATCTTGGCTGATTGCTTGACGTTCCCAACTAGTAAAAGCTTTTTGTTGCCTTCATAAATCCTGTCTCTTTCGTAGTGTTAATGATTTTAGTTTTAGCAGTTTGGTGTTCTGGATTTTCTTTTCCTAAAAATGACATAATTAAGATAGTTCTGTCGATAATTTACTTAACAAGGAATCCTCTTAACTTATTCTGAAATTTTTGTGTAGAAAAGATTCATTGTTTATTGGATAAGGAGCTTTGTTACCACCTTATAGTTTTGTCCCAGGTGAATCATGAAGTCTGGTTTATTTTGCTTTCAGATGACATGTAAAACATCTACATGGAATTTTTTCTCATAGAGACCCTTTCTGAGACTGGATTTAATCATTTTCTTTTATTAAACATTTCTGGACTTTTAAACTCAGGCTCATCAAAGTCTTGTATCTTTTGGAGTAAGAAGTTCTGTAATCTTGAACTCTTGACTTAGTGATGCACTAAGTAATTTTCTTTTCTGAAAGGATATCAATACCTTTTGTTTTTTCTTTTATGGTGGTTCCTTCGTTCAATGAACATCTGTGACTTGAAAAATAATGTTTAAGTCTCAAATAATTTTGTCAAACCTAACACGGTGTACAGTATCTGTATGAAGATCAGTCTTATTGATTAAAATCTGGTGCTGGGAAAGGATTAATTGCTAGAATGATTGTGGCCTGCTCAACCTGCAAATTGACTTATTAAACATATATGGGTTTTGGCAAGTTCCATCAATTGCTTTCTTAAGCACATATAAATCATCACCGTACTGTTAAGTGTATATAATTTCTTAAGGTATAGACTGTCTATTATCCAGTTTACTATATCCATTTCCACGTCATAGAGTTTCATGAGATATTGAGGAAGTGTACACTACGCTCTATTTTTGATGAACCATCTATCCAAATCCAGGATATTTGGTTTCAACCTGTAGTTAATTATATTTTAGTCAAGCTTGTGTTGATAGAGTCAATTCTATTTCAATGATGTTGCGGCATTTTCCTTACATTCTGCTTCATCTGCTTCTTTTAACTGATCTTTGGTCAAAATTTTCAGGTGGCTAAGGTAGTTAATCACATTATCAATGGTCCTTGATAGCATTTTATCTTCCCCTCATTGGAGGTCTCCGTCTTTCCGAAGGACATTTCCAAGGGATGAATTGGGTGGCTGGTCACAACTTGTTCAGAGACACCGTTTCCTTTTAACAGCTTTGGCACTGCTGACATTCCTATGCACCATCTATCTCTACTTTGCAGTTACTTTAGGAGCTACAGATTCATGTGCTGGCTTAACTGGAAAAGAGAAGGCATTGTGTCATATAGAGCTAGCAAAGGCTTCAACGGTCAAGGGGAAACTAAAATTTTTCTAGGCCATTGACCAACATTTTTACGGTATTTTTATGGGGGAGCTTTTCGAATGCTTGATCTACTTGATGATTTTTTCACACAGCGTACTATGTCTGAAGCATAGCTTAATCACATGACTTGATTATTATTATTATTATGAAGTTAATTTGCTACAAGAAACATTATTATATGTTTAATTATATGTATCACCAGATGCATTTTTTCTATAATTCGAAATCTGGATAGTTTCCCATTTTTTCCTTTGGATTGTGTATCTTTTAATGAGAGTTAGGAGAAAAAAAATATAAATGTTAAGCCAAAATAAGGACGGCAATAGGCCGGGCCGGTTGGCCAGCTTGTGGCCTTGCTCGTGGCCCGTGGCTTGGGTAGTAGCCTAATGGGCCATGAGCAGGCTAGCTCAGTCTGACTCTACCTAGCTTGACCTTATATTTTTAAAGAAGAAATTTAACAAAACAACATCGTTTTGTGCCTTCAGCCTTAGCCTGAGCGAGGCCTATCGTGTCACCAATCGCAGCCCGTGACCCGGTCAACCTGAGCTAGAGTTAAGCTAAGCCATATTTGCCATCTGTAAGCCAAAAGTACTATGACCCATCTTTTATGCCCTTGAGTTGAGAGTAATTAATAAGTTATTATCGATATATTAAGGATGTTAATATTTGGTAGTTGATGATTCCAATAAAATAGGAAAAATCAAATCCTAGATTCGGACAGAAAAAATCAGCCCCTAAAGAGTTGGAGTATTGTAGATTGTTAGAGATTCTACGTTTTTTCAGTTTTGAATTTCCTATTTAAGATGTATTGGTTGATTGATTGAAAACATAGTCGATCTAGTTGTGTCTGTACGGTATCAGAGCTGTAGGATTTTATCATGAATTTTAAGGCAGCCAAGGTTGATTTTGGTTTGACCTTTTTGGATGATAGCAGCAGTGTGACGACATTTGGGGGAAGTGGCAACTTGCATCGATTTCTGTGTTAGAAAATTCTCTCCAGATTACCATTCACAAATTGAATGGCAAGAACTACCTTGAATGGTCTCAATTCGTATGTTTGGCGATCGATGACAAGGGGAAGCTCAAATATTTAAATGGTGACGTTGAAACAATCAACTGCAAAGGACCTTCAATATAGGCAGTGGCATTTAGAGAACTTAATTGTTATCGTTTAGTTAATCAATTCGATGGAGCTAGCTATCGAGAAATCTTTCATGTTCATGCCAACAGATCATGACGTATGGGAAGTTGTTAGGGATACATATTCGGATCTGGATAATCATTCACAATTGTTTGAATTAAACACCTG
This sequence comes from Erythroxylum gracilipes, assembly GCA_026413385.1. Lineage (NCBI taxonomy): Eukaryota > Viridiplantae > Streptophyta > Magnoliopsida > Malpighiales > Erythroxylaceae > Erythroxylum > Erythroxylum gracilipes. The sequence goes on from JANZLC010000001.1 coordinate 13,400,876, forward strand.
AATATGGAAGATGAAGCAAGGTGAGAGGAACGTAACAATATATTATAATGAGATGATGTTTGTATGGTAGGAATTAGATTTGTTTGATGAAGAGAATTGGGTAAATCCAAGTGATAGTGCTCGGTATAAGAAGAGGTTAAAAGAGGACTAGTATTTGTTTTTCTGGCCAGGTTAAACAGAGAGTTAGATGAAGTTAGGGGTCGCATTTTAGGAAATTTTCTCATATCGACCGTATGAGAAGTTTTTTTAGAAGTATGGAGAGAAGAAACATTGAGACATTTCAAGTGAGTAATTATTAATTGTCAATTTTTTTTTTGATCTTATCATTGTGACTTTCAAGATTTAACCTCGAGAAGGATGATTGGGGATGTTAAACATAATAGTGACCTGTAAGTTCTTCACAAAAGACAGACCTTTGTAAGGTAAGACCAATATACTTATTTCAATTCTATTTTGGTTTCTAGTAATAATGAAAATTTGTATGGCATTGTCGAATTGTTTTCATTATTTACAACATTTCTTTCCTAGTTATTCATAAATAAAAATCCCTTAATACTTCAGTGTGAATCTTGTGAGTTAACAAAACATCATTGTGTGGTTTTTTCACCTCAACCATACTAAAATTCACAACCATTAACTATAATCTATAGTGAAGTTTGGGGGCCTTCTAGAATTGCTACGTTGTTTTGAGAAACAGTGATTCATTACCTTTATTGATGATCTTACTAAAGTCAATTGAATCTTCATCTTAAAAGAAATTATGATATTGAAATTGTTTTCAAAATTTTCTATAACATGATTCGAATACAATTTCAGAATAAGATTTAAATATTTCGGAGTGATAATGGAAAAAAATTATTAATAATGTAATGGGAATTTTTTTTATTAAGGGAGGGATAATTCATCAAAGTTTGTGTACGAATAAACTTAGCCCCTTTCTAATATCAAATTGTAAGAAGCTAAAAGAGAGTTGAGAATTGTATAGGAAGATTGTTATAAAAACCTAAACAATATTGCTTTTACAAAACACTGAATATATGAAGCTGGGAAAAATACATGGAAGCTCTTTAGGTTCATAATTCAATTATTATACAGAAAGCAAGGATTACTTGGATGAGAGAAGGGGACTTTAATACTAAATTCTTTTATAACTCTGTTTTGAAAAAAGAAATCTCAATCAGATAACTTGTCTCTTGGATTCTAATAACCAATGATTATTGATAGAGATTCCATAAGGAGTTTGATGTTTAACTTCTTTAACTCCTTAATAGGTGATACTTTTGTATCAGGCCCATCAAAGCTGCAGAAGTTAGTAAATCTTATAGTGGCTCCCTCTACCTTCCCACAGGATACACTACTGAAGCTTCAACAACAATTTACCTCACAAGAGATTCAATTTGTTCTTTTCAATCCAAATCATACTAAAGTACCAGGCCAAGATGGATTCAGTGCATACCTTTTTTAGAAAACTTGGTAGATTGTAGGCAAGTTGGTTACGGAAATTGTCATGGAGTTTTTGAATTCTAGCAAATTATTGAGTGAAATCAATGTAACTAACATATGTTTGATTCCTAAGATTCCCAATGCAAGTAGTCTTAATGATTTTCGACCTATCTCATGTTGCAACACCATTTACAAGGTGATTTCAAAACTTCTTGAAAATAGACTCAAAAAGAGTTTGAATATGTTCATTCATGAATCTCAAGGAGCTTTCATCCCTGGCAGAAATATCTCTGATAATATTCTATTAGTGCAAGAATTAATGAGAGAATACAGCTCTAGAAGACACATCAAAAGTTGTTCCATCAAAAATGACCTCTCAAAAGCTTTTGATGGACTTCAATGGAAATTCATTACTATATGTTTGGAATGGATTGGATTCCCAAACCAATTCATTAAATGGATTTATGCCTACATTTTCACAACTTCATACAATATTCATATTAATGGAGCTCCCACTAAGCAAAAGGGTATAATGGCTTAAGATAAGGAGACCCTCTTTCTCCCTTTTTTTTTTTTTTGCTATTGCTATAGAGGTTTTGAACATAATAATTTGTTATAGCATATCTAGAAGATCTGATTTCACGTTTCATCATAAATGCAAGGAATTTTCTCTCTCTAATATCTATTTTGTAGATTATTTGCTACTGCTCTGCTTTGTTCAGCAAGGATCCATTTCTATATTACATCAATCTCTCATGAGCTTCTACAAGATTTTAGGTCTTAAATTCAATCATGGAAGGGCATAATTTTCTTCTCCTTAAACTTAACCAATACTAAGAGACTTCAGCAGATCTTTAATGTCAACATCCAGGTATACCTTTCACTTACTTAGGAGTTCTCATCTCAACTATAAGGCTAAAATATTGGGATTACTTGAAGATTATACAGAAATACAAGAAAATCATTAATGGTTGGCAGAATAAAGGCCTATCTCAAGTTGGTAGAGTGCAGTTTATAATCTCTGTGTTGAATAATCTTCACACCCATTTGAGTTCTCATCTTTTTCTCCCTAAAAGGATTATTAAGGAGATTGAAAAATGTATTAAGAATTTCCTCTGGTCAGGCAAGATTGACAACCCTAAAGGTGTCAAAGTAAAGTAAGAGCATCTTTGCTGGAGAAAACAGGAAGGGGGACTAGGTCTCAATACCATTCATACTTTTCAATCCATACAGGTAGCCAAAAGAACTTCAAGACTTTTCAATGACAGGGAATCTCTTTAAAGTAAGTAGATTCATAAGTTTTATATCAAGAAAACCAGCTTATGGCAAATAGCTGAAAGGAATGACTTCTCCTGGCCCTTTATACAGATTCTGAGGAACAGGTCCAATGTCTATCAACGTATCAAAATTCAAATAGGGAATGAGAAAGAAACATGATTTTGTTATGACAATTGGACTTCACTTAGCCCTTTATATCTTAGAGAGGATATCTATTCTCTTCACACTAAAATCCCTTCTTAAGCAAGGGTCAGTAAAGTAAGTGTGAATAACTTTTGGCATTTTCAAGGTAGAGGCACTAAGAGACTACATAACTATTTTCCAAGCTATATGTTGCCCAACTCAGTTACTCTAAGCATAACTTTATAGTCAATAAGTCGGAATGGAGACTTTTTAAACTCTACATACATCAAAGCCCTCAAGTCATCTCACGCTCGCCTTAGTATAATATTGTTTGGAAAGGGTCCTTAAAGCCAAAAGCTCCTTTCACTACTTAGCTTGCAACTATAAAGAGGTTGAAAACTAAAGACAAAATTATGGGTTCTGAAGACAAATTATGTGAGTTATGTTGCAGTGAGCTTGAAAGCATTGACCACCTTTTCTTTTAAGTGTGGTTATTCAACTTTCATTTGGGTCAGTATCTAGCATACTCTTAGCCTCTACTATTATGAATCAGAGTGGAAAAAAATATTGAAATGTTCTGATCATAAATTCATATTAATAGGGAAAGATAAAGTTTGCTTAGGTCTCAACTTTAACGGTACAATCTACTCCATTTGCAAAGAAAGAAAATAAAGAGTTTTCAATAAAATCAGCACAGATAAGCATGTCTTAGCTTACAAGATATATTGTTGGATACGAGAAATATTGGCAGCTCATCAAATGCAAGAACAACTGAGCTCTTTCTATAGAAGATGGTTCTTAGATGGTTAGGTCTTAGGTTAGAGTTTGTTCAGGGTGATACCTCTCATAATCATTAGCAAAACGATGACACGTAAAAGATAAAATTATTGGAAGCAAATGAAGAGAATATTGACAATATTGGGTCTGTTAATAAATACTTATGATAATTCTATAATAAAATGATAATGTTAGAAATATAGAGATGTGTGCGAAACAATATAAAGATCTTGTATATTCAAAAGAACACCTAGAACAAAAATGGAAGGTCACCACTCCACAACATCTTCAAGATTCTAACCAAAGGTTGGATCATGAAAATCAGAATGGTTCCACAAATTTTCTCGAAAGTATTCTTGTCAGTAATTATAAACCAGACTCTTCTTGTCAAATTGGTCTTCTTATTTCTCATAGGAAAGGTATTTGATATGTACACAACATCTGCTTTCAAACTTTATATCTTATAAAAATATTTCACCTGTATATATCTTTATTTCAAAATTGTTTAGTATTACTATTCCTAATAGTATCTAGGAGGCTCTAAATGTTCCTAAGTGGAAAGAAGTTGTTCTTGAGGAGATGAGAGTTTTAGAAAAGAATGTAACTTGGGAAGAAGTTAATCTACCTTATAGGGAAAAAAGTTTTTGGGTGAAAATGGTTGTTTATTTTAAAATTCAATTATGATGAATCCTTAGAGAGGTACAAGGCTCAAGTAGTTACTAAAGGATTTACCCAAACATATGGTATAGCCTTTTAACTTGTTCACTAGTGGCAAAGTAGATACAGGTAGGTACTAGACACTAATGGCGCGCAATTAATTTTACTTGTCTCATACACAACCTAATAAAGTATCATTAGTCAGTTTATACATTCTCCATATGAGGAGCATCTTGAGTTTGTGTACAGAATCCTTCTATATTTAAAGGGCACTCTTAAAAAAGGCCTTTTTCTAAGAAAAACAAAAAACAAAGGAATTGAGGTCTATATTGATGCAGACTGGTCAAGATTAACTTCTAATAGGAGATTAACTTTTGGATATTGTATATTCGTTTGGGGCAATTTAGTTACATAGAGATGTAAAAAATAGAGTGTAGATGTTACTGAAGCAGAATTTAGACCAATGGCTTGAGTATGTGAGCTTTCCTGTGAAATTGTAATAAGATGGACATTAGTATCACCTATAATCCAATTCGTATTATAAGACAAAATACATTGAAATCGATATACACTTTATAAAGGAGAAATTTGAAGTAGGAATCAAATGTATTCCATTCATTCCAACCACTAATCAAGTTGCTGACGAATTTACCAAAGGATTGTTAAGGCAACCATTTGAACTTCAAGTTAACAAGTTGGAAATGATAAACATCTTTGTACCTACTTGAAGGGAAGTATCAGTAAATTAGGGAAGTTAATATTTGGTAGTTGATGATTCTAATAAAATGGAAAAAATCGAATCCTAGATTAAGGATAGAAAAAATCAACACTTTAGTGGTTAGGATGCTCCAAATTATTAGAGATTCTAAGTTTTATTGTTTTTCTTATTTAAGATGTATTGGTTGATTGATTGGAAATATGAAATAAACTTCAGTTCGATTTCTATTTCTATGTAGTTTTTGGCTACAGTTATAAAATATGAAATATTATCTCATTAATTAACTGACATAGAATTGTGATATTAGGATGGTTGGATATATGATGCATAATTGGTTTATTATTGAATTTTTCTCGATAAAATAAATTTATCATTTTCAGAATTTCAGATTTCAGATATAAAATAGTCAATAAATTCATTACTGAAGGGGTATATTGGTTATTGATTGCACGACAAAGATTAAAATGTGAAACACATGATCGAACATGATTTGATTATGACTAATGTGAATTATTGGGTAATACTCATTGCTAAAAACACAATGTTTCAGTCATCAAATCACTATAGACGCCATGACCATTTTATATGTTGATAAAGAAGCTATCTTGGGTGCTTTGAACACAAATTAATAACGAGTTATTCCAAATGCTAAGGAATTTGTATGTCAGGCTCATGTCGAGGCAGTAAAGCTCGAAAGTCGCGAGGCGAAAGTGACTGAAATTGCAAAGAAAGTAAGCAAATTCAAAAACATGGTCCCAAAAGGCTACAGAACAAATCATTTCTTCTGAAGGAAAACCACGACAATCAAATAATTAACTTACAATTCTGCTTCAATTCATCCAACGGGCTATCTTTTACAACTCTTAGACGCAATAGGTCGAAGATTAAAGAACATAACAAAAAATGAAAAGACATTGAAATCACATAAACAACAAAATGAAATACATTGCAATCACATAAACAATCCGCAATTCCCTACAGCCTAGAATGAAAGATTCCCTAATATTTTCGAAAACCTTCCTGCATTGAAATGCTTTACTCCTTGTTTTCCCTTCAATTCTTTTCAGTTCGGTGGAAACTCAAGAAGTTAATACAAAACAGATGGATCTCTTTACATCGGTTGTGATTTTCCACTATTGAACCCTGCCTCCAAAAATCCTGGCAAGGAATCCACTTGCAACAATGCATGCTCAACGTCAAAAGAGCAAAGAGCACCTGCCACAATTTGTATTGATACAATTCATGCAAAAATTACCAGACACAAAACTAGCTATCATAATGTTAATACTTACTAAAATGTGATAAAAATGGTTAAGCAAGGCACAAATCCATGCTTTCACCTTTCATTTTCAGGAAAAGGCTTCATAATACGTAAATAAAACTAGAATGGATCTGAGTACAGTGATAGGACCCGTAATCACAACCTCAATGAACAGATTGCATATTAATTGAAATAAGGTCCTTACAGTAAGGAGAATTAGAGAGTCTCCTATTCTCTCCCGATAGAAATATTAGTAGACTTCTCTACCCTCTTTTCTAACAGAAAGCTCCTATTTATTCTCATCTTTCTCCCTCCCTCGGTGTAACAAACTTGTAACAACCCTATATTCTGTTTTCCAGGCCTAAGGAACTACCCAGAGCCACCTGGCATCAACTTTTCTTTCTTGCCCTTTTGTCTGGTATAGGTAACCTTAATTGGGGGTCTAACATACAGACAACTAACTTAAAGAGGGTAATCAAACATGCATCAAGCACAAATAAACAAGAAACCAAGTGCATATTTAGCAAGTCAGGCTATATCTCTTCCAAATTTTAATTGCACCGCCAGACTTAAAATTTAACAGTTGAAGAACAATACCTGATAGCAATAAGTGCTTCGTTGATTCAAAATTCCAAATAAAATCATTATTAGTTATTACTATTGTTTCTTCAAAAAGCAATACTTGCCACATTCACTTTTCAATTCAAATGTTTACCTTCAGAATTCATCACCATAACAATCTATTGCTAGTAGCTTAGGAATACTCTTTCAGGATCAAGTTGTCCACTGCAGTAACTGGAAGGAACAGCAGAGATCTCCTGCCTTCCTCTCCACTCTTCACCAGGTTTCAAGGTAATGGGCTTTTCAATACAAGCAGCCTCTATGCACAGCATATGTTTGTAATCTTCATCGCCTAAATCAGGAATTGCTTTTGCTTTCTTATCCCATGGATTCCAGACAACTGCATAGCAAAGTAACATGAAAATAATCACTTGTTGCATTCAAGTTTCCACAATGTGCAGAATCAATCATGTGCAGGAATAACAGAAAAAAGCTACAAGTATAGGATAATTGAACATGAACAAGAAAAGCACTACTCAAGTCCAAGATAACATTATACTATTCCCATCATAATGGTGTTTAACATGACAAGTGACTTACTTACCAGCATCAGGAAGCCCATCTTTTCGCAATACAAATGTTCTTTTCCTTTCATGGTCCAGAATAGCAATTTTAGTTGGTGTTCGCAGATATACTTTATCCACCTTAACAATAAAAAAGCATGCAAATAGAAAAACGATATTAACTAGTGGAATCGATAGGGAGAGAAAAATGGCATCAGAATCCCCAAGAAATATGATACTAACTTCTGATTCAAATGTTATTGCATCTCCTTGTTCGGTGAACCGTTCTTTATCCTTCAGGTTATCCAAATAATCCAATGTCTCAAGTCCTTCTACCCGCACTTCACTAGACACAAACATGGTACTACTACACAATTAAGAACTTCTAACGCAAATTTCAAGAAACAAATCATCCAAAGGAAATGTTAAAACATGATCCCCTAATAAATCCATCTATATGATATGGTTAGCATGTCAATTCAGATAAATACAGATAATTCATTTCACATTTTCAAATTAATTTTGTCTAGCAATTCTACTACCACTGCACAGCCACCACTTGCACCCTCTGAACCAATTACATTTACATTAATATTTAAACTGAAAACTTGCCAACATGGACTTCTACCGATTAACATACATCATCACACACCCAGTCCGACATCCTACAATAAAGCGGGGTCTGATAGTACGTAGCCTTACCCCTACACAGTAGAGAGGCTATTTCCGGTTATCGATTAACATATCTGAAATTAAATTATCCAAGCTAACCAGCTTCATGTGTCCCATAATTACAAAGATATTCAACTGCTTGCTTTGGTGCTGTTTCCACACAATCTAAATTCTTCATACAATATAAGCTAATCAAAGAAAGAACCTGATATCAGTCACATAAAAATAGGTGTTGTAGGCAAATGTGAATGTAAATGCCTTCCCATCAGTGTTTGTGTTGCGAATGCGGGAGGTCAACATCAAATCTCCTCCTGGGCCCAGAGTTATTCTGACACGAAACTCATATCTGCAAATGAATGTAATGCATTATGTGCCTTGAATAGAATAGACGATCCCCTCCAATACATGGATCCTACAGTGTCAAACATATATGATCTGTAGCATATTATACAAGCCCCTTTCTAACTCCACTAAAATTAAACTAATCTCTAACATCACAGAAAATATTACACGATACCTAATTCTTTATTAAAACTTTAAACCTTTAAAAGCACACACAGAGCACAAAAATGCTAAGCCAGTTGCTCACAATGTCGATTAAGATACTGTTGCCTAAACTATGCAGGGATAGTTGAGCTTTACTAAATTCAACCATCAAATATAAATTATGTACCTATGAGGCCAGATCTTCATATCTTCTTCAGAGGGCTTGAGCAGTAAATCAACAAATGCCTTGCTGGAATTGTTAGTTGGAAAAGGTGGGGGATCTGTATCAATGGTCCATAATTTGTTTCTTGCAAATCCATGTTGTTCAAGAGTGCCATGACTTCCAAACTGCATATGCCAAAGACTTCATCTTCAAAATGAAAGAAATGAGATTGAAAATCACAATTAATACATATAAGTGAAATACATACTTGAGGAAAGCAGATCGGAATACCTCCACGAATGGCTTTTGGAGGTTTAAATATAGCCTACAAGAAGGACTGATTGTATTAGATGATAAAAAGTCAATTTACTAACAAAGAAATGCTCTCCAATAATGCTGAATATATAAGACAAAAAACTCTCCTGATTCCAATCACATTAGCAAAGGTGTAACACAAGATTTAGACACAATAGTTTTTACTAAGTATTCCTACAAGAATAACACTTTCACAGATTGCCCATTCTATATTTTGTCAAGTTACACTATTCTACTGGAAAATATATCCAATGAGAAATCAATTAAAGCTGGTTTGTGGCATTCTAAGTTGAAGAAAGAAAACTACCATTCGAATTAATTGAATTGCTTTATCATATGGAATGTGCAGGCGGTCTGCACTAAATACCTTGCTACTGAGAAACAACAATTCTTCACCATGCTCGTTCTTCCAAGATGTCACTTGACCTCCATACAAATACACCTGCGCGAGAACAACAATGGGTAAGTTACAAGATTCTCCTTTCTCATGCATCTATGTAGCAATAGCATGAAACTATCATGCACAGGAGAGTGTTTGAACTCGAGATCAACAGAATGGGTAAAAATTCCGGAGCCAGAAAATTAAAAACATCAATAACCACCACCAAATTAACAAATTTGCAAATTTGATAGAAGTAAGAAGCTTGAAATATCAAACAATCTCATGTTGGATTCGGCATCATAAATATGCCTACAATCACAGAAATTAAGGAAAAAAAAACAAAAAACAACATAAATTTACAGATCCAATAATTCTAAACAGAAACAGAACAACCGAAAAAAGCCACATAATTAAAAGCACAATTCCCCCTGATCAAAATAAAAAATTTCCGACAACCCATTATAGATTGATCAAAATCACACAGAGAGACATATATATACCTCGGCGGAGCAACCGCGAACCTCGCGGAGGACGACTTTGTCGAGGCCGTTAACACCCTTACAGTGCTGGACGTAATTCTTCTCTCCCGCCATAAAATCTTCTGCAAAATCAGTCTTTCGAGTCCAATTGCGTTTTTTTTTTTAAATATCGTTCTAGGGATCTTAAATTAGCGGTTTTTATTGTTTATATATAATTAAATATCTGTAGACGTAAGCACGGATCTGGACAGATTAGAGACAAAGCCAAATAGAGTAAATGTTGGCAGATGTATTCATTTTGAAAGTCGGATCAATCTCATCTCCTCTGTTTTCTAATCTTTTTTTATAAAATTGAAAACAGTAAAAGTATATTTTAATGTCAAACTTTTTAAAATTTTTAATTAAATAATCAAAATTTAAAAATTCCTACAACTCAATTCATGACCTGTAAAAGATATATATACTCAATCCATAATCCACAACTTACTTTATTTTAAGACAAGTCACTTTGTCTTCATCTACCAATTATCCTCACCAATGATACACATCTTGTCTTAGTCATAATTTCAAGTGGCAAAAAGTATCAACGAAAAAAATTAGAAAGTAGAAGGACCAAAATAAGAAAAGGGATTATAACTTTAAGGTGACGAAGACAAACCAGAAGAGTAATTATATTTGAAAGTAAAGAATCTGATGGGTGAAGTGATGACAAAGGAACGAGAAAAACAGAAGAAAGAAATAGAAACGTAACAGCTGAGGGTGAAGAGTGATAAGAGTAGCAGACACAAGGTGCTGTAATAGATAGAAATCCATTCCAAATGCCACTTTTCCCAAATCTATTTCCATTCATGATAAATTTAAGATTTCACAATTAACAGAAGCCTAATGAAGATCAATGCCTGTTGACACAAATGAACCGAAAAACAAAAAGTAAGAAAATCATTCGTGCAGAGAATAATAGGTACATAAAAATCGTATAGATTGTTTTGACTTTTGACATAAAATTGGTTATAGGTTATAAGCTATGAGTATGAGGTATAAGCTACCAATTAAAACGTATGAGTTATGTGCTATAATAAATGCAGCATTAAACTACATTAATCAACCAAGATTACATTTTATTTAGAGCATAACAAGATTATGGAAGCATACCTCCAACACTTGGCATTTGGACTTGCACCCTCTTCATGCTTCACCAAAACCTATCAAAGAGAGAAAAATATAAACCTTGTGCAAGAGAGATTGATGGCAGAAGACCCTTGTTCTTTCACACCCAAATACACACACAATGTATGTCACACCTTCAACAATCTCACCTTATGTCATATATTATGACATGTTCTACCCTAAGGGGTAGAATGAGCTAATTGTCTCATTGTTAATGGATGATATGTGTAACACCCCACTCCCGAGTGACCCGAACCCGATATCGTTGGTGATATCCGAGTCCGTGCCCCGCGAGGGTGGCATACTACATCAGTCGGTAACACTCGGTATACATTTTTTTTTACAACATTCATTCCACGTTAGCGCGGCAAACACAATAGACAGTAGAAAGCATTTACAGTTATAATGATTACTAACAATATTATATTTTACAGCAACCATGAAGTTAACAAACAAATCAGTTTACAGAGATTG
>JANZLC010000001.1:13440500-13455265 GCA_026413385.1 Erythroxylum gracilipes
GGATATGTTGTTTTTCTGTCGAAGAAAACATGTTGTCAAAATTTAGAGAAACGATATTTTCTGATTTCTGTAAAACTGTTGTGGTTTTTCTATTTTCGAAAACAAAAAATTACAACAGAGTAAATCAAACATAATTTACTTGCCTATTTTTCTTTTTACAAAAACGAAAACAAAAAATGGAAGAAAAAAACAGAAACAAACAGCCTGTTAACTGGCAACTTGTGGTAACAAGAAGTGCTCAAAACTCGTCGTTTGATTGCATTTCCATGATAAGAAAAGCGAGGGAATAGCGTTCAAATTAAGGTTCAGTTTACGACACAAGCACACGACAATTTCAATCCCAGTCCTACCAACGAACAAAAGCAACTTGCACATTTCACTATGCCTTTCAAATTCAAATCTTCTACCCAAGTTCTGTCCCATTCGAATTCAGAAGCCAATATCCCAGTACCCAAATCAGCTGGTCTTCCAGGAACTTACTTATCCACACATCTTGTCCAATAACTCAAATTGTTTCCAAGTTCCAATACAAGAATCTACTCTTGGTCAGTGACTATCTATCTTTCCTTAAACGAGCCAACCTCAAGCTGCAAGTTAGAAAAGGTACTTACAACCCTTCGATATTCACCGTCAATGGCTGGTCTGAAGAAACAAACAGTACCAAGCCAATCCTTGTGCAATATGTTCAATGCCAATCCCCTCACAGAGCTCAAACACCGTCACAACTACAGTGAAGGACACCTTAAAGCGACTTTCAATGAAGACAAAGAGAATAGTGATATCTTCGGTTGTGACAAGGAAAACTCATTGCCCACAAACTTAAGACCTTTACTCGGAAATGGGTCTCTTTCTGTTTCGCCCGGGAAGTTTTCAGACATGAAAAAATGTTTGTCTACCGGCAGAGTTTTGAAGCCATCATCGCTACAGTTTTGTATGCAATTGAACGAACCTGAAAAGATTTTCAAGACAAAAACTTCGGACTACGCTGGTTCTGAAAATTCAGCTTCTCTGAATGTTTGGGACTATTCGGATTCGGAGGCGGCTCCTGCTTCTTCTTGGTCTACTTTGCCTAATAGGTGCATTATAACACACTCTTTTTCGTCTGTTTTTTATAGGTTACAACTATTTGTTTTTCTTAAATATATTGTTCTTTGATAGGCAGTTAATAGCCACTAAATTTATTATTTCTGGTTAGACTGTTGTATAGCTTTCATGTGCTGATAGAGCTTCCAAGGCTTTGTTTACGGGTTGTGAGTAGGTGTTTTTTTCTTAGAATTATTGCCTCTGTCAACATTCAGCAGAAATGACAATATTTTGTGGATATATGTGAGTGAGTGAGTTTATTGAAGAAATATGGTTTTGGTGCGATTTCAGGGCCTTACTCTGCAGACCGCTGCCATTGGACATAGGAAGGTGTACATGTCTTATTGTGAAGGAGGGATCAGCAGAAGGTCTGGAAGGGGGTACACTCTACTCGCTTTACACCAATGTAAGAGCTTTTCAAAATGTATCAGTTTTTTTTTTTTTCCAATCATGGTTTATAAGTTCTTAGTATATGACTTTATAGCACTTCTTAATTAGATTTTAGATTCCATTTCTGCTTTACTGTATTTGCAGGCAATCATTAGCTTAGTTTTGAGTGGAGGAAATGTCTAGGGTGCTTGTGTTCTCCAAAATTTTTGTGTAGGCTCGAGTACCTAAGGTGCTCAAAAGCATACAGCTATGCACCCCCATCTTTGGTTCAAATTAGTTCGTTGTTTTCTGGATTTCCTTTCCAGTGGTTTTTTGACGCTGGCAATTGGTTGTAATGACTTCTCAAAAGTGTCAAGAGGCTTACATAATTCATGACAATGTCCATCGAATTGTTTTGGCTTTTTCTGTCTACATTTGTTGTGTAAAGAGAGGAGGAATGCGCAGTATAATCAGTACGATCTTTCATCATCCCTGATATGCTTTCTTGAGCATCATTTTGGGTCACTTAAGAGTCTGAATCTTTCATTTCAATATGATATTTTGTGTTTTGTAAGCATTTAAATTAAGGGTATAATCAGACAAAATTTTACTCCTGAACGTTTGATTCTGCATATCAAAATCATAGGAAGGACAAGGACGAGAGGATCGAAAACTTGCTCTGGCTTATCATAGGCGGCGAAATGGGAAGTCAGAGTTCACCATAGCTCAGAACGTAAAGGGAATTTTGTCGGGTTCAGATGATAGTTTTCTTGGCACTGTAACGGCTAACCTCATGGGTTCCAAATATGAGATATGGAATCAGGTATGCTTTCTCTCTTCCTGTGGATTTATAATGAGTAGAAAATGCATAAGTGATTCCTTGTATTGGTTAGCATGAACTGAAGTGATTAATAGTGCTTTATAACAGGTTGGCCGATTAAACTCCTCAACAAAGCCATGTAATCCACTTCTAGCTGTTGTTACGTAAGCCAGGCCAACCCTGCCTCTTGTCCTTCTCGAGAAGCTTCTGCTAGCTTTGACCATTTCTTTTCTTCTATAGGTTCATGCCAACAATAGCATCCTGGACTGGAAGTTATAGAAGCATGAAGGTGTACATACCCAAGCACCAATCTATGCTGCTAAAGAACACGACTCAGGTAAACTTGTAGCAATAACTGGACTTCAGAAGAGTTAACAACGTTAACAATGTGGTGGCATATATCTGAAAGTGTTTGGGAATTAAATCTTGCTTGTAGAATTGGTGACCTGCAAAATGGGTTAAATAATTTCCATCTTTTGGTATTTACTAGATGCAGCATATTAATGGAATGGCCAAGGATTGGGTGCAAAACGTGGACAGGGTACATAGGCTATGTTCACGACCTCCAATTTATAATAGGGTAAGATTTTGAGGGCATATTTTTTTGAACAGGAAACTGAGGTATGAGACTATTTCCTCTTCAATTAACTGACATCTTGCTTCGTTAGATGTCAAGGCAATATGAGTTGGATTTCAGAGACAGGGGAAGAGCTGGGCTTAGAATCCAAAGATCAGTGAAGAACTTTCAGTTGACATTGGAGGTACGTTCTCTTGGCTTGAAGATTATATCCGGATGAAAAATTCAAGTTACTTAACCATTAGTTATCTATGTTTCTTAGGAGAAGGGAAAGCAGATGATTTTGCAGCTTGGAAGGGTGGGGAAGACAAAGTATGTAATGGATTTCAGGTATATGTTCTAGGAATGTGCTGACAAGAAATATGTTGGATATCTTACATAGCAATTGACAAACCACTCCATTTTGCAGATATCCTTTGACAGGTTATCAAGCATTTTGCATATGTTTGGCTTCAATGGATTCAAAGCTATGTTGCACTGTATAAGAACTCGTTGGCTTTTGTCTCCTTTGTTTCCTTCACACTCCAAATGGAGGAGATCAAGAGATGACATTAGTATTAAATTAGTTCTGCGGTCAGATGCTAGCCTGCCTATACTTGTGTCTTGATTCGCTCAGCTGATGTCACTGATTTGGCTCCAAGTTTATCACATGGGGAACCTTATCTTGCAATTGAGACCTCTACATCCTGTTTTCTCTTTAGTAGTTGTAATCAATCTTCATTGAGTTTCACCTTCATTTAGTCATTTTTGACGAGACATCTCTTCTTTGCAAAGGAGCACAGGTCATTTTTGATGATTGCTTCCCCATATCAATGTAGTTAGTAACGTTGTAGGTAGAAGATAGTTGACGCAAACAATGGCTAAGGTTTCTTGCAGTCTGTAATTTATTAATTTAGCATCCGTATGTTACCAAGTCAAGTGATAACAGTCTCTTGCTGCTTGTCAAACTTGAGTTAGAACACTGAATTACCCCATGTTCTGGGAGAAGGCTTCTTGTTGCTTGGTTCTTATTACATTTTTGTGGAACTAGCTATTAGAAAGGACGCTAACTGCCAACTTCCAACCTCCTTGATCGCCACCTAAAGCAACTTGACATTAACAAAGAAAAAAAAAAGTCTCTCATCATGTGGTTGGTACGGTACCTACGTAGACCTCTTTAATGGAGGTGGGGATTAGTTCATTGCTGGTTGGATAACAGCGTCGACAGTGAAGACCTTGAGACTGAATTTTCATGTATAATTTCTATTTCAGAAAAGTATGACATACAATACATTCATAAATCATAATACGAAATGATCTTATTTCCAAAAACAATTGGAAGATGAATGTCTGCTCTGCTCTACAACTAATATTAGTGAATTAATTAACCTCGCTTTTCCAAACAATCAGAGAAAAGGAGACAAGAAATTATAATTGAAAAAGAAAGAAAAATAATAATATGAATTGATGTCTGTCTCATCACTTGTTCTTCTTCGTCCTCATCATCCTCACCGCCAGCACCAGCATCCATCGTCTTGTAATTATTAATAACCATATCCTTACCTGTTCTTATTCACATGGCCCTTGTGTGTGTATATATATGGTAAGGATGTATGTACGGATATCATGCGACCTTTAACTATTAATCTTTTCTCTAACCATCAAGCTCGCAATGAAAGATTGATGAAGTAAACGAATTAAGGTCTCCAAAGAGACTGTCATCACCCTCACCATAACCTCCCGGACACTCAAAGTAAGTAGTAATTTCCTCAGGAAAGCTCCGGCGAGGCAACAAATGGGATTCCGACGGCGTCAAAGGGCAGTCAGGGGCCGATGTTCTCTCTAACATTTCCTTGAACTTTGGTGATTGCAACAAAAGCCCTAGTGCTGACGATGCCGACGTCGTCGCTCCACAGCTGCCAGTAGGGCGTTGTGGGGGCAATGTAGTTTCGGTCACCAGCGAGGTTTGGTCGTCGGGGGGCATGAAACTAAACCGGAGCTCGTGATCATTACTAGGGTCGTCAGTTTGAAGTGGATGAAGAGCTACGTCTGCGTCGCCATTAATGGAGGTTTCTTGTTCAGATACGTTGTTTAAAGGGTTGATGATGGAGTTATTGGGGCGTAGCCATTTGATGTAACGACTGAGGTCAAAGTTTGTGACGGCGTTGAGTCATCTGTATTCAACGGCCGCCATGTCATAAGCCGTCGCTGCTTCTTCTTGGGTGGCTGCGAACCACACAACCTTAAAGTTTCAGGCGACCGTTGAATTTGAACCACAAACTGTAACATGAAGATGAAACATGTCTGCGCGCGTGGGTAGCTCAACTGATCCTTAAGGTTGTTGAGTATAAGGGTCTTGTCGAGTACTAGCAGTGGTAGCTTGGGAGTTTCATTCAATGTAGTAGCTCGTTGTGTGCACCAATATTAGACCGCCTGGGAGATTAAACATAATTTACCCCCTTTTTCTGTGTAGGGTGTTTAAGGTGGGCAATTCTACTTTTTTTATTACAAAGATGAGACACTTTTTCTTTGTATGAAGAATCATGTCAAGTCCCGTACATACAGATTAATACAGGTATATTCTCAATTCATCTATTTGTTGAGGACTATTCCAAGATTGCTACGTCCCTTCATTGTATTCAAAACGTGGAATCGCCCGCTTAAAGCGTTCCTATATTCCTACCAATAGGGGAGGTAAATTATGATTTAATCTTACTCATCTTTTTAAAAAGACGGTTCAATATTTAGTGTACATAAAAAGTCACCACATTAGTTAAAATTCTTACACTGTAAGAACTCAGAACTTTAAATTCTCGCACTCAACAACTTTTCTAAGGATCAATTGAGCTACCCATGCAGGCTTATTACATCCCTCCTAAGTTTACCTAATGTTACTTGTTTTAATTATTTTGAATAATTAAACCATAATTATCTTGTAGTAAAAATAAGAATTAAAACTTAATGATATGGAACGCAAAAGTTCTCATTAATTTATAAAAACAAAGGTGTAAAGTTCAACGTGTGCATGCGGATTTGGTTGGATGGTTTGAGCTGTTAATCGTAGTCAAAGCAAGCAGTTGTGGTTGGGTGATCTATATCCCAACCAACTTGATTTTTCAGTTTCAGTTTTAAGGGAATTTTATATTATTGAGGTGTAATTTAAATGATTGATGGATACTCCATCTGATCTAGTTGGATTTATATAGACGATAGCATATTTATTGGAGCAATGATAAATTACCATAAGTTCCAAGGTAGAGGTACTTGTTCCCAAAAACTCTGCCAATTCGTGCCTCCCATCTACCATTGTGATGGTGTCTGCACATTAATTTCCAACCTTATTAAAACAAACGCACTTCCAATACAAATATAGAAAGGTTAGTGAACTCATTTATTAGGTTTCATGTAAAAGAATATCGGCGCACAAGTGACCATGAATGCAAATGAGAGCTTATGGTAAACTTTTCTTAGCTACAAAATTAACGGAGAGGTTGAGGTAGCAAAAGGACAATCAAGATGAAGACTTTCACTTCTTTGCATTTATTTCTGAAGGTGTCAGAATTAGAAGAAGGTCGCAAATATTGGCAGAGATTGTGAGTGACAGGCAGACTATTCATGTGGGAAGTTATGCTAGCCAACCAAACTATTATAACTTGTCTCTATCTCTTATGAAACAATTTTGGAAATGCGAACTATGATTAAGACGTTTTGCTTGTAATTAGAATGCCGTATCTAATTCTTAATTATAGATCAGATTTTGCATTAATTTTTGTACCTAAACTTAGTATTTTTAGATACACCGAAAGTTTATAATATATACTGTACTAATTAGGAAGAGTAGAAAATGAACCAAAGCATAGAGGTGTATGATTACCTTGCCACACCTCTGTACTTGGAAACTCCACGAGAAAACCCACTACTCCTTCTGAAAATTCAAATAATATATTATAAACATCTTAAATTTAATTCCTTAATTAAAATAGCTTGCGTTAAATATATGTATGTAATATGCCACCTCCTTAAGGATCCAATATATTCTTCCTTAGTCTGACCCTCCATCTCTTTGAGCTCGTTCTGATAAGTTGACAACTGAAAAATGACAGTGATTCTATTCACAACCAGTTTACTCACTGTCCTACATCATCTTAGGCTTCAAAATTGCCCACAACAAAAGTGGAGTAGATGAAAGGACATTAAATTCTGGAGCAGAAAAAGTCTACCGGGAAGTTAAGAATAGTGTCATCTCCCCAGTACTTCAATGCTGCCAAGTCATAGGCATGTGCAGCAGCTTCTTCATCATCATAGGCCCCTACCAAAGAGAATAATACACCACATATTATAACTGCCAAGTATTTAACCATAACTTTAGGCAACAAATTAATTCCTAGTAGAGATTAGATACAGAAATGCACCCAAATCGCGTTTAAGAAGGAAGAAAGTAAAACCAAGTACACGGGTTGGTCTTTTCAGGTTTTTCCATGAAACAACTTTATGAAAGTGAAAGGAATTAGCGCACACATAGACACACGATTTTAGATTCCGAACGTACCAAGATATACTGTGACTCAGTCAGAGTAGTGAATTCCACCATCACCATTCAGATATCAGGAAAGAGATCATGATTGAATCAGGATATCAGTAACGAGGAATATGATGTTTAATGAAAGAAATGAAAATATTCTTTTAAGGAAACAAACAAAAGGAGATATGGATGAAGAACCTTGTCTGCCTTTTTTATTCTGCGACTCATTCCAGCAATTCTTATCCCACAAATGAGCCTCATAGCGTCCTGTCCATCGATGCCTGAAACAATTACAAACCAAGCATCGGTCTAAGCAATAAAGAGTCGATATCGGAATAAAAGTTCCCACGACCAGTTAATCAATCCGAACCTTGTAACCCCACGATAGACGGAGCTGCGTCGGGGAGGAGAGTCTCGAGGAACTGTTTTTCGGGTCCGTTTGGCTTTGGTCGATGCGTCTCTTTTCGTGTCAGCATCTCTCTTCTGGTTGTGCTGCGAGGTCTTTGCCATTTAACTTCAGAAGTGATGAAGTACACACTAACACTAACAGGCACGTAAAAAGTGTATAAGGAAAAGGTTTTAAGAGAGAATGAGAATGAAAGGGTTGTCCAGTGATAAGTTTTTAAAACAAATGAGATCACAAGTAAAGAGTAGAGAGCCGGCTGAGGAAGGTGTTGTTTTGCGGCCGTCTACAAGCGGCTTTCTATGAGTCAATTTTCTCTTTGTCTTCACTTCTGTGGCTTTCCGAATTATAATAGTAGTTGAAAAACTACAGAACTTTTTTTAACCCCGTCTTGCTCCTACTCACTCCTACTTTTGTCAAACTGCCACCCATTTGGTTTAATTTCATAAGAGTAGGTGTTAGATGAAGAATGCTCTCTCTTTTGGACGATTATTAATATATGCATACGTTGCTTTCTCTTTGTATGGTCTCTTCAATGCAAAACAATAGGAAGTAACTGTAGTAATTCGATTCATCATTACCTTTTACAAGTAGACGAGAATTCTGTTACGAGTTACGACGCTACTTGAATTGCATTTGACATGTTTTTGGTAAAATTTTGGCCTCACCCGAGTTAGCTGCTTCATTTATGGACGATATTAGTAACTCATTCAATGTTGCAACCTATTTCCATGATACAGAAAACACTACAGTCTACGGGATCAGCGGCCTGGAAAATATTGAATCTCATTCCTTCACCATTTCCCCTATACGTTTTCAGAATCTAGAATGATTTTCCAAGATATTATCAGGAAGCTCCTCTTCAAGATTTTTAGCTGTAGTTTGTACCTACCATATGTGCTCTTGAGCAAGCCTTTCCGCATTGTGAAAATTTAAAAGGACCAAAAAAAATAAAAAAATAAAAAGAAAATTCCTGTCAGTATCAATTGACCTACCGCAACACTCAAATCTTTTCGGTCACCGTTGAGTCGATAAAAATAATTTATTGGCTCTAACTCATCATTTAAAAAATATTTGAGGCTCCAATATTGAATGCAACCGTAACCACACAGAAAAGTGTATATGTTGTGTGGAGCCTAGCTAGCTAAGACATAGCAGAGCACACATCAAATTGGCGATCGGGATTTGGACATGTAGCATTGAATTGGCGAAAAGAGTTGTAGAAAAAGGAACAAAAAGGTAAAAGTAAACGCTATCAACGAAATGAATGATGAGGAAGCCCTCTAGTCCTAGCAAGCTTACTGATTCAAATGTCACCTACTAATAACCTACGCTTATTAGTCATATACCTCTTAGAGACAGGAGCTACTGGCCAATGACTACCTAGATACTCTGTTCATAATTTACTAAATTAAGTCTGTTAATGTTATTTGGTTCCTTCTACAATCTAAGCAGATATGCCATTTACACTGGACACTTGGAACGTACTGAAAGCGCAGTGTAGCCTCAAGGTCAGAACTTTACAGGAGCCATGCACCATGTTCTTTCCTTTGTGCCATTGGTCGACCCAGTCTTAACTGGGTCTTGACTGTCCTAGGTCAACAGGTTCAGCACTTGATGTAAGGGAAAAGAAATGGCAACAGCCCACTGGGCTCGATTTCTAAGACTAAAGTTTTGAAAGAGCAGTTCTGATCTATGCGGTTGTCTGGATTAGCCATTACTTATAGGATAGGCCCATGTTGGACTCATCAAGAACATCTGATTCTGAGGTTATGTTAAATGATTAGTAAATAAGTCGTCGAGTCAACTAGGTAGCACCTTGTGTTGTAAGATTGTAATGATCCCCAATAATTCATTTTTTACATCGAGAAGGGTGAAAGTTACATCAAGCGTCAATCTTCATACAGAAGAAAAGCTTTTAACCCTCCCTCCGCAATAATATATACTCTGCTTTCAAGTTTCACTCCACATCCACTATATATATGATATCTTATCAAAAGGCAGGTGACACGTCGCACTCCAACTTCGCATGATCATAGATATTTGTCACTTTTCTCAAGTATTTTGTTGAAGGGACAATTAAATTTAGGAGTTAATAATAATAAAATAAGTGACTAATGATATGGAATTTTTATTTTAAAAAGAAAGCATAAATATCCATTACTTAAATACTGTGTTTGTAATTGAAAAATAAATATTAAAAAATTGCATCATCCCAAAGCTTTTAGGTAATTCAACTTTCTAAATCTAATTAAACCTTTTACTGTCAGGATTACTTAATTGTGAAGCAGAGAAGTCTTCTGACAGATAGAGCATTGATATTGGCCGAGGTATGGTAATTCTTATAGGCTTACTTCCTAGTGGGTCGTACCAACAAATATACCCTCAATCCTTTCTCTTTATGTGTATATGGATGTGTGCGGCAGCTGATTCCACAGTCCTTATCTTATGAAAGCTTGAACCGACCAATAACATAATTTTCCTCTTCCAAGTACTTGCACGTGAATCCCCAATAAGTTCTCATGCACAAGTGGGTCCTTTAGACAGCCCTTCCTGTTTTGTTCTCTTGCCAAACTCCACCTCCCAAGAATCTTCTTTTTCTTTCCCTTTCCCTCGCAACAAACCTCCAGTATAACACACACCCATTTCTACTCTCTTTTCTTTTTCCCGTTTCTATCATTTTAATGCCAAAAACTAAACTTGGTGTTCTAGCTTTGGAACCCATGTCTCTCTTTCCTCTCCTTTTTCTTCTTCTGGTGGCTGTTCCGAATGGACTTCAGTGCTCTCAAGAGAAGAAAGTCCTCAGCCTGGAAAAGTTTCAGTGGAAACAGAAGAGCCAAGCTTCAAGTTGTATACCCCAGAAATCAAGTGAGTTTTGGGCAAAGAGAATAGGAAAAGTTAGCTACAATACTCGGTCAGGCCAATGAAAACCATTTCTTTTTAAAGCTTCTTTAGTTTATTCTCCACTTTGGGATCTGCAATCTGCAATATTCAACTTATGTATTTATTGTCCTTCAATGATCAAGAACTTGAATGTTTAGGGAAAACAACATAATTGCTCCGTCTAGTATCTCTCTCTCGTATCTCGGCTAAGTATACTTTTTCAGTCAGTAATTACTTTACTGCCAACAGACATCCTTGGATGTTATATTTAACGATCTTGTTCCACTTCCACTTTGAATTAAAATGCTTTATCTAGAGACCCTGAGCTTTCAATACATATCTTGGTACAAAGATCTTCAGCAGGTTGTCCATCTTGCACGTAATTTATAAGATGCTGCCTGAAAATATGAATTGAAATAATTCTTACTTATCGGTCTTGTAGAACGTGAGAAGGGTGCAACCATATTGGAAATGAAGCACAGAGATTCTTGCTCTGGAGGGACAACAAACAGGGACGAGGAGTTACAGAAACGCTTGATTCTTGACAACTATAGGGTCCAGTCACTTCAGTCACGAATGAATAATAGTTTTTCTTCTGGAGCTAATGAAGATGTTATGGGAATTCAAATTCCATTAGCTTCAGGAATAGGTCTTCAGACGCTGAACTACATTGTCAAAGTTGAATTAGGTGGTCAAAACATGACAGTGATCGTCGACACTGGCAGTGACTTAACATGGGTTCAGTGTCAACCTTGTAGTTTATGTTATAACCAACAAGACCCTCTTTTTAGTCCTTCGACATCAGCTTCATATCAGAAAGTTTTCTGCAACACATCGACTTGCCAATACCTCGCATTTGCGGCAGGGAACTCCGGAGTGTGTGGAAGCGATCCACCAACCTGCAACTATTTTGTTAGCTATGGTGATGGATCCTATACTCGTGGCGACCTCGGTACAGAACATCTCAAATTGGGTTCGACCCCTGTTGACAAATTCATATTTGGCTGTGGCAGGAACAACAAAGGTCTTTTTGGAGGAGTTTCTGGGCTCTTAGGATTAGGCAGAAGTGACCTTTCCTTAGTTTCTCAAACTTATGCCATTTTTGAAGGAGTTTTCTCCTACTGTTTGCCAACAACAGCACCGGAGTCTTCAGGCTCACTAGTTCTAGGAGGTAATCATTCTGTATACAAGAACACAACTCCAATTTCATACACCAGAATGATTTCCAATCCACGGCTACCAATCTTCTATTTCGTCAATCTAACTGGTATTAGAGTTGGTGGGGTGGCTTTACAAGCAACAAGTTTTGAAATATTAATGGATTCGGGGACGGTGATAACAAGGCTTCCTCCTTCAATTTACAAGGCTTTGAGAACAGAATTTGTGAAACAATTTTCTGGGGTCCCTTCTGCACCAGCTTTTTCAATCTTAGACACTTGCTTTGATCTTAGTTCTTATCAAGAAGTTGACATTCCGACAATAAGATTGGAGTTTGAGGGAACCGCTGAGTTGAACGTGGATGTAACTGGGATATTCTACGTCGTGAAAACGAATGCATCTCAGGTTTGTATGGCAATTGCTAGTCTAGCATCAGATGATGAGATTGGTATTATTGGGCATTATCAGCAGAGGAATCAAAGGATTATATATGATACCAAAGCTTCCAAATTTGGGTTTGCAGAAGAAGCTTGCAGTTTCAACTAAGGTGTTTGATTTTACGTAGATACAATGGTTTTTCATATAGCATATAATATAAATAGATACTGCTGTGCATTTATTGAAGTGATTAAGAGAAGTTGTAAACGCCATCTTCAATTTTATTTTTTTCTTATGAGATTGGTTACGTTGTTCATGGATATGTTATTTACCGGACAGTCTTGGCAAGTCATGGAGTTAAATCTGTCACACGATAAGAAATCGAGATAATTGGTTACTAAGCAAGCGAGACAACCAGAAGAAGATGGATGATTATGGAAGTTGGGAAATGTTCTTAGACATATATAGAGTGGTGGAGAATATAAAAATGCAAATGCTAGTGCTCAATCCTGCTCTTTGTTTAGATATTTTGAAAAAAAAAAAGATAACCCCCACACTTGGTGAAAAAAAAAATGATTACATTGGAAAGGTAGAGAGAAATGATGCCCCAAGCCAATGGCGTGGAGAATGTAAGATAATGGGGCTTAATTAAAATGACCTAATTGGTGTTATTACTTATTGCTTTCTTCTCTTGAAATCAAATTTCTCCATATCTGCTTTGCGGATACCAATGTCAGAAGAAGAGGCGGCAATATTAAACTAAGGATCAAATATTTGTTTTGTTATACATATAAATCCCTTGGTTTGTGTGATTTTGACTTTGCCATTATCCAGAAAGATTGGACTCAAAACTAATAATTATGGTATGTTTTAAAATTTGGACCCAACTTGAGAACAGACGTCTAAAGTTAAAAAGGACGGAGCTTGGTTTATATGGACCATCGAAAAAAGCACGATAATGATTACAGTGAAAAATAAAAATTAATATAATTATTATAATTGTGATAGTTGATTACAAAAGATTATTATTATTATTATTAGTTAATTTGTTAAAAATTTTGAGAAATAAAAATTTATTTATTTTACATCAAATTTTAGTATATTTTAATTAATTATATCTAATTGATAAAAAGAGAAAATTATATAATTAATTAATTCTATTTTAATATATTATATTTAATTGCTAAAAAAGAGAAAAAGGAGAAAAATATAATTAAATAATTACATATTAATTGCTAAAAAAGATAAAAATATAATTAATTAATTATGTTTTAATTAATTACAATAAAGGGTGACAAGAGGTGTCACGCATATGACAAGAAATGTCATGCATGTGACTCTTCTGTTTTTTACTGGAATGAGTTTTATTCTTCTTATAATTAGGAGTATGAAGTAATACCCAAAATTCGGATATAGAAATATTCTTTATTCAATGATAATATATTATTACCAAGTAGTTGTTTTTCATTATTTACTCATTCCTTCCTTCTCATACCCATTAATTAAACATCCCTCAATATTGGATTGTTATATATATAATAAATAAAAAATATAATATAAAAATAAGTGAAAGTATAATAAAAATTAAACATTTAATTAAAATAAAAAGAATGCATTAATATTTTTGACGTGTAATTAATAAATAATAAAGCTAATAATTCAAATTCAAATTAAATATAATATTAAAAATATAACATAAAGTGAGCAAGAATTCGTATAGGACTTGCCAAACAATTTGACCAATTCATTGCATTGTTATTTTTATGATCATGACGAAATTTGTTTTCAAAGAGGTTGAATTATTGAAGTTCACTTAGAACTGGAATTGCATATTCAGCATTTGAATTGTAGTAGCTCAATAGGCATGTAGCAACACTACAAGAAAATAACAAGTTACCGACGGAATTCACCAACAGAAAGTACGGGAATTTTGTCAATAACCTCATTTATCGACGTAGTGGTGCGACGGAAGCCGACGGAGGCGCCGACACGGTCTGTATTTATTATCGACAGTAAGAACTAACGGTCAGTAATATTTTACCGACCGAACCGAAAAAGTGTCGAAATAGTTGGTGTGCTTGTTGCCGATGGAACCGTCGAGGAGGGAGTGGAGTTTCACCGACGGAACCGTCGGAGATCAAATTTATGATACTGACGGTTCCGTCAGAGATAGTTAATATATGTACCGACGCTTTCGTCAGTACATAACGTGCCCAATACCGACGGTAAATAATACCGTCGGTAATGTTAGACATTAATCAAATATACCCCTATTG
Organism: Erythroxylum gracilipes; assembly: GCA_026413385.1. Taxonomy (NCBI): domain Eukaryota; kingdom Viridiplantae; phylum Streptophyta; class Magnoliopsida; order Malpighiales; family Erythroxylaceae; genus Erythroxylum; species Erythroxylum gracilipes. The sequence continues at coordinate 13,454,949 of JANZLC010000001.1, forward strand.
TAATTCAGAAGGTGGTTTCTGTTAGATCGCCGACATCACCTATGAATCTCTGTTAATATCTAGTTGAATGACATTCTCAAAATTTGGTCGTTAAATTGGATTTCGATTTGAACAATTATAAATTATGGTTACATAATTTTAGGAGTTTTGAACCCATAGAATTTGGTTATAGAAAAAGTTAAATGATCATGAAAAGGGAAACCATTCTTAACTATATAACTGATAACCAAAGTTATAACAAACAATAATCCTATTGTCTTGGTGAGCGTGGCTAGTGTGAGTCTGTATCCTTCGTTCTCATTTCGTCTATATCATTT
>JANZLC010000001.1:13460033-13473776 GCA_026413385.1 Erythroxylum gracilipes
AACTTGTCTCGCTTCTCGTAACTTCTACAGTCTTCATCTTCGACTTATATTTATAGCCTTCGTCTTCAACTGCTTCTTGATTCTTTACAGAAACGGTTATTCAGTTGAGTTCTGTAACTAACTTAGACTGTTGCTTCTGTCTTCTTTCTTCTTTAGCTTTCGTCTGCTTTTCAAATAGGTTTCGTCTGTTTGTTGCTTCCGTCTGCTTTTCGTTCGTCTGCTTTTTTACTTGGCTTCCGTCTGTTTTTCGTTCGTCTGCTTTTTTATTCATTTGCTTTTTGTTCATCATCAAAATTATTGATCGTAAAGTCATTTGGACTTAACAAATCCTATGGCTAGGGAAAGCTTAGATATTAACATAATTACACATGATATGAATCTCATTATCATGATCTCACCATGATTTCCTCAATGCTATGTTTTGTATCAAGGATTTCGTTAAATCAATTTAAGATCAACATCAAATTCATAAACACATGAATATTGGAATAATGAAAAATCTCTTTATTAATCATAAAATGATTTGTACAATAAGTATTAAAGGTGATTTCCAGGAGAGAACTTCTCTAACATTTTCCAGTTTCAAAAGTGAACTAACATAATTTTTTAAATCAAGAATGTGTACATATAACAATAAATTATCTAATATGGGTTAAATTTCACATTAGATCTAAGTAAGCACAATGTTTTGCATCATATATAACTTAAGTTGTTGCATCTAATTCCAAATATATTATAAACAACTATATTATAAGGAAGAACACTAAATAACAAAACATAACATAATAAAGGAGATTTAGGAATATAAAGGCAAGGTAAAAGTAAAGAAATAAAGTGCCATAAAGTTCTTATACTTATTTATCTATGAAAGTATTACTAAAGTTAAAGAGATAAAGAGAAAAAAAAGGATGACACACAGATTAGCATATGTTTTATCCCATGAAAGATTGAAACTTTATTGAAAGAACGTGCTAAATGGAAATGATCTATTTTAGAGGAATTTTAATTTGAAAGTAGTTCGTGATAGAGTTTACATATTATCTACTAACTCTCACCTAAATAGGGTCAAGTGCCTAAAAATGGACTAAGGTCTAAGTTACTAGTTAAGATATTGAACTCTTTAGTATTGTATGACTTAGTGACTTGGACATTATAAAAGGTCACGTTTGAGAAAGACTCATCTTTTTTTCTTCAAACGAATTATGATTATCAATCTACACTTCATATACTACTACAAATCCAAATTGAGATTTTATCAATGATTTTGGAGCCATTTGTGAATCCAAACCTAGTGAATTGATATAAGTAGACTCCACTTATGTTGGCTACAATACATGACAAAAATGTTTGTCTGAAGAAGCTAATTGTCGTTGGAACAATTAACTTGAAATTTGATTCAATTCATTATAGAATCCATTGGTACCATTTATATAATATGACCAATTTGATTGTCTTTGAACTATTCTTTCCATTGCCTAATCTAATCTTATCTCTACTTCTTAGAAATATTCATGAATTTAAAATATTAGGAACAGTAAAGGAGCCACACCATTACATTTAGCAGCAAGTCAAAGTGGTTTACATGTGTTTGTACCGTTTGAAACAATGATGATTTTGTTTGTTCTTTAATAAACATATATGGGTTTTTAAGTAGCATTCCTCTTTATTTAGTAGTCAAAGTTAGATCTCTCAATTGCATCCATGAATTACTATCATGGTAATGGTGTTACGAATAAAAATGAAAAATAAAAGAGAGAAGAAGAGAAGAGATAAGGAGAAAGAGAAGAGTCCAAACAGAAGAGAGAAGAACAGAGAAATTTAGAGAGAGAGAGACACACACATAATAGCTAATTCATATTCCTACTCGTGAGGGAAATAGTTACAATATTATACTAGTTACAACTGTGTAATAGCTATAATATTTTTATACGTAACAATTCTTCTTCCTTTAAAAAACCTTGTCCCTAGGGTTTTGAAGGTTCACATAATGGACAAGAAATGAATAATCATATTTTCTTTGCATCACCCATCTCCTTCACAGCATCAACCGCAGTAGCTCCTTTAGCATTGTTGAGGAAGGAGACAAGATTATCAACATGTCGATTTGCATCCGTAGGTGCACTATACTCTTTACCAACTAGATTGAAATGCAGTTCAGTTGACATGCAACCATTTGTTGTGTCTCCAAGAGCATGAACATGGAACCCATGGAGCCCTAGTTTCAGGCCAGAGATAGCTCCAGTTATATTAGTTTCCCCATTTCCTTCCTGAATCAAGAAAAGAGTACAATTAACACCCTCACTACTGCTAAGAACAACAACTGCCTTCACCATTGGTTTTGTGATTTCAGAGCACCCCAGAGAGAGAGAAAGAGTGAGTGACTTTAAGTAGTCCTTCTCCTGCATGGTTTGTTCATTTCTAACGGTGGTTTCCGAAGTAGCTTAGTAGCTCTTGGTTCTAATCCTGTCGCTGCATGAATTATGCAAAAATAGTTTTAAGTTCCAACAAATCCTTCTCCATCCTTTCTACTTTGTTTTGTGCTTCTAGGAATAGTTTCTCGTTCTTGATTTGTTCCTCTATCAGCTTCTTCATGTTTTCTTCGATTCTACGCAACTCAGCCATTCCTGCCGAGGAGCATATACTCTGATGCTAAATGTTACGAATAAAAATGAAAAATAGAAGTGAGAAGAAGAGAAGAGATAAGGAGCAAGAGAAGAGTCCAGATATAAGAGAGAAGAACAAAGAACTTTAGAGAGAGAGACACACACACAATAGCTAATTCATATTCTTCCTCGTGAAGGAAACGGTTACAATATTATACTACTTACAACTGTGTAATAGCTATAATATTTTTATACGTAACAAATGGAAATAGGAAACAAGTAGTAAGATCAAAATGAGTCAAAAAGGTAGTGATGTAAAAGAAAAATTAGAAAGTTTTGTTTACGATTAAACAGAGACCAATTTAAAAAGTTGATAGTTTATACGTATAAAGGTTATTATTCTAAGCCAAATCATGATACTGGCTGATTTTTAATTGTTTCGATTGAATTGGTCGGTTCAATCCAATTTTCAAAACATTAGAATTATGTCATATAGAAAATTTTACCTCTATAATTATATATATATATTTCTAAATTATATACACATATTCTCAATCTTATATTATTGAGTGGCAAAATTTTATCCTGTTTTATAGACCAAAAAGAATTAGAGTATGTTTTCACATCTTTTTAGTGGAAAATTGACACTTGTTAGAATTTATTACTGTATTGTTAACCATCTTCCCTTTTTATTTTATATCCCACGGCATGGATTTTTTTTTTTGTTTCTTCATTCGTATTTTTATAGTAAAAAATGTTATTTTAGTGTCATTTTACTAGAAATAGAGAAAATTAAAAAGAATTTAATAAAAAGATTTCATAGTAATTTATTGTCAACTATACGTATCGTGCAACATGTTATTTGATCGTAAGCTTTAACTCTAGACAAAATTCTCCTTATTTCTATTTCATCAGTCATTTTTTAGTATAATTCTATAAATTCTAATAATGAGTTGCTAAACAATTAAAGGTCGTCCCCACCGATCATATCCAAAACTTTGTGGGTTTGTTATCTGTAAATAATAACCAAATCAAATAGGACTTTGATACCATAGCCATACCTGCAAGACTTGGGCTTTCCTTGTAATGGTCAGGCTCCTTTGGATTTTCTGCTATTTTAAGTATCGTTTCAAAAGCTTAGCTTGAAATAAAAGTTAATAATATACCAACTAATTGTCGTTATGATAGAATAAACAGAGATGGGGTATCCATCATCTAGTCTCGTCAAGAATGGTGGCTTATCCACGCTGGCAAGTCTATCCACAAAACCGAATCTTTTTCAATCATGCTTTTCTCCAGCAGCCACGTGTCCCCCTTAACCATCGTATCCATACACGTGTTTCGGACCAGCTACACGACAAAAGACAACTCAAGCCGGAAAGATGTTCGTGAACCGGGTCCCGCTCCTTATCCAAAACACGCAGAAAAATAATCTGAGCACGTGTCTTCACGTGACAGAATGTTAGTCCAAAACAACTTGCCACCTTCGGTTACGCCATCATGCCCTAGGCGCAAAACGACAAATCGTCCCATCACAAGGTGGCGTTTTGCCAGTCCCACGTCACCCAACAACGCACTCCTTCTCCCTACACGTGGCTATTCTTCCGAGTCACGTGACTTTCATGTGGCTGCTGGCCACCACCGTCATCAATATGCAATCACACTTAACTTTGTGCAAAAAAGGAAAGGCCATTTCCATTGTTTTCTGGAGAGCAAAAGAGAGAAGCTTTATAGGGACTTCAGAGGTTCTCGAAGATCTGAGCTGAGCAGTCGAAACATTAGGCGTGAAGTTAGGTGGGTTTTGTTTCAATGGTTCAGATAATGAGTTCTTCGTCAGGTAAAAGGGAAGCTGTTAAGCTTGAAGTTGAGGACTCTTTGGAGGACCAACTTGGTCCCCTCAACAAAAGTTGTAAACTTGACTACTCTTTGCAGGTTCCACTTTCTCTTCTTGCATAGTTTTTTCTGGTTTGTTATGCTGATGCTGATTGTTCTTGTCAGTTGATGTTTTGAATTAATTACTGGCAGACCAGCCAGGGTGGACTCTACAATCCTCTGGAAGAGCCAAGTCCTCTTGGCTTGCGACTCAAAAAGAGCCCATCTTTTCTAGATATGATTCAGATGAAGCTCTCTCAACAAAAGACCAATATGTTGTCAGCTTTAAGTAAGAAAAACCACAAAGCTAGCAGCACCTCTAACGATAAGCTCAAGGCCTCCAATTTTCCTGCTTCTCTTCTGAAAATAGGAACTTGGGAGGTACTATGCAATTACTTTTCACTCTTCTGAATTCGGAGTAGTGCGTTTGTTTTGTTTGTTTTAGGGGATTGTTCACTTGGAGTAAAAGTTTTGCTTTACTTTTGTCCGATTAATTTTTAGTACAAGTCAAGATACGAGGGGGATTTGGTGGGCAAATGTTACTTTGCAAAGCATAAGCTAGTATGGGAGGTGCTTGACGGTGGTCTCAAGAATAAGATTGAAATCCAGTGGTCGGATATCGTCGCAATCAAGGCGAACTTCCCTGATGATGGACCTGAAACATTGGATGTAGTGGTACGTCAAACAGGTTTCTGCCAATATCATACACACACGAGCACATTACTGTATGTTTTATATTCAAAGCGATGCTAATGGCCAGAAATTTGGCGTCTGTCATAGCTGGCTAGACAGCCCCTCTTTTTCAGGGAGACAAATCCACAACCTAGGAAACATACGTTGTGGCAGGCAACATCGGATTTTACTGGTGGACAAGCGAGCATACATAGGTATTCTTGCTATAAAGGGCAACTCATCTATTTTAATTTAGTGAACGTTCAGGGCTTCAAATGTCAGTTTTTTGTTCAGTTAAACTAGACAAAAGAAGGTAATCAATTTTTTCATTTTCATGTGATATGAAGAATATCATAAAGAGGCTTTAGAAGGGAATTTGCATTGACAATAGAGCTTGTATAACAAGAAGGGAGGATTAGTAGGGAAGAGAATAAGCAACATCCTGTGCAGAAAGTGAAGTTGAGGAAGGAATGATGCTATGACCTTATAGATTGTATTATAACAAGATATAGGTCTAAGGTCAAGTATAGAGTTATTGAAATGTACCTTGGGGAATAGACTAATGAATGTCTTGTTCAACTCCTCCAACATTGTTCCATTGGGAAAGAACTCCATGATTGCTTCAGTCTCGAATGGTCCTGTTTCTGCCCATGTTTTATGAAAAAAGAAGGCATTTCAGTTCATCAGGATTTGGTGCCTTGTAAGGGTGAAGAGCAAACATAGTTCTGAGAATAAAAAGATGAAGGATATAAAATATTTAAAGTATCCTCTTTTTGACTGAGGATCAATACTTGAGTTTTGGCAGTTAGTCTAAATCCAACCATTTAAGTTGTTGAATAGTCATACTTCATAATTGAACAATTAGGTTTAATCAAAGTTAGAGTTTCCATCTAGTGGTGCTGCAATTATGTAATGCTTTGTCAAACTGTGTAAAATTTAAGCCTCAATCGAGTGCATGATGATTTATTTCATCTTCTCAATGTGCATTCCCAAGTTGATGTTATTCTTTTCACAATTTTTTCTCAATTCCTATTTAGACCAAGAACCTTTCTACATCTCCTTTTTCCACTTAAGGGTAAAAAGTTTCCCTCTTGTTATTGTTGGCTGCACTTTACCTAAGTAAATTTTGTTCACGATTTCCGCAATAGTCAAATACTGTTTCCTTTGGTGAATCTCAAGTGCGCAACATAATTGTTGCTTAAATGACTCCTTTTCAATTCAAACTCTGTGACCAATGTTGTTACCCTGTTTAACAAATCTCTTGCTGAATCTAGTGAACAATGGCTTGTGTTTGCACTGCTGATATATTTGCAATGGCACAGGCGACATCTTCTTAAGTGTAATCAAGGCTTCTTGGGCAAGCACTTTGAAAAACTTATTCAATGTGATCACCGGCTCAACTTTCTCAGTAAACAGCCAGAACTTTTGTTAGAAACGCCTTATTTTGAACCTAAAGTTTCTACTTTCGAGGGGTTGAATGAATTGAACAAAGGGCTTGACATAAAGGCTAATGATGGTCCTAAAGTCCTTGCAGGGGAGAATGTAGTATCACCATCTGCAGACCTTTCATCTCCTTCGAAAAATGAATGCCGTGATTTTGTGGGTGGACCTCTTGAAAAGTTTTCCAAGGAAACTCATTCATCTGACTCGGGTAAAAGTCACATGATCATGTAATTTTGTTGCAGAACTCCTGATATGTTTTATTATATTCTATCAAAATAATTTCTTGTGTAGGGTTTCATCTAAATATTGCTTACGATTAGCTAGTATTTGAAGTTTACACAATACTTACGGCTCTACGAAACCTAACTTGTCCGATAACTGTAGCAATGGACACGGACACAACTGAAGATATCTGGAGCAGCACAACAGAGGAGAAGGGAATGTTGAGTCAATTGGATCAAATTAAAGTGCCCGGACTTCGGCAGTCCATTTCAATAAGTGACCTGGTGAGCCACATAGGACACTGCATTTCAGAGCAGATGACATCCGATAGTTCTATTCCGTCTGTCAACGGCCAAGTTAGCGGTGACATTCTTGAGGGAATTACCCAGTACTTGCTCGGTGATTCTCAGTTTACATCTGCAGTCACTGACGAGCAGTCCATCATGTCAAGGGTCAATTCTCTTTGCTGCCTACTGCAGAAAGATGCCGGATCGGCAATAAGCTTGCAGGGTAAGAGCAACTGGGTGCTTGATGTCAACCATGAGGCAAGTATGGATACAAGTGGATCAATGTACTTGAGAAAAACCTCAGAGAGTTCTCACCCCTACGAGGAAAACGTTTCTTGTTTCAAGGAAGCACCGAATATGTCAAGGAAGGACTCTGTTGGAGAGCTGCTTTTCTATCTTCCAAGGATTGCATCACTTCCACAATTTTTGCATACTATAGGTGAAGCCTCTAGTAGTGAAGCCAGATAGTATATTGAGTTTGACAAGATACATATTTTTGGTCTTCCGCTTTCACAACTTGTATAGTAGGAGGATAGCAATTAGTGTTTTCCATAGGAGTGGCATGTGTAATGCTATTAGTTGAAGCTTTCTGTAATTTTCATGATGTACGTATAGTATTTGGTGTGTAAACAGTGTGTCAATGCAATACCAAATTAGTAAACAAGAAGGAAATTATCTATAGAAAAAACTTAAGAATTAGGTTTTTATGATATTATGTTGAAATTTTCGTTGGTCGAAGTTTATCTCATGTTAAACGAAATTTATTTATTTATAGATAATAATTTATGATGGATTAACGTTTAGTATCAACCATTCATTTTTATTCTTTTCACCCGCAATTTATCGTTTAAGTCAAAGGGTCTTACCAGTTTACCATTATTCCAACGTACTGCTGCTCGTTAACTGGTATATTCAGTTTTATCTGGTAAATGATCAAACTCGTGGTATAGCATCGAGCTCAGCAACCACCTAAAGTCATTGATGAATTAGCATTAGCAAGATATGAACTGGGATAGGAAGAACAGGAGCTAGTTCCATTCATACTTATTCTCTAAATGCTCGCCACCCAAGAAGGATAACTTGCAAACAAATTACAAGAACCTATATAGCCGTAGAAACAGATTGCAAATAAAGAAATAGCTTCACTGTGTATACCTTTTATACAATACCTGAGCACAAACAGAACCAACCATATATACTCAAGGTACTACAGCTACTAATAAGAACACACGACTGCTTTACAATCTTTTTCTTTTTTTGTACTCTCATGCAAAAGAATGACAAATATAACGAGGACCATTCAAGGTTCGTCAGGGTTTTCGTCCCCTAAGTCTTCATCTCCCATGTGTTCATTTTCATTTTCATTGAGCATGTTCATTAGCATAGATATCTGATCCTGTAACACAGCGTTCTCTCGTTCCACATTAGCACGCTTGCTTTTCTCTTGCAGAAGCTGGAGTTGCAAATGTTCCAGGCACCGTGCATCCTCTTCGAGCTGTTCGTTAAGGCCATCAATCTCACGGTCCTGCAGAAAATAATGTAATGATGAGAAACTGTGCACATGGCTCTAACGCCATAGATAAGCTAAATATGAACCTTTTAGATAAGCTAAATATGAACCTTTCTGTTCATTTCCTGTACGGCAATTCTCCTCATGCTCTCCACAACATCTACATTAACAAGTTTTCGTTTCTTTCCAATCAGCCAGCCCTTGGGATAACTTGCAGCATCAAAATCTGGTGGGGGAAGAAGGGACTCCGCTGATGGTCGGCCATTTATAGTTGTTACAGGCTCTAATGGTTCAAAGAGAGCTTTTCGGCGCTCTGAAAGTTCTGAAACTTCATTTACCTCGTGCATTTTCTCATCATTCACAGGTTCTTCCAGATTGCCAGGAGTTTCACTTGGAGTGTCTTCTGTCTTAATGCCTAAATTCCTCCCGCTGGCTGTTGCAAAGAAGTCAACTTTCTACTTCTAAAGTTATACTTGATACATGACCTACTCTGTATACACTCAAATGACATACTATGCATATATCGCACGACATACCCTTGAAAATCTTGACTGGAATGCAAATATATACAATCACCGTGCCATTTTTAGAGAATGAATCAGTCATTAAAACTTTGATTCATTATCTTTTGATGCACTACAGAAATTGAAAAGGAGCCAGTAGACTCTCACTGTATCAGGCAATTACATGGCATAGTTAGATTTCCCATCAAAATGAAGATTTTGTAGTTTTGAATTTTAAACTTCAAATAGAATACTCATCAATTTGATTTTTGAATATCAGATAAAATTTTGTATATGAACTTAGGAGATAAGAAGGAATCAATTACTCCCTTACAATCACTTTTATGTAACACGGATAATGTATTAATATGCATGAAGAGAAACTGTGAACAAGGAGTACTTTCTAAGAATCAACACCCTAATACAGTAACTTAAATCCTTAGACTTAAGAAAAGGATTGGGATTATGTGAGAAAAAAAGTAAAATTGAAACTGCATTGCATGCTGTCCGATGTACCGCAATAATCAGAGCTTTAAGGATTGTACATTTTCAGACTGGTTTTCAGCTGTACGTAACACACATGCAGTGTAGAATAAGAGGAATCTTGGACTTCTTCAGAAAATTTCAATACATTCATCCATAGGACCTAGAGCAGCAAAAGGTTTATAAGGGCCATAAAAGAACTAATAATGAGATGGAAGGGTCAGAACCTGTCTCCTGACTTTTGGTAGCAGGGACTAGAAACGGAGAAGAAATCCTCTGTTCTACTTACTCTATTCCAATCAGCCTCCAATACGACGTCCTTTTATGTAGGCAGAAACAGGAAATAGAGTTAATTGGAACAGGAGATCTGAACCCCTAGAAACGAACTCCTCCTAGTACTTCAGTCTCTTGTCAGGTAGGGGTTATCATATTCGGCTACTAAACCTATACCTTGGATCTCTGTATATTTATTGGATATTCTTTGTTCTGTTAGTCTAGGACTTTTGCTTGAAGGTTTTGTAATTGCCATCAAATGGTGGCTCCTTTGAGGGCTTTTTAATTCATTTCCAATAAAGTTACAATTTCAATTTCACTAATTAGTTCCCAAATATAGCAAAACGTAGTTTGGATTTTTTTTTTCAATTGGAAAGAAATAGAAGAAAATTCTTACTAGTCACTAGTCTTCTGTACACTTGATAGTAGGCATGAGTTTCACCTACTAACAATTGGTTGGTCTTCTTGTAACTATGGTCATACCAGCCTTTCCAAAACTCTAAACTAAAACTAACAATCAAATTGAAATGGAAGGTATTAAATAATGATTCTTTCGCTTCCAAGGCAACATTTGGCAATAAAATAACTAGGAAACAGAGAAAGGACTTGAGAAAATAAGGTGACATTTGGACGTATTTTCCTAGAACGAAAGATGTATCAAACACTAAGTGTGATGACTTTGAGACATAAGTTAAGACTAGAAAATAGAAAATAAAATTGGAACCATATTTGGTGACAGCACGTTACAATCACAGATTAGAGGAAATAATAATGGACATTAATTGAAGGAACTGAAAAGGGATACCCTTCAGATAAACGTCAAAATAAAATTCCAATAAAAGAAAAAGAAAAAGCATAAAAGTAATAATGAGGAACAGAGAGGGACGTCGTTGACAAGCTAACTGAACCCAACTTGATTAGCGTAACAGCAAAGCAACCTTTGCTCATTCCAGATTGGATTAATCAGTTGAATCTAGAATTGCGTCCCATGCTCCCATGAACAAATCATGTAACTTCACTTGGGACTTTTGAGTGAAATATTTCAAACAGCATGCAAATAACTAACCGACATCGAATTCCAGGATATGGATTTTTATCTACCACGCGAATTCAGCATTTTTATTGTCTACTTTCTCTTCGTTTTCCTTATTTTCTCACAAACCAAGCAACAGCTTAACAAAACAGAAAGCAAAATGAAAGAAACTAGTGGGTGCTACCTGATCTTTTGCGAGATCTCCAAAAGATCCTAGTAGAAGACACAGGAGAGAACCCCTCCAAAGCTGCATCAGCTCTCTTATCATCCTTATTACTCTCAGTCCCCATTGAACAAGAAGAGAAGAAACTCAACAATCCAACAGCCACATCAACAAACTCTCTCCTTCACCAGAGAGAGATGGGTAGCTGTGTGTGCTGTTATTGAGTCAAGAGAAGGCGTTGGGAGTTGCAACTTTTCTCTTCTTGTACATACAAAACAAAATTAACAAGAAAAGAACAAGGGGGTTGACGAGGAAGAAATAGAGAGAGAGAGGAAGAAAGAAGCTGGCGATAATCGTTTCTTGTTGTCTTGAAGGTTAGATGTTGCTGGGTTTGAGATCACTGACGACATCATCAAGAGTTTTAACGGTTGGGATTTGGCTTTTGGGTGGGGATAGATTCTAAGATTTTAAGGACAACAGTTGTCTTAATGTGGGACCCATGTCCCTTGGTTTGTGTGCCCAACTAATTCTTTATGTTTACTTCTGGGCCACATGATTAAAATGTCTTATTTCATTGTTCTCACTTTGATTAAATTGTATTTGTGACAGAGCAGCTAAGTCAAGTCCATTTATATAGTTGGAAAAGTTTGTAAGCAAATTGCATGCTCTTCGATAGGACTGCCCATCGGTGGGGTAAGTCTATTTTGTGGTTGGAATTTTTTTTATAAAAACAAATAATGTCTTTTTATATTGAAGTGATTATTTTAAGATAATATTTAAACGGTTGAAATAAAGTTAAAGTCTCCTTTTTAAAATGTTATTAAGGCTTTTGAATTTGAATTCTAAACGGTAATCAATTTTTAAACATTTATTGAATTAAATCTATCATTCAACTTTACATCATTAATTTATAAGATATAATTAAAATACGTATTTTTAATATAATTTTTAAAAATATTTTCAAATAACAATAATTGTGAATTTTTTTTTATAAAAATATGGTATATTTCACCTCCCAACACCTATAATGAATCTAAATTTAAGAGATGTTATCTTTTTTAGGTCCTTTAATTTTTTAATAGTTAATTGTTAATTTATTAAGGGGCGGTTGGTTTATATGAGAGAATGGTAATAGGAATGAGAATGAATACATCGAAAAATGATAATGAATATAATCATTATACTTATAATAGTTGGATAAGATGAAGAAATAATTACAATTAATATTGATAGTGGTTGGTTTGTTAAAAATATTAAAAAATAAAAATTTGTTTTACATCAAATTTTAATATATTTTAATTAATCATAGTTAATTGCTAAAAAAGAGAAAAATATAACTAATTAATTATATTTTACCCAATTCTATTGTAAATAAGTATATTTTGATTAATTATATTGAATTAATTAATTATATTTAATTTAAAAAGAAAAAGAAAAAAAGAAGTATGTCGGAGGCATGTGTGACACTCCTTGTCACCGACGTGACAAAGGCTGTCTCGCGACGCTTGCTCTATACCATCTAATATATTGGATGCATCAAGGATTCCCAAAAGTTAAATATCTCGTATGATTATAATATAAAACCAACCACTTGTATTTATTCCATACCCAATAAATAATTCTCAAACCCATGAACCAAACATCTCCTAAATAATTTATATCAATAATATAATTTATTAGTTAATATATGCATTTAAAAATATTATTGTGCATATTCAATAAATTATATTCATGTGAATTCTCTTATTATCAAATAAAAATGACTATATTTATTAGTAAAAATATGATAAATCTATACTGAAGAATTTTTATTTAAAAAATCAAAATTCAATAGATAATTATCTGAAGTTAGGTAAATGATATTTAACTACAATGATGTAATTAGAATTTAAGAGCTCTTCAAATATAACAACTTGTTGTACCATATAAAAATGAAATATCCATGTAACCAAAATAATTGGGATGTATCGAATGACTTTTTCCTTAATATTATCATAATAAATCGTCTTTCAATGTGTTGGAATTGTCCTTTACCTATTTGTTAAACGGTTTGTTCTTTTATGCTATAAAGATTCTATTGTCCTCTTTAGAATTTAGATTCCTTATCGTATTATTACATTTGTAAATAATGTACAAACCTAAAGTTCAATGATACGTAAAAATACCTTTTTCAAAAAGCTTATGATTAAGTTGCAACCTAATGAAGCAATTTATGCCATCTTCTTTGTTTCCGGTCACCTTATTATTTGGATATCCAGACATCTACTGATAGTGATCCCAATCAGAAGCTTGAAGATTTTAAGAAAATAAGTTATTAATTGAGGGAGTTGTTCCACCCTTTTGTTATTAATCTTTTCATCCTTAAATACAAGGAAATTAATAAAGGAAAATACAGGGGAAAGCAAATTGAGATCGTGTCCCTAAAAATTAGGAAGACTAATTCCTAGTGGTTAGAGTTTCGTACCGTTCCGGCTGGTACGTATCGACCGAAAAACGGTACCAGAACGGCCATAAAGGTACCGGAGATGAATTTTAGTCGGTACCGGCTGATTCCGACTGGTACCACCAATACCGGATTTTTCTGAGGTCGTTCCGTAAAAAGAAATTTCCGAGCAACTGTTTTGTAAATAAAAAAAATAAACCTAATTTTATCTACCCTCTACGCCCCCCACCCCCCAC
>JANZLC010000001.1:13486917-13511520 GCA_026413385.1 Erythroxylum gracilipes
GTTGGGAATTGAGGGTCTAATGTAATCTAATTGATGTTTGTGTTGTTATGAAGTGGTTTGATGTTAGAAGAGATGAAATTGAGAAGATTATATGTTTATATGATGATAAAATGAAGGTAGGAAGCTTGGAAGAGGCTTAGGAGAGGGTGAAGGGGTTGTGTGTCCGTTAAACGGACATGGGAGTCCGTTTGATGGACATGGGAGTCCGTTTAATGGACCTTCTCGGGTGTAAAAACACCCTAAGGGCAATGTGTGTCCGTTAAACAGATATGAGCCTTCTCGGGTGAATTGGAACACTTTGGTCGATTCATGTCTCGGGATAACTTCAGTGTTTTGCGTTTTGGACCATTTTAGAGGCCGAATCTCGATTTGACATCTTCATAAAAGTTGTAGATATAGATGTATTCTTTCCAATGGTCCATAATCGAAAGGAATCCTGGTTTCTTAGCAAGGGTTATGGCATTCGCGCCAAACTAGGTTCAACTAGAAATCAATCATAAACTTGGTTGCTTCTTTTGACCATAACTCCTTCTCTAAAGCTCCAAATGCCTTTATTCTTATGGAAATAGATTTCTAACACATTTGGCTATATCTCCACAAAATATTGTATTAATTGGTGTTGTATTGAAAGAGATTGATCAAAGGCAAGTGTGAGAGTTTGTTAGAACAGTGTCAATGGGGTTAGTTTTCATGAGCATAGTTTAATGTTTGGACCATATTTGGACCTATAGGATTCCAAATGAGATCATTCTTCTTCTGAAGTAAACTAGAGAAATAGGGCTAAAAATCATATGAAGAAGTTGAATTTTGATTCAATCCCTAAGATGTTCAAATTCGTGATGGAAATTGGTATAGTACTTAAGTACGGTCCAAAAGTTTTTGAGGTATATCTCCTAATATACTAAGCCAAATTGAGAGATTTTGGTGTCAATAGAATTGTAAGACATAAAGGAACACTTTTATAGAAGAAAATGTGACCCAATTATTTCTTCTTCACTCTCTAATTTAAGGTGGTTCATCATAGACCCGAAAGTGTGATTTAGAAAAAGATGAGTTTTGTTTTGAGAATATTTTTGGCAATGAAATGGATAGAATGATACCCGGGATTGTCATGCGTATTGTACATCTTTCCTTTCATTCATTTGCATTATTAAACATCAGTACTTGTGAAAATTGTGATTTATATGTATGTTATTTGTTATAGAGGAGCAACTAGAATGTCAAATCACGGACGTTGCTGGAACTTCCAAGCATTAGCTTTGGGAGCAATTGGTGAGTAACCTAGATGGTTCCTCTTACTTATCGTGTGCTATGCTTATGTTTTGAATGAGTGAATGAATGTGTTTGATTGTGGATTTCGGACAGGAGGTCCAATGATTGTGTACTGGGAATTGCAATATTGAAGTGCTGCTTGAATGTGAATATGGGACCTAGGTGTTTTATAATGTGACAAATTGTATTACAATTCATGAATGCATAATCAGATAATGGCAGTTGGACCTAAGTAGGCACCGCTAGAGCTTAAAGCTCAACGAGTGAAATCGAGCTTCAAGCTCGATAATGATTCAGAGCCATTGGCTTAACGATTAATGAGCCCGGTATCTAAATAGATACGAGACAGTTTAGGCACTCGATCACAACAACGTAATAATTGAAAAAAGGGTCTCATAAGCATTTCATATGCATGTTGTTAAGTGTGTTTGATTTATTGAGATACTGGGTTGCCTATGTCTACATGCAAATGTGGTATTTATGTATAGCGCAAAATTGTGAAAATAATTGTTATGTGAATTAATGTGTTGCTTGTTTTGAGTGAACCATCGATGATGGTTACCTCGCTGAGTTTGCAAAACTCATCAAAATTGCATCGTTGTCTTTTAGGACCGATAGACGACTTTAGTATCTGAGTGCCTCCACTATCGTGTAGATTGTGTTTAAAGTGAAGTCATGGCGCAAAGGCCGGTCAGCTGGGATTTTTTTGGATGACATAGTTAGATTGTACAAATTTTCCTCATTCATATAGTACTTTTGTACTAGATTTTGTAGATGTACATGTAGTAAGGAGTGTAAGACACACCGTAAACTTTTGATTTTGAGAAATGGAATGAGGAAAAGTAAGTTGCAAAAATATTATGGATTTTCTGTTGATGCTTTATAAGCAAATAATGATATGATGCCATATGAAGTGACTGTAGTGATCGATCGTAGCTCGCCTTTATCGTAGGATATGTACCGAAATGACCTCCGGGTGTCCTGGTGCGTACTCTGGGGTAAGGGGCGCTACAGTGTGAGTGCCTATTTAAGTCTACACAACAGTATGGCTGCTCGTGTAGCTCTTAAGGACGATGTTTCTTTGTAATTATCAAAGATTAAAGCAAGATTGAGGGATATGGTTGTATATACACTCGGCCATGTAACTGACTATGTCTACTCCATAAACCTCAAGTTCGAGCTATAAATGGATAAAACAAAGAGAAAATGAGGGGAAGTCAAAAAGGGGGTTGTAAGAGCCTTAAAAGGCTTAGGAAAAGATCTATTAATGGTCTAGAATGATAGAGAGAAAGAATAATAAGCAAGGAAACATATTTTGGGTGAATTTTGATCAATATAAAATGGATTTTATAAAGATTAAAAGGGATTTCATCATGGTTCTTTTAGTTTTATGTTTTTCCTTTAGTCCTAATGTTTTGATAATGAGCTAAACTTTTGTTGGTACCTGGATTATATGAACTATGGGATAGACCTTGTAGTGATTTTATTTTAACTTAATTCATTATTTGGTTTCATTGAGATTCAATTACATGTTCTTAATTATTCTTGAATTAATATTACTAACATATTATTTCATATATGATTTCATTCAATTGAGAATGAGAAATCCTTTTGTATGAATATATCTACTATAATTGAAAGCAGTTGCTTGTAAATTTAGAGATAGGTCGAAATAAATCCTTTAGATTAGAGTCAAACCTAAAAGTAAATTTCACGAATTGATTAATGCAATTTTAGAGGTTTAACTAGATAGAAATTTCAATTAATCAACCAAGGATTAGTTGTTAATAGTCTGGAGAAAGATATTAACACAAGATAAGAACCTTCATGGTTCAATAAACAAAAGATTTAATTGATTAGTGAAATTATGATTACACGAGAAGTCCTAAGGGGATTCAAATTTCAGTTACCAATATTTTCCTTAATTGTTTCTTTGTTTAATTTTCATTCAAGTTATTTAATTGTGTTGATCTATTTTACCTTATTGTTTTAATTTTTCATTTGATTTTTCTTAAGCATAATGATTTATTAGGCTAAATGATAGAAAGACAATACGAATTGTCGAAATTTTGATAGACCTTGATTAGTTAATTAAATTCCTGCAGTGTTAAACCAAAAGTAATTTAGATGGTTTTGCCACCCAGTATTGTATGAGTTTGAATAAGGATTGTTACCTCCCAGAACATATTGTACCCCCATGAAGTTGGATTGCTACACGGTGTTGTTTTCCACTAAGAAGCAATCAATTGTGATATGGCTCTTTTGTCTACATAGTTCGCATCCGTGTTAAGTTGCTTGAGTGAAGAGAAAGAGGTGGTTCTTAGGCTGTTTAATTGCTTGGTTAGATTGGTGATCTTAGCTTGCAATGCTGTCACTGAATCTACAAAAATCATTTCTTCTGGATCTTAGAAGGTTGATTGCTGTCTAATTTGTTCTGATATCCAACGATAGTTATTGTTTACCATCTCTTCTAACAGATTGTGTGTCACTTGCACTAATGATCGTGTAAGTCATTGATGATTGGAATTGAACCCTAGCCTCGTGAAGTCCATAAGGGTCCTTTACTACTCTCCGTGTTTTAATTCCTTTGCCATCTTTCTTTTTGTTGCTTCTTAGTGTTTACCGCTTCAGATTGCTCATTCTTACTTTAGGATGTCTAGAGTTGTTGTTTCTTCGAGTTCTTTTGAAAACTTTATTTATTTATTTATTTTATATTTTTGTTCAGGTACCTATAGTCACACAATAAAAGTATTAAATCATTAAATCAAAGGAATTCAAATTGTTGAGATGCTAATAATTCCTGATAACAATACCAAAAACTTGATGAGTAAGTTTTATATAATAAGAAAACTCTTAATACTGCAAGTATACAGATAGTATCTTGTAGCATCAAAAGATATCATTTCCAAAGGACTATAGACACATAGCAACTTCAATAAGAACATTGTTTAAGGTACTAAGAATTGATTTGAATTAAAATAAATAACTGAAAGTAAAACAACTAACAAAACAAGTAAATAATTGATAAGTGAGCTACAAATGAAATTGATATTGATCAAAGTTAAAGACTTAGGAAGTATTCTGTCCTTATTTTATTTCCCTTAATCTTATTGATTCAATTTATATTTGATCTAAGATATCCTAAAGTTTTGATTACTTTCTCTTAAGATCTAATCAAGTAACCCTAATTGAATTCGATATTCATAAATTTGTAATCTCTTGATTCACAAACTACTCTTGACTTATTTAATTATATCTAAAGCAATCCTATAGATAATTAATTTCATAATTAAGATCTCTCTTCAATTGATCATTCATATGATAATTGTAGGTTTAATAAGTTGCTAACTTTTGTTGCACACCTTAACATTAATTACTTTGATTCACTTTCTCGATTTATTATCAAGTATATGCGCAACAGTTATCACAAACATTCAACAATGTATTAAATTTTAATAATAAATAAGGTTCACAAAATAATTCAAGACCAATCCACCCATAATCATGTTAAACATCTTAGAAAACCAAATAAACATAAAAGATAATAAAAGAATTAAAGGGAAAAGAAAGAAAAACTAGTTTATGTCTTGATCTGGAAATTTGGGATTTCTTTGAAGCTCTTTTTGATGTCTTCTCTTGATCTTCTTTGATGTAGTGGCTGCTAACTCTTTTTGGCATTTTTCATGTTCTTATATAGTGCATTAACTTTCTAGAGTTGTATCTAGGGTTTCCTTACATTGTTTGATTCCAAAAATAGCCCTAAACCTTAAAAACACGAAAAAATTCATGCATAGTAAAACTTCTGTTACAATTATTACTTGGAGTCACAATCGTGCCTCACTTGGTTCAACCTTTCCATTGCGATTGTTGCTCAATGTCACGATCAGACATCCTTCATGCTTCTAACAACTTCTTCATTATTTAATTTCCCAATTTCTAACATTCACAAACATATCAAACACTTTAAGAAACATAAAATTAAGATCCAATCCTTGCTTTAAACCAAACAAACACTTACAATACATACAAACATTAACAATAACACAATTATAAGCCTATACACACGATAATTATCTAAAAATACTTTAAAATACACTTAAACTCCTATACAAACATAATATAATCTCCACCTATGAAATATTAAATTGCGAAACAATTAAAATATCATTTAGGTAAAGAAATTTAGGGTGTGTGGAAAGTACTAGTTTACCAACAGAGGTAATGGAAAGAGTGTTATCATTTACAACTACTACTTAGATTTTACCCTTCATACAATTCAACTAATTCAACAAGTTGCATGTTCAGTGTCATGTGAGTAAAAGGCAATAGTGTTTGACAACCATTCAGAGATATTGCTTAAGGTTAATTGAGAGGTGTTGGGTTTTCATGGTCTTATATAGTGCATTAAGGTTCTAGAGTTGTGTCTAGGGTTTCCTCACTTTGTTTGATTCCAAAAATAGCCCTAAACCTTAAAAACACGAAAAAAATCGTGCATAGAAATACTTATGTTACAATTATGACTTGGAGTCACAATTGTGCCTCACTTGATTCAGCCTCTCCATCACGATTGTTGCTCAATGTCACAATCGTGACATCCTTCATGCTTCTAACATCTTCTTCATTGTTTAATTTCCTGATTTCCAACATTCACAAACACATCAAACACTTCAAAAAAAAAAGATCCAATCCTTGCTCTAAACCAAACAAACACTTACAACACATACAAACATTAATAATAACATAATTATAAGCCTATACACATGATAATCATCTAAAAATATTTTAAAATACACTTAAACTCCTATGTAAACATAATATAATCTCCACCTATGAAATAGTAAATTGTGAAACAATTAAAATATTATTTAGGTAAAGAGATTTAGGGTGTGTGGAAAGTATTAGTTTACTAGCAGAGGTAATAGAAAGAGTGTTACCATTTCCAACTATTACTTAGATTTTACCCTTCATATAGTTCAATTAATTCAACAAGTTGCGTGCCCAGTGTCATATGAGTAAAAGGTAGTAGTGTTTGGCAGCCATTCTGAGATATTGCTTGAGGTTAATTGAGAGGTTAATTGGAATAGTCATTTATTATACATTTCATTCCATCTATCTTCCAAACAATATTTCACTACATTACATTATGAACCATTTCTCAAACAACTTTCACTATGCTACATTTCATTTTATTATAAATCATTCCGGTCTATTCCGTTCTATTTCATTAATTAACATTTAATCAAACAGGCCTTAGGTATGACCAACACGACGGTGGCTACTGCCACTTGGTCTTCCGCCATTGTTCATCGCTGCTGTAAAGGCTGTCTCTGATGCAAGGTCGTCTGTTGTATGATAAGACAACAGACGCTGTTTATGAAGCAAAAGCTTTGCTCGCAGATCCGAGAATGACAGTGGCTCCTCTCGATTTTCAATGGCTGTGAAATTTTTTTTCAATAGTTTGAGGAAAGGCCATTTGGTGCAAAGAGTATCAAATCTTTGTCAAAAATTGGATCTCCAATTACAACAAGGTCATTGGCGATAGAGGATATAGTGGTGAGATAATATGTGATAGATGAACCATCCTTCCTTGTGTGTAGTTGACGTCGGAGAAAAGCTCTAGGGGTAGTGGTCTGTTGCATAAAATGGTCCTCAAGCTTGGTCCAGAGGGCTTGAGAAGTGAAGCATCCAAGAGCCAAGGGTGCAACAGAAGGGGAAAGAGAAGCCGGTACAAGAGATGATCACGTTTTTGCCATTGAAGAAATTCGGATGAGGAATAATCGGAGGTCGATCGATGGGCTAGGTTTAGGAGGTAAAATAGTACCATCAACATAACCCAAGCGATCACATGCAAGTAGAACTAATTGTACTTGGTTTTTCCAAATATTCTAGGGTAATAAAGTTGGTAATGTTTGTCATTGCATATTTTATATGTTATCACTTCTAAACTGTGCCCTTAAGTTCAACATCAATAAATTTTTTAAATTAAAATTAAAATAGAAATAAAAACAAACTCTTAATTATTCAATAAATCTTAAGAAATCTTTACAATAAGTCTGTATATATGGTTATATTTTATGTAGTAAAAGACTTAATTAGCGTGATATGTAGAATATATTTCATGCATTCACTGAAGGAATGTTTAATCTTTTAGAAAATTTTCATTTTACCTGAAGTTATTAGCTTTTATTATTTATAATAAATTCCAAATTTTATTAATAATTAAGAAGATCAAGCTTGATTCACCAAGTTCTGTCAATTTCAACGGGTACTGGTACAGGGACCACATTCCCTTTATCACTAAAAAGATAAAGGTTGATTATAACCACCGCTAGCTATTGGCAATATCATCTGTAAAAGAAATGAACAAAACGTTCTGGTATGATCACAATTAAGGACATCTTAGATGCTACACTTGTTTTAGACAGTGATGTAAGAATTTTACTCGCGGAGGTTGCTGCAAAACGATGGTCCATAATGCTTGTTTATTGTATGTTATAACTATTTAATCACTTCAGAGCATAACCTATTGGTCTTATTTAGAAATAACTCTCAAAGATGGAAAACTAAAATTTAGAGGGACAATTGTCGGTTAAGGCAGATTAAGTACTTTAGTTTTCCTTTAGCTGAGAAGGAACTTGTTTAACAAATTTTAAAATATGCATTCATCTTATTTTCAATCTAGTTTAATTTAAATTTTTATGAATTTATCTTTAAATTTGATATAACATGTAATTATTATTAGTAATAAAATATAAATATATTTATAGTAATAATTAATAAAACTTATTTTTATTTGAAAAGTAGAAATTAATATAAAAATTACATCAAAAAACAGAAATAAAATAAAATGGTATTAAATTTCTACACACCTAAATGTAGTTCGGAGAAATTGAGATTGATACGTTGCATGTTTTGTCCTCCTGATTGATTAAATCAAGGAAAGTGTATCCATGTTAGATTCGAATGTAGGGTAAGGGTACTCATTAGCATCCACGTGCATATACTCTGTAATGACACCACCAAGCCAAGTCATGCTATAGAAACAATGTTGATGTATGACGCAGCGAAACTCATCATTTCTCTGCTCCACTTGACTCGGTAATACCCCGATGTTGAGTCCTATACTTCCCTTTTTCATTATTTATTCAAGTGTTAATTGAATTAGCTTGTAAGCAGCTTGCAACGATCATGTTCATTTTTTCTTTTAGTATTACCAATTTTTGTTAACTAATATTTACGCGTAATATTACAACATTGAACTAGTATATCATCTTATACAATAGAATCAGAGGTATGTATAATTATAACACTATCATACAATTAGTATCTTTTTCTGATTGGGCATAAAAATTGTATCATGCTTTTAAACTGTATGATCCTATCAAACATGAACTAAACGTTCTAGGAATTGCTTGGGGATAGATTCTACGAGTGAAAAGGGATGTGGGAATATAATTAACACAATAGTTTTGCGATAAGACTTCAATTAGAATAACTAATAAAAAATTAAAAGAAAGCAGTAAAGATGCATTTGATCCTGGTACAACAATTCAAATTAAGAAATAAAAATGATGTTTTTGGACTATATTCCTATTCATGTTTGTGTTTAATTATTTACTTAATCATAATCTAGTGGAATTCTTCCTCTTTGTTATAAACTGGATATAAGTTCTTTTCAAAGAAACTTAACTTGGTTGGTGTATCAGGATCAATAAGAATTTCAACCTCGAATAACATGATATGTCGTGGATTAAACAATCATTAAAGCAAGGATACGGTACTATAACATTTTTTTAACAAATTGATTCATATGTTCATTAAACTAGACGTGACATGATATGTAGTCATTTCAGTTGATTAGATATACTAGTAGAATAAGGCTCTCAGAAATTGTATAGGAAGAGGATTAACACTAGCATTCGAAGCTTTTCCTTAGCAAAAGTTAAAACTGACAGAATAGTCATACGTATTAAGCTACACGCAATCATAACCATATGTTACAGCGTACTTCGTAATGCACATACTAAACCTTTGCAAGCAAAGCCTACATGCATGTCAAATATTCTAGCTCATTTATCGATATATTGCGTCAACGTTGAAACCAGGTAACTTGTAAGAGTCAGGGATGATCCTCCCTCCATGCCCTTTCTTCCCAAGAAAAAGACTGTGTGTTGGCGGAGCTAGCTTTGGTGCTGGTGGAGGCGATTTTGACTTTCTACCATAGTCTGTAACCATTGATATGTAGCTGTCGCTTGGAGCACTGATGCCTCGAGTACATGGAGTCACAAGACCCACTTGTCTTTCCGGAGATGAAGGAACTGACGCTGAACTTCGTCCAGGTTTAGCGGCCAGTTGATGAATCGGTTGTGATGTGGTCGGAGGAGGTGGCGGTGGGGTGAAGTACCAGTCCAACTTGGCTGTTAGTTCCTTTGTTTTGGGAGATGGAACCGGAGAAGGTGGTGGATGTGACTTAGGTCCAGCATAAGTGCTTATCATCGCAAGTTTGAGGGTAGAGCTATCTGATGAACCACAAATACACATGATTGTTAAAAACAACTAATAGTAATGTTCTCGGAATGACATAAATCAATAGGATTAATCTTGCTATATGATTGTGCATGAGTCCAACATATACCTTCCATGAAGCTTATAAACAGTTAATAGCATTGATTAATTCTCTTGCAACCTCTTCTATTAAATTGGACAATAAAATTTTGGTCAGTACCTGGTAAAGGCCTAGCTCCAGCATCAATGGCAAGAAGACATAAGAAAGCTATAATGGATCGAAGGAAAATAAGTAAACCCATAGTTGGAAGTACTAATGTTTTCCTTATTATGACACTAAGCTTATGATGGGTAATGTATTTATAGGCGTAAGAAATTGGAATTGCTTGAAGTAGGTAAATGTAGGTATCAAGCTTTTCTTCCAATTTGATTTATTCATTGTTGAAGGCAACTGCCTCCAAGTTATATATTGTAATGTTTTCATGGTTTGGTCTTAACAAGTGGAAGGCACAATAAGTAGTTAGTTCCCCTTTATGGTTTCTACATATGAATAACACAACACAAAAATCAACAGATTGAAAATTGGGTAAAAGATATGACATTTCTTATATTTTAAATAATGTTTTTAAAAACTATGAAATTTCTAAAATTTTTAATTTTTTATAAAACTTTTTGTGATTTCCATTAAAAATAATATAATACACGTGCATTTAGAATAATCAAATATTGCTAATATAATTATTCAATACAACTTGAAACCAAAACTAAAATAATTGAATTCAGTATCAGCTAGTTAAATCTAACGTAAACTAATAATTATCTTGAATGATTAATTGAAGTTATATTTAACTAGTTTAGATCATATTTAAGAGCTGAATTGAATTATTATATGGACAATATTGTTCCATATATAATGTTCAACTTATAGGTGTTTTACTATTATGTTTTGACAAAAGTCTAATAAAAAGAGTTTTAAATTAAAAATTATAAATAGCTTTTTGGAAATTTTAAACCACCTAAAAATTTTGTGACTTTTACTATTGAGAATAAAACATTAAATTAATGGAAGATGGTAAAAAAGCATATTATACCTTTTGCAAATGGGATGAAGTTGGATGAGAATTGAAGGTTTAAAAGAAAAAAATCATTGAGAACTAACTCCTAACATAATGTTATGAACATTATACCAGTACGAATATCAAATTTAGTTTTGGTATGGTATTGTACCAATATTGGTCAATCTTAATTTGAATAGTTTAAAAAAATCATAAAATAGTCCCTAAATTTTTCTAAAATTGTAAAATAGTCTCAATATATTTTGATATATAATTTATAATTTTATATCAACTTTGTCTTCAAAGATTATAATAATAAAATTTTGAAATAATAAAAATCTACTTATTTTTATTAATATTACTTTTCACTTGTTTCATATATAAACAATATCCAGAATTAATAGAGAAAAGATCGTTTATCATCATACAAATATAGAACTAAAGATAATATAAAATACTTAAAATTTTATAATTTCGTCACATAATAAAGAATAATTACATCAAAACATTAAATATAAAGAATAATAAAAATCTATTGCTCCGTAACTATTACAACAAGAGTTTGTACCTAGGAACACAATCAACTAAAAGTGAAAATTGAAACAAAAACATTTACAATTAAAATTTTATAAGTATATTGCATATATAGAATTTATCATATGCATCAAATATAAATGAAATTTAAAAAGAGAAAAAAATGAAAATCTGAGACTTTGTTTAGTCGAATATTAACTCAAATCATATGATCCTGATTCTCATTTAATACAAAACATTCATCAATAAGAGGAGTTTTATCATCACCGTCATTTAAATTTATTCCATTAAATAACATTTTAATACTTTCTCATCGAAGATTATTTCCCAAGTTACTCTCATCTATCAAACTTGGTACCTCAGAAACTCAATTCGCTAAAAGATCAATATTAACACGACAAATTGGATCTACAAAATTACTCGTTCTATTAATAGCCCTATTAAAATATTAAAATTAAATTATTAAGAAATTACAAGATATTATATTAAACTTAATAATGATAATGATATACCTTTTTTGAAGCTTTAAATTATATAGAATAAAGACCAGATCATTTAATTTTTGTATTCCAATCTATTCCTTTTTTGAGAATGGGTGAATTCAAATATGCTCCGATTCATTTCACATTCTGTTGCACTCATACATTTACTCAAAATTCAAATTAAAAACCTTTCCAATTCTAGGATATCACTTTCGAATTAATTCCATTAAGCTACTATAAGATAACAAAAACAACATTATAAACAAATAACGTAATGATTAATTTCCAACAAATAACAAAAGTGAAAAAATATAAACCTAGAATAAGTTTGTCTCTTTGATGAATAACAATGGACTCAGAATCACCATATAAACGTCTATTTGTGAGCTTAAAAGATCTTACATCATCTCATGAGCAATAATTATTATAATAGTTAATAGCATTCCTCTATCAACTTTAGCTTTCTTTGTAAAACTTGGTTTAAAATAGACACTAAGATTTAAAAATATCTCAACTGCAAACAACAGAGAATAAAGTTATTTTTTCTATCTCTCATTGATGACTATAAGATAAGGTATGTACAAAGAAGACTTATTTTTCATATCTTGATTGCTTCCTTTGCCTCTCCTAGCATCATAAAAATAACCCATTATTGCTTTCTCATTACTGTTAGCAAGATGAAGTATTCTCACCAAAGACTCATAAACTCGAATGACAAATTGACTTTGAGACCAAAACTTATGATCTTCAAGTATAATTATGGAAACCTCCAATCTAGCATTAAACCTAGCATGCTGAGATGCAATCTACTTATTAACAACAACAACATCAACAACAACCCAGTAGAAGTCCCGCTAACTAATAGAGAGACTATTTAGACCCAAATGAAGAAAAAATATATTAAAATAATAAAGTAATAAAAATAAAATAAAATAAAAATGGACATAAAAGATAATAAAAATAAAATAAATAAATACATATAATTAAACATATAAAAATAATTAATACAATATATAATACAATAATAAAGAACAAGGTAAAGAATAAAATAAAAGATAAAATAAGTAAATAAATACACAAATAAGAAAGAAGATAAGTAAATAAATAAAAAATAAGCCATCATAAGAAAATGTTTAGGCTAAGTAATGAAAAGTTTAGGCTAAATAACTAAGAGAGAAATACTACATATTAAATGTTTAGGCTAAATACAAGACATAAGACTTGAAGAAAAATGTTTAAAAGATCTATAAGAAAAAGCATGACCTCTCTATGTGAGATCCTTTACCCGTATCTTAGTATGCTGAAGTTTTCTAAAAAGTGCCATGTCCTCAGTAAGTTCCAGTAGAGCCATATCATCTATGATCAAATCCTTCTAGTGCTTCTTAGGCCTTCCTTTTTTTTCTTTATGGTTTCTAAGTATAATCTTCTCATATATCCTCACAGGAGCATCAAGATGTCTCCTTTTGACAAGTTGGAGCCACCTAAGCCTTATTTCTCTTAATTTTTCATTAATATTAGCCACATTTAATTTGGCTCTTACTATTACATTCATGACTTTATCTCTTATAATAAGGTTGGATATCCAACGGAGCATCCTCATCTTTTCCACCATTAATTTATGACTATGCACCTGTTTGATGGGCTAACACTCTACCCTATGAGTATGGTCGACCTTATCACTAAATGATATAATTTTTGAGCTTGAATGGTATCTTTTTGTCACATAAAACTTTTGATACACTTCTCCATTTAATCCATCCTAAATCTTCATCAATCTTTTCATTGCTTTGGATAATAGATCTTAGATACTTGAAACACTTTTTCTGTGGTATAAATTTTGAACCACTTTACCTCTACATCAAAAGCTACCTTATAACCTGAAAAGTTACATTCTAATTACTTAGTCTTGCTCAATTTAAAGTCTTTAGACTCGTATCCCTCTAAATTTTTAGTTTGACATTGACACCCTCTTTTGTCTCATTCACTAAAATAATGTCATCAACAAACAACATATATCAAAGCATGTCCCTTTAAATATTCTTGATGAGCTCATCCGTCACTACTACAAATAAAGAGAGAGTCAATTAGGAGCTTTGGTATAGCCCAATATCAATAGAAAAAATGCTCTGTATCTCCTCCTATCGTCCTTACTCTAATCTCTACACCTTTATATATATATATATATATATATCCTTAATAACCCGTATATAGGTCATAAGAACTCCCATAACTTCTAAATACCTCCACACATATCCTATCATAAGTATTCTCTAAGGCAATAAAAAAATATAGGTTACACTATCTTTCCTTCTAATATTACATTAATCTTTTAAGGAGATGTAAAGCTTTTATCGTGGACCTTCTTGGCATGAAGCCAAACTGGTTCTTTAAGATAGGGGCATCCTTTCTCACTCTCTTATCAATAACCTTTTCCCATAACTTTATGGTGTGACTAAATGGTTTGATGCCTCTATAGTTGTTACAACTTTATATGTCCCCTTTGTTCTTGTATAGAGGAATTAGCATACTAAGTCTCAACTCATTTGATATTTTCACAGACTTAAGGATCATATTAAAAAGCTTGGCTAGCCATGTAAGACTCTCTTTTTCTATGCTTTTTCACACCTTTATGGATATCTCATCAGGCCTTACTGTCCTTCCACTCTTTATTTACCTTAAAGCTCTTTTAGTTTCTTCCTTTATGATCTGCTGGCAACAAGTAAAGTTATGATAACTCTCAGATGTGCTAAGATCACCTAAATAGATGTTGTCCTCTACTCTTTCATTAAAAAGACTGTGGACGTATCTTTTCCATCTTCTCTTGATGTCATCTTTAGCCATAAGCACCTACTATGCTTTGTCTTTTATACAATAAACTTGATATAAGTCTCTTCTTTATGTTCAATAGCTCTCACCAACTTAAATATATCCTTTTTTATATCTTTAGTTTCTACTCGTTGATATAATTTCTTCTATTGCTTTTAGCTTCTAAGGCTATCTTCTTTGCCAGTTTGTAACTTTGTCTATTAACTACCTTTTTCACATTTGTGGTGCTATCCAATAAATCTTTATAGGCAACCTTTTTGATCTTAATCTTTTCTTGTACATCTTCATTCTACCACTAAGAATTTGTCTTAATATCCCTAAGCCTTTTATAAGCGCCTTAAGATCTCTTTTTCTACATTTCTTAAAAGAGTTATTACTCTCTCTTTCATCTGGTTGGCATCTCCTTATTATTTATGTTCATCTCCATATATTACTGTATCCTTAAGTTATTCCACGATACCCCTTTTCAAATTCAACCATCTAACTCTAGTACACCTTTTAAGGCTTCTCTTCTTCATCTATCCCTTAATTATAATGTCCATAACTAACAATCTACATTGAGTTGATAAGCAAACATTAGGTATCACCTTTAATCCTCAAAACTAAGTCGATCACTCTACTTCATAAAGAAGTAGTCAATTTCAATTTTCGTGGTTCTTTTATTGAAATTCACTAGGTGCTCCTCATTTTTCTTAGAAAGTCAGTTAGATATCACTAACTCAAACACTATTGCAAAATCTAACGAAGCAATCCCACTATTATTCCTATAACTATACCCAAAACCTTCACAAGTCCATAAATATTTGTCTAAAGTTACCCCTGTATGACTATTAAAGTCTCCTCCTAGTATAACTCTCTCTTCAGGAGAGATTTGCCAAATGACCTCATTTAGCTCTTCCTAGAATTAGTTACAATTCTTGTAATAGTAGGACAACATAAATTTCTACCATTGGTGAAGTCATTTCTCATTAAATTCAAGACCTATGTATGATTATAAATGAACTTTGTCACTCTTTTGCTTTCTGCATAGTCTCATCAATGATAAGAAATTATCTAGCATCTCCTATATTTTCCAACATCAGATCAATGTAATGTGCAACATAATGGTTCCAATTAAAAGAATGATAATTGCTTTATAATCTTCTTCTAGTTGCTTTGTAAGCAGAATCATTGTTAGTAATAAACTGAATAATATTTTTTTAGCCCACCTTCATTCACAACTTTATCAAATATATGAAACAAAGTATTAACATTTCAAACAAATCCAAATGCATTGATAGACTTCCAAAACATTGTAACCTTTTTAGAGTAAACCAAAATATTGATAATAGGCTCTTGTCTTTTGTTTTTCCAAACATCACATATGATTGAACATCCATAAATAGCATATAAATTTTCCTCTATAGTCATCAATTAAAGGAACTTTATATCTTAGACTGTAAGAGGCAATATCATCCACTACAAACTGGTAATAAAAAGATTGGGTAGTATTGAATGTTGTACCTACATTATACCACCATCTAGCCATTGCCATGTCCATATTATGAGTTGTTTCTTTAGATTATAAGGCACTATGAATTCAAGGTTGAGCTCTAAGAGTTGTTCATTATGTAAAAAAATTAGCCATCTATATTTTTTTCCTCACATCAGGTGCATCATTCCCTTTTTTTTGGATAGTAATACCACCTTTAGCATCACCACTATCATCTTGATCATCGTAAAATGAACTTCTACTACCAATTTTGTAATTTAGTCATTGCCTTCTATCTTATTCATGTTGATACTCTTCATGTAAAGTCTTCATTTGTCATTTCACATCATGACTCACTTTTTTCCAAAGCTCCACATCACTTTGATACTGGCTAAATGCTTCTTTAATATTGTAGTGATTTCTCCACCTTTCAAATACTTATTACAATACAAACAAATGATATGGTTCTTCATTTAAGGAATAATCTAACATGAGCCCAAGTTGGATTATCAAATATTCCTGAAAGAACTGTCCTCCATTTATCTGTAAAATAAATAGAGACATAGGTCAACAACAACTTCTTAAAAATCATATGACATAGGCATGCAAGTGAACTTCATGAACTTATATAAATGATTCTTTAAGAAATTTGAGGCTTAAGCAAATTCCATCTGCAAAACTCTCATGCTGTATGAGTACAATTCAACAACAAAGTCATCACCACAACTCATCACAAAAGATTACATCATTCAACTAAAAAGTCATAACTATAACTCATTTTGTATGAATATATAATTCAACCGTAAATTCATAACTTTAATCTATCTTGTGTCAGTACAACTGAAAAAGAAACTATAACCAATTTTGTGTGATTACATAACCTAAACATAAACTCACAATTATAACTCATTTTATATGATTACATAATTCAATCATAGATTCACAACTATAACTCATTTTATGTGATAACATAATCCAACCATAAATTAATCTATTTTATATGATTACACAATCCAATTTATAAATCGTTTTATGACAACTACTTTGTGACAATATATAATATAACCCAATTTGTGCACAAAATAATTATAATCTTTCGTTCACTAATTTTTATCTTTCATTCATTAATTTTTCACTAACTTTTCATTCTCTATTAGAAAAGCATTTTATTCACTAATTTTAATCAACACAGACATAAACTACAACTTTACAAGAGACACCTTAATAATTAATTTAAATAAGACAACACAATATCTCATTCAGATTTTCATATCCAAATCAACAGTAATACACTCCACAATCCATATTCCTCAAATATCAGAAACATTTTAGTGAGAATTATAGTTGTGAGTTTATTAATTCATTCAATACCTAGAAACACACACAAATGACAAATTTTTTTATGGACTTACTGTAAAAGAGAAATTGTTGTAAAAATCCACCGGTTTAGAGTAGGTTTGCAGCTAAATAGGACTTAAGGAATAGTAATGAACACATAAATTTTACATGAAAAAACTCCAAATTAGAGTAAAAATCACGAGCAAAGATAGAAGAATTTTACTAATAAAAAATAGAGAATTACAAAGAAAACTAGACCCATAAAAATACACAAAATATTTTTATCTCTCTTTGTCTTTCTTTTCTCTCTCACCTTTACATCTCTCCTCTCTGCTAATGAGATGCACTCTCTTTATTTATCTCTTACCTATTTATAGGCAGAAGATTGAAGGTATGGTTGGCCAAATTAGCCAACCATTATTTGTCTTATTAGGCATATTAGGCACCCAAATTCGGTGCCTAACATGCCAAGCCTACTAAGTTTAACAATTCTCCCATTTGAAGATTTGATTAAGAATCAATCATATCTTCTAACAATTCTTTCTATCTTGCTGCTTCATGTTGCTTACGTCTCTGTCAGGCCAATTGAGGATTGACACTACATAAACTTGTTAGCATTGATTGTTTTTGTTATAAAATCTGTTAGGTTATCCATTGTATGAATTTTTTGCATGTCCACTGTTCCTTCTTCCACTTTCTTACGAATGAAGTGATACTGAACTCGAATGTGCTTTGTCTTTGAATGAAATGTTGGATTCTTTGCAAGATGCAAAGCACTCTGACTATCGCAATACAGAGTAATATTCTCTTGTTTATTCTCAAGTTCTTCCAACAACATCTTCAACTACACTGCTTCTTTACTAGCTTGTGTAGCTGTTATATATTCTACTTCTATTGTTGACGTAGCCACAACTAACTTTAGTTTTGAAACCTAGCTTATAACTCCTCTAGCTAGTGTAAACACATATCCTGTAGCAGATTTACTTTTATCAAGATCACTTGTATAATCAACATTAACATATCCTCTGATAGTAAAATATAATCCTCCATAACATAATGTAACATCTGAGGTTTCCTTGATATATCTGATAATCCTCTTAACAATATTTCAATGCTCTTGACTAGGATTCGCCATGTATCGACTAACTACTCCCACTGTATGTGTAATATCTGGTCTTGTACAAATCATAGCGAATATTAAGCTTCCCACTACTGATGAATACGGTACTCGAGACATCTCCATCCTCTCTTCTTCATTGGTAGGACTCATATTTAAGGATAACTTGAAATTAACAAAAAGAAGGGTATAAATTGATTTACAATCTTGCATGTTGAATCGACTGCAAGATCTTCTTCAAATAATTCTTCAGATAAAGTCAAGTCTTCCTATTTTTTGTCTCAGTAAATTTTTATCCCTAGAATCTTTTTGTTTTTCCTAAGTCCTTCATTTCAAATTCCCTAGCCAATTATGCCTTCAATTCTTTGACACGATCATTATTGGGGCCTATTACTAATATGTTGTCTACATATAACAGCAAGACTATAAAATCATCTTTCTCAAACCTCTTGAAATATGCACAAGGCTCTTTGTCCTTAGTTAAAAGATAGTATGCAATATTGCTCTCCATAATATGATCTGAGTGCCAGCTTGGTGCTCTTCTTGTGTGAGTTGATCTCTGAGTATCTGAAACATTAGATTCGACTGATTCTTGCTCCTCGTGCTCTGGTGCAGCTTCAGAAGAATCATTTTTATCAAATTCCCTTTCCACCTGTACTGTTGTAGTCTCTGAATTCTCTTTTGAAGTGCTAACATCTTTTGTTTGCTCTTGATCATTATCTTCCAAGAAAATAACATCTCTGCTGATAACAATCTTGTGGGTAGTGTGATCCCACAGACAATACCCCTTTACTCCTTCATCATATCCCAAGAAAATACATCTTTTGGATTTTGGATCAAACTTTGTAGTTTCTTGGGCATTAAACATCACATAAGCAGGACTTCCAAATATATGGAGTTTGGAATAATCCACTGGTTTACCAGTCTACATCTCCATCAACGTCTTCAATTCAATTGCAGTTGATGGAGCTCGATTCACCATATAACAGGTGGTATTAACTGCTTCTGCCCAGAATTTCTTATCTAAGCCTGCAGTTCTCAACATCGCTCTTTTTCTTTCCAACAGTGTTCTATTCATCCGCTTTGCTACTCCATTTTGTTGAGGAGTGTATGCCATCGTGAATTACCTTTTATAAAATTCATCAAATTCTTTATTAGTATATTTGCCTCCATTATTTAAGTGCACACACTTGATCTTATTACCAAACTCAAGTTCCACTCGTGCTTTGTAAAATTTAAAAGTTGGAAATACATTTTCCTTCCTCTTGATAGGAAACACCCAACATCTCCTCAAATAATCATCAATGAATGATGCAAAAAATTTTGCTCCTTTTATGGATGTAACTAGTGCTTGCCATACATCAGAGTGAATCAATTCTAGAATTTATTGCTTCTGAACTTTGATGTGTTAAACTTCAATCGATGTTGCTTACTCATAATGCAATGCTCACAGAAGGGTAGTGATACCTTTGTGAGACCTAGAAGTAGATTCTTCTCTGCAAGTATCTTCATTCCTTGTTATGATATATGTCCAAGTGTTTTATGCCAAATCATTGTAGATTTGTCATCTGGACTAGTCACCGCAACGGACGCCTCTCTTTCTTACAAAGTTACTCCCTTCAGTATGTACAGATTTGCAACAATCTTCTCTACTTTCATAAATGTCAGCGCTCCTTTAATCACTTTCATGATCTTGTTTTGAATCTCAAATCTAAAACTGAGATCATCTAGTTGTCCTATAGGTAACAAATTCTTCTTTAGGCCCTCCATATGTCTCACTTTTTTAATAGTTTGAGTTATCCAATCATACATCTTTAACTTGATGGTGCCGATACCAACGATCTTTAGAGTTTGATCATTACAGTTGTACTGAGATCCCCCAGAGACAGATTCATACTGATGGAACCATTCTCTTCGAGAGGTTATACGAAAAGTAGCTATTGAATCGAGAAATAGAATCTTTCTTATTCAGATTCCAATAATCCTTCTTCAGGTTCTTGCCACAATTGTAGCACTCAAAATTCTTCTTACTCCTGGATTTTGATCTACCATGACTATCACTCCCACTTGGGTCACGTTCTATTGATCTTCCTCTCGTCACCGCCAAGGCATCCGTTTGTTGCGAATTTGTCAGCCTATCTTCCTTACTTTTATGCCTACTCTCTTCTTCCAAATTAGCAGCTGCAATATTGTCGAAGACTAGAGTGTCTGTGTTGTTTGTTAAATTGATGATGAGTTGACTATAGTAGACTTTAGAGTAGAAGTTCCGCACGTTCACTTATCTCTATTGTGTGCCCCAATGAAGTGAGTTGGGCAAATAGAGTATTTAAAGTATTTAAGTGCTCTGTCACCGAAGTGAATTCTACCATACGTAAAGTGTATAGTTTTTCTTTTCAGAAAATTTTGTTATGGAGTGATTTGTCCTTGTACAATTTTGTGAGATAATTCCAAATCTCTTTTGTCGTCTTCTTCTCCTCTATGCTTGACAACCCCTCATCTGCTAGTGCTAGATGAAGATTTACAATAACATTCTCATCCATTTCATTTCAGTTATTATCATCTATGAATGTTGTTGGGCTTTCGCTGATGGCTGCTAAACAGTTATCTTTTCTCAAGGTAGTGTTCATCTTCAACTTCCACAATAAAAATTACTCTCATTGAACTTTTCAATCTCAAATTTTGCTGCTATTGCTTTTATCACGAACATAATTTTGGCTCCTACTATTTCACATGAATAGTACCCATATGTATGAATAGTTCTGTATATGTGAATAATATTGTACACGTGAATAGTACTTTATACTTGAATTATAATAACTACACAGTTTAATGCAAAAATAAATGCATGAACAATTGTCACCTTTTGTAGTTACTATTCACCAACTTTTGTTGTGCTCACCCGAACTCCAAAGGAATTACGCTATAAAATTTGTTGTAATTTTTTCAACTAACTCTGATACCACTTGTTGTAAAAATTGTCCAGATTAGAGTAGGTTCGCAGCTAAATATGATTGAAGGAATAGTAATGAATGCACAAATTTTACGTAAAAAATATCTAAATTAGGGTAAAAACTACGGACAATGATAGAAGATTTTATTAGTGAAAAATGGAGAATTACAAAAAAAAAATTAGACACACAAAAATACACAGAAAATTTTTGTCTCTTTTTGTCTTTATTTTCTCTCTCACCTTACATATTTCTTCCCTGCTAATGAGACGCACTCTCTTTGTTTATCTCATAACCATTATTTGCTTTATTATGCATGTTAGGCACCCAAATTCGGTACCTAACACGCTAAGCCTGCTAAGTTTGATAGAAATTACTTAAGTTTTTAGGAATTGTCGAGAAATAGGAAAAATATAAAATAATCTGAAAGCTTTCAATCATTAATGGAACAACGTTTATATTGTGACGTCTCCTTTAACATATACTTGTGCTTGTTAAATAACTTTTGTTACGGAGTAGAAAGCGGGACATGGAATGCTGAAAGAACTGATGTTGGGTCATTACAAAACATTAAACATTAGTTAATGTTACTGTGGTAGTGGAGAAAGGCCAATTTCACCGTCGATAGTGAAAGTTGTATATGATAAAGAGATGCTAGTGACCTTCCACTCATTGGGAAAATCAACTCGATTAATCTACGATTCTAAAAGTGAGACACTTACTCTCTGCTTGTTGGTCCACCCTTTCAAGCGTCTAACAGTTGTCCTCGCATGACGTTTAAGGCATTAAGGTCCTGTCATAAAAATAGGGCACTTATTATGCACTACTATAAATTAAATTATGTACTTGCTCAATTTTTATCTTTAATCCGTGACTTTATCGTGCGTTCATTCATCAATCCAGCTAGCGGGATTAGGCACCTCACTTTTTTTTAAAAAAAATATATTGGAAAGGATAATTGGAAGGACTTGTTGCACGTGTAATTTTAACCAAATGTTAACAACATTCAAAACGTGGGAGCCTTGGAATGGGTCAAAAGTTAAAAGTTTTATAAATGGTAGAGAAAAAGAAAAAAAGAGGTGAAGAAACTATGTAGTATTTGGATCTGTACAAATTAAACCAATCACTTATGTAGAACAACATTCAAAACGTGGGAGGCTTGGAATGGGGTTAAAAGTTAAAAGTTTTATAAATAGTAGAGAAAAAAAAAACGAAGAAACTATGTAGTATTTAGATCTGTACAAATTAAACCAATCACTTATATATATATATTAAGTTAAAAGGTAAGAATAATTTTGTGAATAAAATGAAAATTTAAAAATTAAAATTGAAAAGTTTAAAGGTCATATCTGAATTGTATACAAATTTTAATTTTTTTCTATATTATATAGTTGTTTAACAAATTAAAAAAATATGAGTTTATGAACTAAGTTTAAATTTGAAGGTTTTCGAAAGATGGAGTTTGACTTTGAAAATAAAGCTCGTTGAATCACTCAAATAAACTTTAAGTTTAAAAACTTTTTTGTACTTCAATTAGACATGGACAGGCTTAATAGCATAATAGCAACAAGAGGGTGAAAGTAACTGCTAATTGATTAATGGACATTGACCCATTAATTGTAAACACACGTATTTACCACAAATACGTTCAAAGATTGCGTGGGAGCTACTTTGGATTTACCACAAATTAAATTATTAAAATAATTAAACAAGTACTTGAATGCTTATTACAAACTAATTTTATTGAACTATTTCAATTATGAGAATCTCAAATGTAATATGATTTGTATTATGTAAATGTACCTATTATGATGGTTATATAATTTATTCTTAAACTTAAAATTATCAAAGCATCTTATATAAGAATTATTATGTTCTGATGATACTTATGACTTATTTTATTGATGATAATTTAGTCAATAGTACTAAGATATAGTATGCATTATATTGAGACATTTAAGTTAGTTAATGAAGTAGAATAATTAAAGAAAATGTTCTATTGTTATTAATTAGTAATAGTTTAAGAAATTATCTCTCCAGAGTGAATTGAGATTTAGAAAGACTATTTTCAAATATCAATTGTATGTTAGTTTCTAATTAGTAAGAACAAACATAATTATATTTAAATAAAGTAGATACTAATTTCATGCCTTATATCTAATTAAAATATTATATGACAAAAATGATATATTGTACATTATAATTAATCATGCATAGAAATATTAAGACAAACTATTTTGATATTCCTAATATTTAAATAATCTCAATATATTGTTAGATATCAATATATGATTCCAAATTATTTAATTATAAGATTAATGATAAACTAAGAGGATTTTGTTTGATCGAATTCTAATTATGAATTATGAATTAGAATTAGAATTTATAATTATTGTCAATATATTATAAACTTAACAAGTCACATATAATCAAAGAGAAAATTTAATTTGGTTAAGTTAGAATATGGAGTTTAAGAAACTTGAGAGATCAAAAATGAAATATTTGATTTACTAAAATTTAATTATAAGTATAATTAGATTTAGACGTCAAAATTATCTTTAACCATTTTTTATTCATTTTCAATTTTTTCTATTAAAAATATCTTAAAGAACATGATAAAAAATTTATTTCATCAAGCATGTGATCTAATCTCAATTAGTTTTCCAACGACTTGTCCCATTTCCTGTCACTTTACATGTTTATAATCTTCTCGAATTTGCAAACCCACAATAAAAAAATGATGTGTAACAACTTTTGTTTCAGACTTCACTAGGATTCCTCCTATAGGTTTCCCATTTCTCAATGTATTATAAAATTGCTGTATGTAGCTTTGTTTATCTCTTTTCTCAAAAGTCTAAGTATGACACTTTATTTTTTTTATTTTTTTTATTACTATCCCGGCTTCGCCGGACGAATCCTAAGCCCCTACGACCCCACCCCAAGAGCCTAGAAGATGTAAATCTGAAACTCCAAGATCCCTCAGGTTCTTACGTAGCCTGTATACTTCTGCGCACAAGGAGTCTTCACATACTTGATTGTTCAGCTGATGATTGAT
>JANZLC010000001.1:13588543-13618292 GCA_026413385.1 Erythroxylum gracilipes
GCAGGTGCCGTCGAGGGTGGGGGTGGGGGGAGGGGGTGCAAAGGGGTCGATGAAGGAGTTTTAAGAAAAAAATTTAAGCAGAAATGCCCTTGGAAATTTTAAAATTTCTGATATCGACTAGTATATGACCGATATTTTGAATACCGACCAATACCAACCGAAGCAGGTCGATATAGATAGGTATATGAACTCGGATACCGAAGCATCCCTCTCTATACCACTTTTTGTTCGGTACAATATGATTTTCGTAACACTGTTTTCTCCATTTGCCTTGTTAAGGATGTATATTTTGTTTGAATATCTTTTTAAGGGCGAGGATTTGAAGAAATAAGAGGAGCTTCTCTCACAAGCTTGAAGCCATGAAGTTTGGTAGTTCTTATACCTAATTTTATAGCATGTTTTACTCGTTAGGGCAGTTTGATAAAGTTAATTTCCCCTCTTTGTATTTATGCTCTCTGGTTCTTGCACTAGTCAAGCCCTTTCTCTTAAAAAAATAGTTATAAATACATTTTAAAATTTGCAAAAAAGAGAAATCTTTTTTGTACACGAGGCTCATTCAACAACAACACCACCACTCAGTAGGAATCCTGTTGAGGCGCAGGATCTAGGTAGGTCTAGTGATACACAATCTTGTAGAGGTTGTTTTCAAATGATCAGGGAAAAATAAATAAATAAATAATAAATAATAATAATGAAAAATCCTAATTAAAAATGATAATAATAATAATATATAATATATAATAAAATGGTTGAAAATGTAAATAAATAAATAAATACAGATAATAATAAATATATAAAATAAAATAAAAAAGAAAAATAATACTTCAATCATTTACAAATACTTCTTTCTTTAAAATGAAAAAGTAAGGCATAAACTGTAGACGAAGGCAACAACGGGCTTGGACTGCCAAACCCGCAAGCCATCGTTTTCTTTGCCCTCTCAATATTCTCTTCTTCTTCCTGGTCTCTTCTCTTGCTACTTTCCCCATGATTTGAGGACACCACTCCATAATCACGCAGCTTTCTTCGTTGATATCTTTATTTCTCATCCTCTAATATTATTCGCTCCTGCTCTCAATTTCCTCTTCTAGTAAGAGTCTGCGCTGGTGGTTGTTGGGACTCTTTGAGTTATTAGAGTAATCTGAGAGAGTGAAAGAGAGCAAAACAAATATATAGCAATGGATTCCCAAGTGATGATGGCGCTTGCTCTTTCTCTTTTGGGTGGATTAAGCACTTCAATAGGTCTGTTATCCAAAAGACTTTTGCGTTGCCCTTGTTTCATGTACTTTGGATTACCAGAGATTTGTTTTTGTTTTTCCCCAACGATTGACATATGCTCGTTTGGCTAAATGCTACTCTTCTATTTCGACTTCAATTACGCCACAATTGGTTGGTTTTGTTTAAAATGAATGATTTGAAATAAAGATAAAAGAATATGATGGCTCACAAGTGTTCAAGCATTGCGTTCTTTACATTGTTACTGTTTTGCAAAAGGTTTTAAGTTTTGGCCTTGTGTATGAATTGTCGGCTTTTCACTGCCTGAAAGTACCAGCTTGGTCTTCATGAACAAAAGTTCTAATGCAGATTGGGGACGTGCTCTGTTCTCTTTATTTCCGACCTAACACATTACATAGCCATACTAGGCTAATAATTGTGTAATGAGCCAGAAGAGTTTTGTTCTTAGCAGTCATTACGTAGAACATGTGTTTAAGTTCGAACAATTTCATCTATTTGCCACTTCCTGTTTGGTGAACCCAGGTCCAGCTTAGGTCTATTTTTGTTCTAATGAGTAATATCGCTTCATGAAACAGGTGCGCTATTTGTAATTATTAGCCAGGCACCCAACTTGAAGATGCTTGGGCTTTTACAGGTGATTCTCGGGAGCTGAATTCTATAT
Source organism: Erythroxylum gracilipes (assembly GCA_026413385.1). NCBI lineage: Eukaryota > Viridiplantae > Streptophyta > Magnoliopsida > Malpighiales > Erythroxylaceae > Erythroxylum > Erythroxylum gracilipes. Next base: position 13,590,441 of record JANZLC010000001.1, read on the forward strand.
TTTATGATTAAGGAAAGACTGGTGCCTTGTTAATTTCTTTCTTGCTTCTTCACCTTGGGAAGGATTCTTTTATGAAGTTTTGGTTTCTCTTGTTGATTTTGTTGCTTAGATTTTCTTTTTTTAGGACTAGCCAATGTCATATTGGGCGTAAATTTTATTCATTTTACTTCGTTCATTTGGTTGATTAATTGTAGGCTGCTGGAAAAAATATTGAGTTACCTTTAGTGGTCTAAAATTGGATCGTAACTGGATAGAATTTCTTGGGTTAAGGTTGTTTAAACTTCTCTTTCAGGGTTTTGCTGCAGGCCTGATGCTGAGTATATCTTTCCTAGATTTGGCTCATAATGCCATAAATTCTATTGGCTTTTTGAAAGGCAACCTGTGGGTAAGCTATATCGGTAATCGCTATTGGATTCTATTGACATTCTGTATTTCTTTTAATTTACGTAAATGCATTCTGGGAGTTGTGGTGTCTCTGCAGTTTTTTGGAGGTGTTCTTTTCTTTGCTATTGTTGCCAAATTCATCCCAGAGCCAGCGTTTACCCCAGAATCAGATGCTAAAAGCAAAAAGGTTAGGGCAATCTATTCACCTAATTTACTGGCTGACATCATTTTAGTTGGCATTTTGTGGTTCTTAATGCAGCTAAGTTATTGGAAGGTGTTTTGACAGTTTTACACTATGCTTGGTAACAGAAAAATGGGGATGTTGGGGGAAAGGACATTATGAAAAAACATCGTCGCCAAGTTTTATTCAGCGGCATTATCACAGCAATAGGTATTCCTACCTGACAACTCTAGCTTAGTTGCTCCATAGTTCATGGAGTTGGAAACTCTAATTTTCATTTTGGACAGAAGATACACTAGACATAACTTTAAATAAAGGGTCATAGTATTTTAGAACGGATGTATACTTTATTCTGGATCTCAGAATCTCTTAAATCAAAAGAGGTTCTAGGGAACTTATGTTACTTTTCTGATTGAACTGATCTCTTCATTGATGACTTGCAGGCATAAGCTTGCATAATTTTCCGGAGGGGATGGCTGTTTTCCTTGGGTCAATGAAGGTAGTATGGGTAATAGTGGATTGGTTTTATGACTAAAGTACTCTATCCGCAACTAAGTTAATGGAAGAGTTGATGTTCAATTATTACTTAGAACTATTGGTCCTTTCCACTAGCTGAGAGAACTGTATTCTTTCAAATATTATTTGTCTTGTAAACAGCTACAACTAAGGATACTCCATAAACATATCAAACTTTGTAAATCTATAGTGATATACCTAAATACCTGACATTTCCTGTGAAGACATCTAATCTGCCAGATGTTTTAACAGAACAAGTGTTACTATTCTCATTCCTTTTAGAATATGTCATTTGCAACTAGAAGCAATCAATTATTCTATTACATATCTAGTCTTGAGATCCCATCCATGACGAGACTCAAGTTTGTTGTTTTCTTGCACACTTCTTTTACAGGGCCTACGCGTTGGTCTTAACTTGGCCTTGGCCATTGCTTTGCATAACATTCCCGAGGTATGCACCTTCATACAATTTTTCTCTTGAGTTCAATTCCTCTTCCATGACTTCTAAAGTGTCTAGGTCAACTAATTTATATATTGATTATCAGCCAATTGGTTTCAGGAAGTTGAAAGATTGCCCAACCCAAAAGAAAGTACATTTTATTGAGGGTGCACTTAAGTGCAATTATCTTGGGGTCTCATGCTTTAGATGCTATTAACGCTACATATGAGATTGAGACTAATAGCTTCAATTTCCAAGCTCATCAACTTGTTCTTCTTCTATGATCATGCCTTTTCAGATTAATCAATTAAAACCATGTCCCCGATAGAGATATAAATTTCTTTAGACATGTACAATCTCTCATACCCAATCTACCAATACTTAGCTCCAAGAGGATCTCCTTTAATGTCTTTCAATTATGCTGTCGAGGAAAAATCTTGAAAGTGGAACACTAAACAATTTTCTATTCCTTTTTATTTTGCGGGTAAGGGGTTGGAGTCTAGAATCCAACAATTGTGCTCAAGTTTCACTTTCTTGATAAGTGTTGTTTCTTCCCTCTGCTTGTTCCTCTCATTTCTCACAGCTGCAGAATTGCAAACTGATGCTTTTCTGAGAATTATTAAGAGAGTGGAACATAATTTCTCAGCTTGCCATTTGAGATCATATTTTCACATCTTTTCATATGGATCAGAAATGGTCTTGATAGAGAAGTTTAAAGCCTTGCTAATAATAATAGTTGCATATGTTTGCAATAAATTGGGAGCTAGTAGTCAAGATTCTAGGAACTTGGTTCAAATTAGGTGCCTTCTTATATCAAAAGAATTCATAGCTCCAGTCCCATGTTTCAGATAACAAAAGCAGTCTTCTGGTTGATCAGTTACCTTAAGAGAGAATTTCTGAATGCACCTAACTTCTATTTTCGTTTTTTCAGGGTGTTGCTGTTGCACTTCCTGTTTATTTTGCCACACAGAGGTGAGTGTTTCTTTAACACTGCTCAGTTTAGCTAGTTGTATTGTGTAAAAATTCTCCTTAAGACGCATTATGATAAGCATGTTTCAATTGATACCAAGTCTAAATTGATTTTACTGAGAAGAATGGTTGGAAATATACTGGCAATATTGTCAAGACATACATGTGAGGTGGAAATTATTGTGTTTTTGGCTGTGTGCTATTAATTAGAAGTGAGATTATGGTGGAAGGTTCTGTTGATTGGTATGCTAAGACTTCTCCTGCTAATATTCAGGGTGTTCCTAAAATTGGCCAAGCATATTTGTCTTGGGAAGAAGACCTAGCAAATTTATGTAGTCAGTGATGTTGATAACGAGATATAGTGATGCCACTATGTCGATTTATGTAGTCAGTGATGTTGATAACATCCATTTCTAGTACTCATATTATTGGTTTTAAAGTCATTTAGAGAAAAAGAATCCTTCTAACAACTCTAAGCTCATTGATTTCTATTGGATAACTTTAATTGCACTTTATTCTCTGCAAATGCTGCATTCATCATTTTAATGGATGGTTGCCAAAATGTTATGTACAGACAACATATTCTAGCTGTGGCACTATCTGATGCCTGTGATTTTATGTTGGTAAAATCTATGGACGCTAGCTATTTTTGTTACTTGGTGCATTGCTCGAACAAATATATATCCATTTTACTTGTTATATTTTGCAGCAATTTAAACTATTCATTATCTACAATGCTGCTTATTATTAATCAAGTATCCTTAACTTTCAGCAAGTGGCAGGCATTCAAATTGGCAACACTTTCTGGTTTTGCTGAACCCCTTGGTGTTGTACTTGTGGGTACGTCAACTGCTTTTCATTTCACGATGCCAAAGCTCCAAAGGTTTATGATACTTGTGATATGTATATATATATATATATCTTTCACATGATTGCAGCATATCTATTCCCAAGCAGCTTAAGTCCAGAAATTCTAGAGGGTTTGCTGGGATCAGGTAAGCAAATATAGTTTATTGCTTGACATGTTTGATTCTTTTCCAGCAATTTGTCACCCTAAATCTGTATGACTCTTTCAGTTGGTGGAGTGATGGCATTCCTAACCTTACATGAGATGCTGCCTTTGGCTTTTGACTATGCGGGCCAGAAACGAGCTGTTAAAGCTGTTTTTTTTGGTATGGCATTCATGTCAGCGAGGTAATATATGCTTTTTATTACTAATTGAAAGCTTGTTATCCATTTTTTCTTTAGCATGGAATTATTTCTGTACACATTCAATTCCTTGCCTGCCTGCACGTATTTGAGGAAGGTAAAACGAACCCTCATTAATTCTCCAACACTGTTCCTTAACATTTAGAGAGAGAAAAGGAAAATAAAATAGAAAGAAGAGAAGAGAAGACGACTTCTATTATTCAGCATTATGTTTATAATACCTGTTTGTGTAAAGATTATGCCAGTGGAAAATGGGTAATATACTTGTCTTGGCTTGTTTCACATTTTCTTCATGATTTTATTTTCCGCATTTTGGTTTGAATATAGTTTCAAAAGTCCTAGAAACTTTGGCTTCCGCTGACAAATCTGTTTACAAACAATTAGCCATTTGACTGATTACTGTTCTTAAGAAATAGACTGCAAGAAGTGATTAATTGAGTTTCCACGTGCTCCTTATTTCTTTTTGACCAGGAAACACATCTAAAATGGATGTTGCCTAGAAGTTTTAGTCTGAATTAATAGTGGGCTATCCTAGCTTGCCTAAGATATAGGATTTTGCCTTGAGAAAATGAGTGGTTATGGTGATTGTGATAATAAATGTTTACAAGGACATGTAACACTCGGCACGCTTGGTCTACTGGTGGATGCTATAGTCATGTTAAAAGAAATTCTGACAATTCTCTTATGTGTTTTGCTTGGTTTGCAGCCTATATTTCCTCGAGATCAGCTTACCTGAGGAGATGAGTCTGTAGCTATTGAACAACCACGTAACATAATTGTACATTCCCAACTCTTCCATATTAGTGGGCTAGAAGAATTATCAATATAATGTATAAACCAATATCAAGGTAATTATATTATTTGTGGATGAACAGCTCATTTTATCTCCTACATATTCCCATATTTTGTATGTTTGTTCATGTACAGAGATCTTTGAACATCCATGTTACTGAAACCAAAATTGGACGACATACAAATCTTGAAAATTAAGAAAGCAAAGGCATCCTTGATGTTATTACACTGTACCTAAACTATACCTTTAAGACCTGTGTTTTAACAGAGCCTTGAGAACTTTATGACCATGATTAGAAACCGTTGAACTGCTTTTGTTTGGACCTTTTTTTTTTTTTTCCTTGTCAGAGTTGAACGGGAAGGGAACTGTTAATAGGGAGATAAGAAAACATCTACAACTTAAAAGCAAAAGAGAAGGAAAAGTGTGTCAATTAAAGCAGAATTTGAGGACATCTACCAAAGTTTCATTCAAAAGCTTTATTGGGAAGAGGAGTAAATAGACACATTAATTGAATGTACTCTTTAGAAAGCTTAAACAACAAAAGTAATAATAAAATGTACAAATAATCGAAAGCTTGGGATATTTAGTACCGTCATATGAGCATTTCACTCTACATTTCTTTCTAGCCACGTGAAGGCTACGTTAGTTGAACCCCATTGCAAAATCTTGACAAACATCTCCTCATATTGAAGCTTTGCTCCTACTACCCTGCAAAGGGAGCCACATTGCAAAATCTTGACAAGTATCTCTTAATATTTGTGTTCTGCCGAAGGACCTTCATCTTAAAAACAAATTATAATCTCATGGATAGTCAATCAAAGAACGCAGAAAAGGCTAGATCAGGTTGCCTACTCCATCAAATTTCAAGCGTATGGATTCAATTTTACAAGAGAGAAAAAGAAAGAGTTCATTGTACAAAAAAAGATGGACTTTCTTTTTATGAATTGTCTTTCATAATTGTCCTCTCTTCTCTTCTCCCGTAACTTTTGTTTTTAAACAACTTTTTTTTTTCAAAAGTGGAAAACTTTGCAACTTTTGATTGCACGTATCTAGTTTTTGGTAAAGGAGGTAAAAAGACACCCAAAATCCCCTGTACATATTACCCAATGCTAACTCTGTCCAAGTGGATCTAAGTCATCCACTTGTGTGAAACCCACATAAATGGATGACTTAAATCCAATTGGACAGAGTTGGCATTAAGTAATTTGGACAGGAAATCAACTTTTAATGAATCACTGTAACATGTGATTCACTGTTCCTCGTTTATGAAATCAACATGCCGCATCACAGAGAAGAGATCCTATTCACACTTGACAGGACGATTCAGATAACCGAAAAGCAAAAACATATTTACAGAACCCTATAGAAAAGTTCAATTACTGGAAAAACTTGACCATTTACAATCACAGGAATCCTGTTCCTGAAGGGAAATTTAGGTTCATGATTCTTCGACTCCTCAAAGCTTCCGTGCGGAAATTGGTCATGAATCAGTTTTAAGTCACATTAACCAGCATTACTTGTATCGGTCTCCAACGAACCCTGGCCTCTGTCCAACCCACTGTTGTGAACGTCAGACAAATTGTGGGAACAGCGCTGGTGTTGCTCGGAACCAGTTAAATGGCCAGGTTTCTTGAACTGAACTAAGATCATGGTCATGTTGTCACATCCTTCCCCACCAGCTGTGGGCGCCAAACACCGGTCAAATACTTTCTCACAAATTGCTGAAAGCTTATGTTCCTGGGTGGAATAGAACAACGAAACATTTGTTCGTGAATTGCATACGCATAAAGCTTTAACAAGGCTGTTCCAAACTTACAGTGTTCAACTGCTCGCGCACATAATCCACCAGTTGTTGACTTGACATGCAATCCCTAGTAGTATAGTTGCTTTGTCAGAATTTGCAAATAACAAATACAAACAAGCCAACTGGAGCACATTCACAAATTGCTTATATTTTCAATTTGAGCACTTAGTTTCTCTTTGGTCAGTTGGATAAGAAGTTCGGTTATCGCTGTGCTAGAGAAAGAGAGATGGATGAATGGTGACAGATATGGACATGAGATATCATCATCCCCATGTTGCATTAGTTTGGTTTTAGAACTAGTCAGCACTTCATGCATGCATGTACGAGGGGTCGGATTATCTCAACTCCACATTTTACGCACATTTAGTCTAGGATACAACTATTGCTTCCAAGTCCAGACTTTGGAAGAAACAAAAGGTCCTAAAAGTTGCAACTAAGAGCAGAGGCAACATACAGAAACAAGTCCTGCTGTGGTGATAGTAACAGCAGCAGCATCAACAATATTGTAACAGTAGTAATTGTACAAGCAAAGGCTTAGAAGTGTTTGGTCTGAACTGAGCGTTCCAATGAATTAATATACTGTCAAATTAGTTAATAAAAGAATTTACTTGAACCTAACAGGTATGATTTACTTGGAACCTAACAGCTAAGGATTAACAAACCTGAATTCGAGTCAACCTATACAACCCCATTAAGCCCTCTTAAGTGACACGTGTCACTCGGTGCAACTGCTTTATGAGTTGACAGCTTTAGGTTTAGAGTCGCTCTAAGGATTCCCAATTTTGCCCAAAAAAAAGTTCTACTACTGTAGTCCATTGAAAAGCTACCGAAAGAATAAGAAAAACTATGACATAATGCATGACAGCACTTACCAAATCCCATCGCAAGCAACAACAAGAAACTCATCATCATCACAGAGTTCAACCTGTTCAATCAGTACAAATGGTAAACAAGAAAAAAGTTGCGTCAGAAACACACTCGACAAAGACAAATAATCCACAATTAGGGACACAAGGGATTCAAACTAAAAGCCCTCCTTTTCCAAGTTGAGATGTGCAAGCTACTTCAAGTGATAGTATATTTATGCATTCTTATAATTAGATCAACAACTAAGACCCACTAAATTGAATCCACAAGCTCAAAGATGATGAAAAAAAGTAAAAAGCGAAATGAACAAGAACATTAAACATAAAAAATGAAGTTGCAGTATTAATGGTGCATACAGTGGTTACATCTGGATTAGCAGTAACAATTTGCTTTTCAGCAGGAAGCGTTTTGTTCTGCTTGAACTCCATGTCACCTTTAAATATTAGCATTAACAAGGTGAGAATAATTGAAGCAGAGTAGAGAAGCTTTCTTATTAAACTATGACCATTTTCACATACCAATTGCCCTTGCCAAGTTTAAACTTCCATTCACTCGCCCCACTTGGATAAAACCACCAGCCTTCAGAATCCTCTCTCTCTCAACCTCAAGTTCAGGCTTATGATCCTTGGATAAATTATATGCCTGCGCAGAAGTATTGACATGAGACACTACAGTGAAATCTGCAAAGAGACACTGTTTTGACAGTAACCATCTAAGGTCACATGGGAACACATTATCAGTATATTTACAGGTACAAAAACAAGATATCAAAATGATTTATACTCCAACTTCTCAGTTCTTTGGGCAACTTAAGTACTCTAAAGGATTTCAGCAGACATGCTTATCTTCTTCAGCAGAGAGTGCCCTCACTTGCAATTAATTGGAAGAGAAGGGAAAGAACAAAGTAGGCCTTTTAGGCTTTGACATTATTCAGTTAACAGTGAGGACAGGTATAACATGATCAAATTGTTTCAGCTAGTTTTATGCAATTATGGAGATGGACTGATGTACTTCGATAAAGTTTACAATAAGGATGTGACTTGAACATTGATCAACCTTTTAACAAGTGGTGACAGGAGGGAGATAGAGATACAGCAAAAATGAACACAATAGACTAAACGGGAAATTAATTTAATCAGCTTAACTATTGTCCTCAATAAATAGAATGACAAGTGCTCTTAACTTTGCTCAACTATGGTAGAAGTCACTTTTAGAATGGATTTCTGTCCTGCCTACAATTATTTTCATTTTTCTCACATCTGGTCTCAATAACATCTGACCAAGAATGACTGCTTGTGTAAGCAAAGATCAAATAAGTGTTCAACACAAGGAGAGAGAGGTGGTCGAATGGACATCATCTTGTTCTGAAAGCAAAATTTGTGAGAAAAGAAAATTCAAATAATGCAATTACTATATTGACATTTCTTGAGGGGAAAGAACTGTTTAGAAAGCATTACAGCTAAAACCTAATCCAATAGAGATGAAATACAATTACCTGTCCCTTCCTGGAAATAACACAACGAGAATCACCAGCATTTGCAACGATAAGTTGCTTGTCTCGAATCATTGCTACGCATGCTGTGCTTCCACAAGTTGGTCCATGAAATTCAGAATGAGATCCCTGGATTAGGAAAGCACGGTTAAATTGATAACCATTTTCACCTGCACTAACAAATCAGATGAGCTAAAAATAAAATCTCTGTCAGTTTCCTGCAATACCTCCTCAGATGACCATTCAGCAAAATGGCCATTGTCTTCACTATTCCTGGGAGGCCATATTAACCCTTCAATCATGCCAGAAACTTTATCTATCTTATCACCCAAAATAGCTAATTCCCTCCATCCTCTTTGTCCACACATCATCTCATCCATTCTGCAGGAAACACTAATAAACTTAGTAATTTATTCTACGTGGAACAATTTATCTGACCACAAACATAGCCAAAACTGCATTGCATCATATAGGTTTCAGAAACATTTGAGACACAAGTATGATAGCAGACAACAATAGAGCCTAGTGAACAAGATAATCATTCCAATACCAATCTCCAAGATGGAGAAGTCTACCTGACAGTTGATAAATACCTTTTAGTTTAAACTATTCAGAGTAATGGCATACACATCAGATCAATATGATACTGCCACTGCCAAGTTGGCCTGGGCTATCATAAGCATATAATGCAAGAAAACACTATAGCAGTCTTGGTAACGTTTCATGTCATGAAATTCTCAGAATTGTTAAATCTAGACGCATTAAATGGACATATTAGAGCAAATGATAGTGAATTTACCTGAGGAAAGTTTTCTGCAATGAAGTGCCTATATCTCCAGCCAAATAAGCTTCATGTTTGAGCACTTGTTGGTGAAGAAACTTGGCACAGAATCTAGCCACCACTTTCCCTGGAATACAATGAACTTTAAGGACTTCGGTTGCTCACTATTAATTTCAGATACAACTAAAATATACTGGCTCTCAACTCAACGTTACAAACTTCACAAAATTAGCAAGAACTTTGGTTCCATTCGTCAATCTTTATCATGGATATGTAGGTCATTTCCCCGTTACCATTCTTCTACAAGTCATATTCACATTTAAGCATCCCCATCAATGGTCGTCTTAAGTTCCACCTGACGTTTCTTGGTCAAAATCAAACCCATCCCTAATAAGTATGGCCACACAAGTTGAATCGTATATAGCCAAAAGCTTCAAACCTTGCTCCCAAACCCTTACCACTAAGAATTGCCCAAACATAATTCTTCCTACTAATTGATCTTTTGCACAGATGGACCTGTTAGAGAAGTAGGACAAGGATATGCAAAGCAGTAAATGCTATTTAAAATTGTGACAAGGGAAAAAGTACAAAGGATAATGTAATAGGAAAAAGTACAAGGTTGATATTCAAGTTCCACAAACAGAGGGCAATCGTTTTTATTCATAATGTGAAAAGTTATACAAAATAAATAAGACTATTATATTAGGACTCATAACAAGCAGTACAATAGAGCTGACCTCCATGGCCATCGTAGACAGCAAAGAAAGATGTAGAACTGTCCAAATCTGGATAAGCTGCATGCTGTTAAACCTCATATAAGTTTTGCATGCAATAAGTAACATGTCATAGTTTTGTTACTCTTAGTGTAAGTCCACTGATCACAACTTTTATGACTACAATTAATGCATTACACTACTTAATGATATATTAAGTCTCTCGTCTTACTTTCATTACTTTCCTATCATGGTATGTAAAGTCATATCACAATGACAATATCCAATTCATAACTAGTTGTAACTGCAGTGGCACATGTAGGCCATAATCACATAGACAAAATTATTAAAACTTCTTCAGCCAAGAAAACAGCCTGTTTTAGGTGAGCTATATTTGATTTTTCATCAAATGAACTTTGTAAAATGAATAAGCTGCAGTGACAAATAGCATTCATGTTTTTATGTGTTTCTTGGAATACAAGCTTCAAGATGATGCTTCAACATTACAATATTTTAAGAAATACAATGTAATATCCGTATTTGTTCTTCCAACACAATGGCTTCCTTTCAGGACTCTATTTCAATTCTTTCACTTTCCTTGATTCTCTCCATCTTAAATATCTTTCATTGAACATAAGGGAGACATAATAAGAGGCAACTAGTTAGCAGCAAATGTGGCTAAAACACTAAAACACTAGAGGTTCACACCCCCAACAAGCGTAGTTTGAGAGACTCAAATCGATGTTCCTTAAACGGCCTTAAAAGCTTGCGGCATGGCAAGAAAAACAGGCTGTATGATGTTTTCAGTAATTTCTTCTAAAGCTGTAAAGGATACAATGTTACAATCAATTCCTTGAAACATTTAAGTCTGTTGAGAGAGAGTGACCAGTAACAACACTACCACGTAGTCACCTTCAATTGTACAAATCTTGTTTGTTCAACTTCAATAAAAATAAACCTATAGCAAACCAACAAACATATCATATGACATATTTTAAAGGACTTAACCACATAAAAATTCTTTGAGATATCATGTCTTTGAGCAATTTAGAGCTCGCACAGCACCTTTTCTTGACCTGTTGAACAACCATGACATTAACCACATGAAGCTCACATACATTATCCAAATTGATAAATTCAAACAAATACCACATGATTAAACATCAAAATATATACAACAGATGGTTTTCATGCCTCATTAAGTAATGTCATCTTGCAACTTCACTGACACCTCGATATTAAATATTCATGGCTAGTACATTTAAATGTAGTAAGGTAAAGAAAGAAATCAAAAATACTCACTGCATCTTCCATTGTTGAACGCCAACCTTGCATGGAGGAGACCCCATATCGAAGTCTAACACTCTCACCATCTTCTGATGCCTTCTCTGTTTTAGGGGAGCTGAGATATACCCCCATTGCTATCTGAAACAAATCACAATCTCCACAATTTGGCATGGCTATGCTTGAACGTAGATTAAGTGAATATGTGCATGTATTCATTTACTTTACTTGATTCTTATTGTTGAGGAAGAGTTTCTGATTCTGTTTCTATCCTTTAATCTCTTGAGATCAGATATTAGTACATGCATCAAACAAACCATTTCCATACATCCAACGATCCAAGTATCAGTTTTGTTCATACCGAATCTCCAGGTGATTTCGCAATGTTCTATTAACAATCCAAGCTTTAATCACAGATCAAACAACAAACTAAAAGAATGGACAAATTCTGAATCGGAGACAAACAATCCACGAACCAAAGAAATTTTATATTAAAAAGAACACCATCTCAAAAATGAAAATCAGACCTCAAGCCGAGCAAAACCATGATCAAGCGGATATTTTAATTTCAGCCTCATTTAACACAATCCAAGGACATTAAAAAAAAAAAAAGGAAGCAATTCCAATCCCCCGACTTTTCTCGCAAACCAAACAGATCTCCAAAACAAAACCAAGCACATGAGCAGATAATGAAAAGTAGTTGACAAATTATACAAAACTATGAGGGCAATTATTCAGTTCTGGATTGGGAACGAAGAGAGATGAATTACTCACTCGACAGTTGCAGGTCAAACCCACACGGAGCAAAGGCAAATGAGAAATAAGGTGCTTTTGTCTTCCATTAGAACGGTCTCAAAATCTTAAATACAGCTAACTAATCAGTAGTGTCATAACAATGACAGATAATACTCATACACGGAGGCAGCCACGCGTCCTGCACGTGGGCTGTTTATTTTCTTTTAATCTCCGCGTTACTCGTATCGTATTTATTATTAGGATTAAGGCTTTATGTCATCAGTGATTAGGTTTAATAAAATGATTGGGTATTGTATAATTATTTCCGACAAATGTACGATAAGATTGAGAATAAGTTTCATCAATCCTTATTTTTAGTTGCCAACTGTTGAGGCAATGTTATTTTCTCTTCTCTTTTGACTTCTAGATTTTGATTGACTTTGGCATTTGGTAGTTTGTAGTTTGTAGTGTAGTGTTCTAACTCGTAAGCCAACTAATCATTTAACGAATTTTATACACTAAATGAAGATTAGCGTAAGATCACCGCATGTAAGCTCATTTAAAACGACAGATATTCCCATAACGAAATGAATAAAGCTATTGTAATTATTTTTATATAAAAAGAAGTTTTAGGAAGCATATGAATTATCCAAATTTACTGGAATTACAGTATGTACAAACTTTTGGGATATCAAAGATTAAAAAAATATATATTAGAGATATACATACATAAGTTAATCTTTGGGTTTTAAAACATTAAGCGTTAACTACAAACCTTATTTAAAAGAGATCAATTATAGATATTTTCTATTAGATATCAAGGTGTCCAATTTTTATGATAGAGTATGTTACATTTTAAACTTAGAATTTTTTTTGATTTTATAACACTAATTGAAACTATAAATTATATTTAATTAATATTTAAATTTTTAATTTATTAAATTTTAATTTACTGTTAATTGTATAGTTAATGTTGCTAACATGAAATATCATGTAAGCAAATCATATTTCATATTAATTTGTACATAAATTATAATAATAAAACAATAACAATATACTTAAATCTTGTATACTTTTGGGCACCACTTATTTTGATTCACATATGACACATTACCAACCCAAAACAAAAATGATCAAAGGCATACATCACACATTAACCTTTTTTTAAATAAATAAGTAAATTTTGATATCACATTGTAATTTTATATTTTTAAAATAGTACTAATAACATCATAAATTCTAATAAAGTTTCTGAAAAGAGAAGAAGAGGGTAATTTGGACTTAGGGTTAGGCTTATTCTAGGGGTGAAATAAGTAATATTTGGCAATTAGGTTAGTGAAATCCAAAGCTATAATAAAGGTGATTTGCTATTAGGATATTGCATTATAGGATCAAGATAAGAGGTTTTTAGGTATTAGAATAACATATTCTAGACTTAGATTTGTTAGACTCTTGGATTATGAGTAATCCAATTATGCAATAGTCCACGATTAAACATAATTTAAAAGAAGTTTTAAATTTAAAATTATTTTCAAAATTAAAGTAATTTTTCTTAATTTAATTAGTTACTAACTAAAATTTATAAATTTTCTAAAATTAAAAATAAATATATTTCAATTAAATTAGAATTAATTAATTAGACTATTTAAAATTGAGAAAAGAGTTTTCTTAAGTAATTCAAAAGTGTGTCTCTTATTTAAAATTATTTATTTCAATTTGATTGAAATAAATTAGATTTATTATTGTTATTTAGAGAATTTTATTCTATTTATTTAGAAATCTGTTTATTTATTTATAAATAATAATTTTATTGATTAAATATGAAAAGGTATTTTCATTGATTAATTGAAAAATGAGCTTTTCAATATTTTTTAAAATAGTTTTCTATTAAAAAATTTTCTAATTATTAAGAAATTAATCACTAAATAAATAATGAAAGGACTTTCTTAATTAATTAAAATGATTTAATTTAATTTTAAAAGGATTTTCTAAATTATAATAAATAAGAAGCATAATCTATTTAAAATTGTTTTCATTCAGTTTTATCAAAGGAGTCAAAATAATTGCAAATGGTTTTCAATTAAATTTGAAAATAATTTTCAAATCGAATTAAATTTCTATTTGGAATAGAAATTTAACTCATTTAGGAATCAATGGGTTTAATCTAATTTAATTATCCAAAGAGTTAGAAATATTATTTTAGATTATGAAGATTGATAACTAAAATCAAACAAAACATAATATTTCATGCATATAATTTAATTATGAGTGTATAAGTTACATACTTTATTTATATGTTTGATTTATATATTAGATGTATATTAAATTATATGTTATGTGTGTGTGTGTGTGTGTGAGTGATATTTTAGAGACAATTTTTTGTTTGATGAGAAGAATTAAATTAAATCCTCGTTAAATATTAAATACATGCTGATAATGTGATTATTATCTTCTATTATTTAAACATAAAATCATAGTTCTACTTATTATAACACTTGTTGAGTGATTCAAGGATCTTTCAACTTGAATATATTTTATCTTAAATTAATTGGTCCTACTTAACAAATTTCTATTATTTAGATGAGTGACTCATAATCATAGTAATTTAGAGGAAAAGTTAGGAATAACATATAAGCACTGTTTTAAAAACTGGACCGGACCGGCTAGTCCTACCGGTGACCGGTCGGCTATTCGGTTCGGTTCACCCTTAAAAATCGGTTCTTAATTGAACCAATGAGAACCGGTCAAAATCGATCACCGACCAATGGTTCAATAAATTTTTTATTTTTATTTTTTTGTATTTTTATTTTTTAATATTATATATAATTAAATATAATTATTGCATAATATGACGTCACATCGGTTCAACCGATGGTTGAACCGGTCAAACCGGTGACCAGTAAGGCCTCCGGTTCGATAGCCGGTTAGGGCTTTAAGACACTGCATATAAGATATGTTATGGCAAGAATTGTCATCTAACAGATCTAAGAATCACATGAGATGTAATTTATAAGTATATTATCTACTTAATTTAAGTTTAGTTAGATTGATGAGTGACTCAAGGTCAACTAAATTTAAATAATAGTCTTCATTACTATTTAGAATAAAATAATGGGAGTACTAAATACATGATTAATTAAAGTTCTCATCTTTTGTAGTAGTTATGACATATAATTTATTACTTGTTTTTCTTACATTATATTTTGTTCTAAGTGGCATTTACCTTGTTTAGTATGGTTGATACTAAATTAGTGAGCCAAATTTCTCGAACATATGATATATTTAAAATAGTTCTCAATGTCAGATAGAAAAGTTGTATTTATATTATGCAATTTTGCTATCAATCCCTAATTAAGATTTGGTATTAACATTTTAGAGATATGTCAAAATCATATGGATGATAAAATCTAATGACATTTTGAGTTAACTAATTTCTCATAAACTTTAACGACAACATGTAAGATGTATGTCAATACTATGATAGCATGATGCAAGTAATTGCATGAAGTAGAGCTAAAAGGTGTAACACCTTGATGAAATTATTTTACTCAATTTAGCCTACTAAAAACATAAATATTAATTAAAATTGAAGGCACTAGCTTAGATATGATAATAGTTGATATTAGAAGAAAAAAAATTACATAACTTTTATTGCTTATACATGATATATATATATATATATATGCTAAATTGATATTCAACATTATTACAATATTTAAGGCATGATAAGGAATAAATTGTTCAGTAAAAGTGGTTAATCTAAATTTATACAATTTGTTTGTATGTATTGGATCAAGGGAGACATATGTTTAACATAAGTGGTAAGAATACGAAATTAGATAACTGAGACTATCTTTTTATGTCATATTGATTATGTTAATATGATGAGAATCATAAGTTACATACAAAGGATATATGTAAACTTTTTATTATGAATTGTATGAAACTTATGAAACTTCTTAGGTTGAAAATAACCAAAGTAACCTTTGGCAAAAGGATGATGATAGTACTGAATTATCATATTTTATACATATGATGTATTTGATGTAATAACAATTTATAAAAGGATAATGCTTGTATTTCATTAGATTTACTAATGACTTTATATGATATATTCATATGTATTAGATGAAATAATGATTTAAAATTTGAAAAGTTTAAAGTGTTTAAATGTAAGTAGAAATTAAGTATTGAGAACACTAAAACATTTAGATGAGAATAGCATGGTAAAATTTAAATTTTCTCAATTATTTATAGGGAATGAGATTTTCTATTAAATACCCCTATAACTAAATTCCATAATAATATGGACTTCCATAAGGAGGAATATATAATATGAAATATTATATGATAAAATATTTATTTCTTTTATAATGCCTAGTATTACAACTTACCTTCCATAGTTTCATTTAAATTAATTAGTAAGATTGCATATTATATATGAAATGGTAAGGCTTTGAAAGTGTGAAAGTTAATGATTTTGGCATGTAATAGTTAGTTGAAGCATATATTATCCAATAAGTTTAGAACTAAATAGATAATCATAGATTGTGAAAATTTCAAAAGGTTGGATAAAATTTTATATACCCAGTTGAACAAAATGTTTGTTTCAATTAAAACCTATAGAAGAATAGCTCTCGAGATAATCAATGGGAGTTAGATGATATTTGAAAATTTTAAATCTCATGACAATACAACCAATTAGAACTATTATCTTTATTGATACATTTGATGTATAATTGAAAGGCTACAAGATGTTAAAAGATTCACTTTAATGATGAATTCAAAGAGTTTGTTTTAGATATGATTGTGAATTTATCATATCTGCAAGAATGTTAGTAAGGATATAAATGTCATCTTCAGTGGCAATACGTAGAATCAAATTGCTCAAAAAGAACAAAAATTCATATTTTTAATTATTAATATAGTACAGTCTAAGAATAACTCTTATGGGATATGAAAAAGTAATAACTTAATTCTAGGATTACATCTGTAGAGATAGATATGGAAGTTATTTACCTATTATAGTACAAGTATGTAATTTATGTATTAAAGGTGTTCAATATTTGGGATATCTAATACTTGTAAAGTATTGAAGATATTCATTATTCTATGTAAAAGTTAACATTTGAGTTCAAGATTATAAAAATATTAAATTTATAAGTAAATTCTTGTTAAGGTATATTTTAGTTAGAACAAAATTATTTTAAGAATGGAAATATTCCAATGTAACATAGATTGCTAACATGCCATAACACATTTTCATTTAGTGGAAATTATTATTTAGATGAAGAAGTACTTTAATGAAGTTGATATAGTTCCTTACATTGTTGAAATAGTAATGTATAGTGGAATATTAGAGTCATTAGGCATACCAAAAGGAGTTAAGGTCTCATAAAAGATCCAAGTATATATTTAGACAGTCTCTCTTAATTATGATGACAATTAAGATTAAAGTTGTAAGATTTAAGGGCTCACTATAGAGCATCTTATAGAATTCTCCCACTAAACTATTGTCTCAATAGTAGAATGATTGTCATATGATGATATGGTATAAGATAATTAAATGATTGGCTTAGTGCAAGTAGGAGATTGTTAGTTTATTTCCTATAGCCTATCAATTGATTATAGTTTAGTGACAAAATTATCCGAAGACATTCTTTATCTTATACATATTTAGATATATATGATAAAGTTTATGAGTTAAATATATATTATAAATGAAATTATGATAAGATCATAATTATGAGATTCATATTATATTTACATATTATTCCTAAGTTGTTTCTTGTCATTGTTCTATTAAGATTGGACATTAATATAACTTAAAAAGGCTCGCATATGTTACATTTTTCTTATAAAAGAAGTACTTGATCTCATAGACTAAGGGAAATACTTAAACAAAGATGTAGTTGCTTGTTAGAGAAAAAGTTCACTAAATTGACCATATATAAGAATTATATTTGGAATATTACTTGTATATATATAGAAATCCTTCTTGTGATGATTATATATAAGTGATACTTTAACTTGAGATAATTAAAGTGTCTCATATATAGATTGTTGTATTTTAATACTATTTATGACCTATTCTAGTCAAGAGTGACTCACTTAATAGTTATTAGATATAGTATAAACTATATCAAGATAGTTAAGTGTTCATTATAGGATTCATCACTTAAAGTGATTAGGAATAATGTTCTATTGTCCTCGTATTGATTTGAGAAATTCTTAGCCAAGGTGGAATAATAATTTGTAAATTAGTTTATAAATGTTGTTAAGAATCAATTACTAATAGTGAAAAACTAATATGATTAGACTCAAATAAAGTAGACATTGATTTCATGTTCTATATCTAAGCTGAAAATTGTATATGAAATGATTGAATTATACAAAAATTTATGCATGAAAAGATTAGTTTAAATTACTTTGACATTCCTAAATATTTTGGTAGTTATGATACATTGCTAGGCATCAATCTTGATATACGAATATAAATTATTTAATTATATAATTCAAGATAAATTAAAAGAGTTTAATTTATCTAATCATAAACACAATTTAAGGTTGTAATTTATATCTATTGCCAACGATAGAATGGATTGAAGAAAGAAAATGTGTTTTAACCAAATTGAACTTAATTATAAAGTTTAGGCTCCAAGAGAGCTAACACTTTTTGCCTAACCCTTTTTACAACAATTGTAGAATTCTCTCAACTCACTTTGTAGATATCGTAAGAAATCAAACACCTGTACAACTATAAAGGTTTAGATGAGCTAATCTTCAAAATTGTTTGAAAGAAACAACAAGAAAAAGATTAAGCTTTAGAATAAGGTACAAATTATAATTTATGCTTTATTATGTTTTATGTATTAATCATGTTAAAAATTTTAAGAGATCTTAGCTTTCAGAGAGTTAAAACAATTTTTTTGTTATTATTCTACTGTATACTAGATCGGTTCCTGTCCTGATTTCTTAATAATATAATAGTACATATTTACCTTTTTTTTGTAAATCGGTAAGGTATACCTTAAACCAAATAGAAACTCAAATATTTTGTCTTATTGAAAATGTATGATCATTCTTTAGCACATTGAATTAAAAGAAACAAATTCATGTACTTGAAAAGTAAAAAAAGAAATTTTAAGTTTACCTTTTTATGAGAATAATAAGGAAAAAAATTGGATAAAAAGTTGAGTTGCAATGGGTTGTACATTCATATTGCATTAGTTTGTCACTAAATTCATCGTACTTGATGATGAGAGTTGTAGTTCATTCTTCTGTTGCACTTCTCACAAAAGTCTAAGAAAATCCCTAGTCTTAAGTAGTTAAGTCACCTAAATAAACAATAAAATATAGAAAAGGAAAATGTCATAAAGAGAACTCAACACCTCAATAATAAATGGAACAAGGAGAGATTACTTCCCAATTTGAAGGATATATTTGAAGCGAATCGCTTCCGCTCAAAAACCAACAAATAAAGATAAGAATTATAGTTGTCTATTGTAAAATAAGCTGCAATTTCAAGCCCAAAGCTTATTTGAGGCAGAAAGCTTATTTAAAGTAAGGTATTCTATTTAAACAAAGGTTAAAGCAAACGAAAAGAGTTACGCAAACATATTTGTTGCCTGAACAGAATGACTGTTAACCAAGTGTACGGAAAGATGAATAGGTCTGCGCCGTTGGGAAGTAGTAAACTTTCCAAACAAAGCGTATATGTTTAAAACTATTTTGATTTAATTTATTATAAATTAACACATAATAAGATATATTTATGTGATGCTCCATCTTAACAATATTGATAATAGAATCAACAACTAGTTATATTTGTAATAAATTAAAGTTTTAATTTAACATTAAAATTAAATATCTAATTAATATAATTTTTAACTATAATTAATATTACAAAATGAAGTTAAATTTTAAATATAATTTATCTTTTCTATAATTATTAGGACTTCAAAAATACCAACATTAATTATCTATGTAATTGACAGAAAATAACTTTAATTATCAGTCTTTTACAACTAAACAACATTTATTTAATTGTTTATATATATACTCCTATATTATATTGAATATTAGAATCCAAAATTCATAAACACTTCAACTTTATAATTGATATCTTTTGTAAGGAAAATCTAGAAAAATAACAACTAAATTATTTAAAGCATTTGAACATGTCACACCAGCTCACTTTTGATATAATTTTAATGGTTGACCAATACTCCAATTTTAAAAAACTCCTAATCACTCACTACCTGTGTCTTTGAAAATTACATCCCTGCCCCTTATCATGGCAAACAATGAAAAGTTATTTATGATCTGAAATGGATAAGCCAAAAGAAAACATGGAGTCATGTATCACACACTTGTAGGATATTGAATGGCAAATATCTAATCCATTGAGATATTCTGAAACTTGCAACTTGCACCCAAAACTAGTGATAAGCTAAGTGTTTGAAGCTTATCGTTTTAGTTGAAATTAATGTAGCTGACGGAAGGCTTTGCTGGAGTCCTTGTCAAACCTGTTCATCGATCTTGACCACAATAATACAAATTGAATCCCCCCTTTCAGGCTACTTCCAACATGTTTGTTTTATTTGAGGTAAAGTTCATATTTTTATTTTTATATATCCTTAAAATAACATCTTTTCTTTTTTTCACTTTTATTAATGTAAACAACATTCGTTAGCCTTTTAATTGGGTCAGTGAGGGAAGTGGAAAAATAAATATTCAAAGTGTATCAAAAGACAAAAAGTAAGAAAAATCCTATACCAAATTTTATTTATTTTGAATAAGTGTTAAAAAAAGTTATTTGGTACTTGAAGAATCAATCATATAAAATATCTGTTGATTTTATTAAGTGATCGTTTCACCACAATAATTTAAGCTATTGTGTGAGGTCAATTTAATTGATTTTATATATTTACTAACACACCCTCTCAAGTAAAAATTCTTTGAACTTGAAACTTACACAGGTCTACTCTATCTTGTGCTGAATAATAGGTGAGTGGTAGGATCTGAACTCACAACTACTTAGTCATAAAGACACTAATACCATGTTAAATAACCGTTTCACTACAAGTTCAACTTAATTAATTATATATATTCACTAAGGTACTTCATAATGCAAATCAAAAGATATTCTTCGTTAAATGATTGTGATCTTCAATAGTAGACATGCTGAGCTGATCAATATTCGACTAGAAGCAGTGAACATCGCATCCACATGCACGCTAGATAGCTTTCTAAGTATTTAAACAATCATTTTATTTACGTTTCTTCTTAAAACAAGCTCTTACTTGTAAGTGCTTACAACTCCATTTTAGAAGGCAGCGATTGGTTTGTAGCATGACATCTTTCAGCGGCGGTTATGTTGAATAAACTATAGGATTAAACTTTTCTCAATAAAATTTAGTGAAAATTTTGAAACTATGTTGAAGATCAATTCTTTCTTTCAAACTCAAAAATCATGTGAGATGTTATATTAAATAAAATAAAGAGTAATTTCAAATCACAAAGTACGCATGAAATTAAATTTGAATAATTAAAATATTAGGTTCACCTTTTTATTGTATTTTTTAATATTTCAAAAATTGGACCAAAAATTAAACGATTTAATAAAATATTTAAATATTTAAAAGTTTAACTTGTAAAAATTAGCATATAATAAAAATTAAAGACTTAAAATAAAATTAAAGAAGGAAACTAGACAAAGAAGATTAAATTTTATTTTAGTTTATAAAAGCCGGTTAGCTACGAGATTTGGTTGATTAATTAATAAAATTTTAATAATGAAGATTATTAAAATAAATTAAACTGAAAATTTAATTTAAGTTTTTATACTTAAAATAGTTAAATTCATTCCGTTTTTGAATAATTGAAAATTTTCATTTACCTGATTTAATTTTGTGATGTAGGGGAATAGTGGGAATATGAGAAAGTGGAGTACACATAACCTAATCTATATTTTGTGTCTTCTGAACAAACTGGCTCACCAGAGATTGGGAAAATTTGATTGGATTGGATTGAACATATATCTAAACGGACTAAATCAGTAAATCTTAACTATATCCGTCCTTAAATCTGGATTTTGATGATATATATATAGAATGTTTAATTGGTTGTAGATATACTATCTTTAAATTACCGGAAAAAGACCAATTAACCATTCCAAATTAAGTGACAAAAAAGGACAGTGCGGTTGAACGCAAAACCCCATTCCACTAACTCAAAATACAGTCGTCCTCGCATGTGTGCCACGTGTAATACAATCTTATCCAGTCTCTGAGTTTATCCATAAAGAAAGGGAGCCCTTAAATTTGCGAGCCATCGACCCTGTATAGTGTATATACTGTCAATTTTACGCAACCCTTGGGCGCCTTAATTACTACTCTTCCCTACAAAATGGAATTTAAAATTTTTAACAATAGTAATAAAATATACACAAAATAACTGTATTAATTAAACATTAAATATATAACGATTCAATTCTCTTAGATTTAAATTAAATTAATTTAAATTTTTAATTTAATTATTTCGAAATTTAGTTGAGTTTAATTATTATGTTAATGATATTTGATTAGTTTATATTTGATATTTTTATTTTGTTAATACTTTTTAACAAAATTTACTAAAAGAAATTTCTAAAATTTAGAAGAAATTTTTTATAATAATTTGAAATCAGAATATTCCAAAGATAACGTTTCCATAAAATCTCAATTTTATAGATAAAACGACAAAAGAAAGAAAACAAAAGTCTAATGACCCAAAGCTGACTCGGACCAGAGGATAAGCACAGAAAAGAAAACGTGCATCCATCTCTGTCTGCTTGACACGTCCTTTAAGAGGAAGTGGGACCAAGCGGATAAGGACTCCGACCTCGTATCAACAAATATTAAATACTACCATCAACGTATTGCAATACTCACCTCTTAATCTTCTTCATTGCATTACGATTCCATTCTATTCCTCCGTCATCATAGAGTCAACTTTTAGAGCCCAGTAGCATAGCATAGATCGTTCCTTTTTCAAGCTTTAAGCACGGCATCTGGGTATCTCCTGGATTTGAGAAGCCATCATTTTTGCGGTTGATTTTTGGAACAAAAATGGCAACTTGTGGTGTAGGGTTGGTTGGTGGAAATGGGTGTGCGGGTTGTTCGTCTTCGTGGTTCCAGATCAAGAATAGAAAGAAAAATAGCATGATGAAGAACAGAGTTAAGGTTGTTTGTTCTTCCTCTTACGTTATGGATCCTCATAAGACCCTTAGGATTCAGCCTGGTGCCTCCGAATCTGAGGTGAAGAAAGCTTTCAGACAACTCGCTTTGCAGGTTCTTTAATTTTCTCTTAACTATTTTAGAAAATTGGGTTCTTTCGTTCTTGTTTGATCTTTGGTGGTTTAGCTTATGCAGTTTTTTTCTTTTTCCCCTTCAGTATCATCCGGATGTTTGCAGAGGTAGCAATTGCGGCGTGCAGTTTAATCTGATTAATGAGGCATATGATGTAAGTTATAATCTGTCCCCCTTTTCAGTTTCATCGCATTGTCTTAATTTCCGATAAATCTTACTAAAAAAAGAAGTAGCGAATAGGCAATGGATTTGGATTCGGTAGTGAACGTATTCATAGTTTTCTTTATGTTTTGCGGGATTTAATAATAATATGCTTGGGAACTTTGAATTGTGTGTACATCTGGGTTAAGGTTCAACATTTGAATTTGTTCGTACAGAATCTAGATTCTGAGGAAGCAAGCAACTATCAACTAAAAGCATTCATTGAGGAACAAAAGACCTTATTTGCTTCAATTGAAAATTCAAAATTAAAAAGGTTACAGATCTTGCATTATTCTTTCTGGGAAATTAACAAGTACGAGCATTTTGATTTGGAAAAAAAGAAATAAAATGGACAGTGGCTAATTTCTATTTGTGGTAAAAGAATAATAATGCTGACGTTAAGTTCCGTAACTCATTCCTCATTATGCAAGCATGTTTTTCTTTTTATCATTTTGTCTTCATGAGTTTGATGTGTCGATGGGAAAAAGTTCCCAATTACTAAGATACCCTGCACGAGTTTTGCGTAGATGAACCCTTCTGTTGCATAATTTCTATGTCTAAACAAGGTCCCTTGATTCATGCACCAGATGGTGATGAGTAACTTGAGAGGCGATTCCGACGCCAATCAAATGTTCGAGACGTACGATGAGGGAATCGATGAGCCAATGAGAGGGATGAACGATCCAGATTGGGACATGTGGGAAGAGTGGATGGGATGGGAAGGAGCTGGAATTCGTGACTACTCTTCTCATATTAATCCTTTCATCTAAAGTCTGAATCAGACTTCCTGAAACTATTGTCAACTGTGCACTACTAAGTTATGACCCCTCATCGTTGGAAAAATCCATATATAGAGAATTAGATGTCAATTTCCTTTCTTTTGTACAGATTTCTCCGAAACACTAATAGGAAGTGCCAAATTATGACTTCCTGATTGGTGGTGATCAATGTAACATTGGAATTTCTTTCTAATTTCACGAGGAATCGTAGCCCGTACTTCTTATTTCATTATTTGTGGATCATAAGTTTAACTTTGAAGTGCGGCCAAACATGTTATGGCTTTATTGATAAGTTCCTTTTTAGGTGGATTTATGATTTTATAAACTGCATCAAGATGAAGGGAAGTCAACAATACAATTTTTTTTAAAAAATAAAATTTCATTAGGTTGTCGGCATCAATACTTAATGCAAACACAGTTTATATCATGCTAAACTAGGTAAACTTGACAATGATTAGGACTAACAAGCAAACGGAAATAACTTCCAAGAAATATTAAGGATTAATTGTCCAAATTAGCTTTCCTTGACATATAATATAAACCAAGCAATTAAAAGCAAGGCTGGAGCATGTTTTATCAGCCCCATACTCTTGTGGAGCTTCTTAGCCTAAATTAGAATAGTATTCCATTCAACTTCAGGACAATTTAGTTCTAGAATATGTTAAAATCTTGACTTAGATAGAGCTAGAGAATTTACACTGAAAAAACAAATAAGGAATGGATTGAGGGACCTACTTATATAGGGTACCAAGAGAGTCTAAAGATCTATGGATTCTCTCTTTGGCTCTTTACCTCTAGCAGCAAGCCAAGTGAGGAAGGAGGCTTTGGGAGGTAGAATGTTTCCCTAAACTATGTTGTACCGATTGACCTTTGAGTCATGAAGTTTGAAGAGGTTTATACAAGATGATTACTAAATCCCTTGTTTGTATCAGAAAGCCAAATGGTTTTGTCACTGGCATTTGGTCTCAAAGTATAGTCAGGGAGATAACTTCCAGCGTTAGAAAACCTCTAAAATTGCTTATCTAATTACATTTATTGATTGCCTAATTAACACGTGAATTGAGAGGGAATCTGGCAGTCTAGAAGTGCAAGTCAACCACTTGGATAAAAGGACTATAGTTAGTCCGATTGTTAAACTAAAATTAAGAGTCCCTGCCATTCCCTATCAGCATTATTTTTGTTTTTTGTTTTTTGGTAATTTTCCCTATCAGCATTTTGATATAGGGGTAAATTAAATATCTTTTCCTCAACAACTGCATAAAGGTCCATGATTGTATTTCTTTTCCTCCATTTGTCATAAGCAAGGCTTCTTGAGATAATATTCATTTATCCATTTGGCCCATAAAACTTTTTCATCAATATATAATCTCCAAATCCTTTTGGCTATTAGTGCAGTTTGTATCAAAAATAAAGAAATCAGACGAAGCTGTCCCTATTGTTTCTCCCAACAAAGTTAAACCCATTTTATCTTTGCCCTTTCGTAGCTTTCTGACTTATTTATTCATAAGAAGTTTTTGATGCATTTCTCCAACTCTTTATTCAGTTTCTTTGGTAGAAATATGTGATTACTCCGGTGAATAAGAAGGTTATGGAGGACATAAGACATAAGTTGAAATTAACCAGCATGGGATAGAAACTTGTTTTACCAAGCATAAATTTTTCCTCTAAACATATCTACAACAGGTAAACGATCTTCATATCTAGGCTTCTTTGAAGTAATGCGAACACCAAGATATTTAAAAGGAAGCCTGTGAAAGTTTAGCCTTGAGATATTTCTTAAGTCATTAAGATCTAATACATCATAAGAAAGGTAAATTTTACCTTTTTGTTGGATGAATCTAAGACCAAAGATTTTGCAGAAAGCTTACTTGAGAGTTTATGATCAATTCTTAAAAGGTCTAACTGGCTCCCCAAAACATGATAAAGTCATTTGCAAATGCTAGATGAGTAATTCCAAGGCACTTACATTTATGATGTTATTTGAAGTTAGGACAAAGTCGTATTCTCTTCTGAATCAGCCTAGAAAGTATCTCAACACATAAGGTGAACAAGTTGGGGGATAAAGGATCCTCCTACCTAATGCCTTTAGATCCCCTGAAGATCCTAGTTAGGCTACCATTAATAAGAATATTGTATGTAGTGGAAGATAAAAAAGCATTAACTGTAAAACCAAAATACTCAAGATTAGAAAGGATAAAGCTCCATTGGAGAGTATCATAGTTTTGGAGAAATGTACTTTCACAACACATCTTTTCATGGATCTTTATGTCTTATAGTCTTTCATAGTTCCTAGACCATTAATATGCTTTCAGAGATGGATCCCCCAAAGATAAATGCTGTTTGAGTAAAATGAATGATATGTTCAATAGTTTCCTTACATCTTCTTATAACGATTTTAGAGATCACTTTGTACACAACATTGCAACTAGAAATAGGAAAAATTATTTTAGACTGTTGGCATTAGATGCTTTAGGAACTAGGCAACTATGTGTGGAGTTGAGCTCTTTGAGCGTTAAGGAATTAGTCATAAATTCCTGAACCACTTCCACCAATAAGTTCCCTATCTTTTGTAGATTGAAAGAAATGTGGACTAAATCCATCAAGTTTTGGAGATTTCATGGGGTTAATACTAAAGAGAACCTCTTTAATTTCATGAGTAGACACGAGCATGATTAGTTCATCCTTAACATTTTGACACAAAGATAATGAGTCCCCATAAGTTGTCCCAAGTCCTCCTTGGTGACATTGGAAGGTTTAGATCCCAGGAACTCACTTTAATAGCTCACAATCATCTCATCTCTCTTCCTTTTGTTTGTATAGATATTGCCTTCATCATTAAAGGGATAGTTGAATTTGTTGGTATTCCTTTTAGTCAGTATGGAGCTATAAAAATATCTATCGTTGGAGTCACTGTTGGGCCTTGTTCTTGAAACCCAACTCTTCAGAAACGAATCATACCTTAACTATCATCGCTTCATTTTTTTGCTCTGATACTACAAATTGTTAGACCCAGCTTGCTTCCAAAGTCTAACGCTTACTCTGATACCATACACGTTGGGCCCCGTTTTCGGAGTCCAACCCTGGATCCATAAAACGTGGGCGAGTTCCAATGAAATCCTAAAGCTTAAAGTCTCATACCATTTCTAGGTTCCTTTTCCATAACACATCTCACTTATATAGATGTATGAAGCAACAATTTGTACATCTCAAATCGATAACTTCCTCAAGTATACTTTAATTTCAATTCAACCTTATCTATATGCAAATCTATATTTCCGCTCAACATCATCCATACATAATTCATAATTCATTAACATCAAAGAATAAGAGTTTTTACAAAGCCGTAATGACATT
>JANZLC010000001.1:13625338-13641759 GCA_026413385.1 Erythroxylum gracilipes
AGCATCGGAAGAAGCCGTCACCTGAGGCGGAATAGGCAACCCGAGGTGGGCCGCAATCATAGTAAGCCAAAAGGGCTCCGAAAGTCCGGCGCTACATTCCTACCATTCGTGAAATTCTTTCTCATTAAATTCAAGACCTATGCACAAGTATAGATGAATTTGATCACCTTTTTTGCTATCTGCACAGTTTCATCAATAATAGAAAATTACCTAGCGTTCCCTATATTTTTCAACATTAAGTCAATGCAATGTGCAGCACAAGGAATCCAATAAAAATAATATACTTACTTTGTAATCTTCTTCTAGTATCTTTATAAGTAGAATCATTTTTAGTAATAAACTGAACAATATAAAAAAATTAGATCAAATAGATGAAAAACTAGAAAAATTAGAAAAATCAAAAGTGGTATTAAAAGTGGAATATAACATTAGTAAAACCATGACGAATATAGAAACAGATATAAAAAATCAATTAATTACCCAATTAGTTAATACATTAACTTTAGATAATGAAAATAATTCTTTAAAATATGCAACTATAAATCCAATTATTGATCATGATGAACTAATTTATGGATATGAATCAGATAAAAAAGTATATATGGAACAACCATCTTCTTTCTCACAAAAACCTATTGAATAAGCTGAAACAAGTCATAATGGATAAAAAAGAAAAAGAGAAAACTAAACAAAATATGATTGGAAATATAGACCAATTTATCAAGAAGAACTAAATCGTTTTGGCTATTATATAAAAGACAATGAAATACGAAATTTTCCCATTGAATATTCACTAAAACATATAACATTAGGACAAGATGAAATCTTAAATTTGGATTGTGTTTTATCCTTATAAAAATTATTGCTTGAATAGTCTAATAGATTATCACAAGTCATTCAATTAGAAAAACTGTTTGAAGGATTAACTAATATAAGTACGTTATGGAACTTTATAACTTATAAAACTATTGGTATAGTACTAAACTTTTTGCTCGATAATGAAGTACGAATAAAACATACCACTAATTTTCTTAATGATCGTGAACCTATAAAAGCCTTTCAAGTAGTAACTAATGAAGTTTATAAGGAATTTATTGGCAAAGATATAGCTTCATATAAAAAAATCGAAAATAAAGAACGAAAAAATGCATTATGGCATTTAAATAATATAAGAATATGTGAACTATGTTATTTAGAAGAATACATTTGTGAATAAAAAATATTATTATAAACTAATCCGTACTGAAAAAGAAATATATATACAAGTTTTTATACAAAAATTACCCTAGCCTATTAATAAAATAGTAGAAAAATTATTTTTAATTAAACAGCAAGATAATTTAGTAGCTTACAATTTATGTGAGCTATATAATTTAGTAGCTTACAATTTAGGCGGAGCTATTTCTATAGTAAAATAAGTTTTATCACCAAAAATAACATTTATTCACAATATATAAAATAATTTAAACTTAACCATATATAACTGAATCAACTTTTTCAACAATCTAAAATTAGTTAAAATATAACTATTTTTTATTCATTATAAAAATTAAAATATTTATACAAATATTATATTTACTAATTTAGTATAAATTTTTTGTAATAATTGATAATAACTACTATAAGTAAAATAAAAATAGAGAGAAAACATATACTAATATATATATATATATATATAATATAAATTACTGAAAATAATAATTACATATTTTATAATTAATGATATTAATTAAAATGAATTTAATTTAGAAAACGGTGGTAGTATTTACTTTGAAGGAAAAGTTCATAGAATGAGTCATCATTATGACACAACTTGAAGTAATTGCATCTACATAGATTCATGGTAATATATCATGAAACAATAAAGATTCATAACACAAGTCATTGAAAAATTATTGGTTTTAAATGATGAAAATGAATAAATCCAGGAAACAAAAATAATTAGATTACTATTCTCTTGCAAATGCCCACTGGGTGTCGTGGTCGGAGTCTGACCTCGCCAATTCCGGACCCGTACTTTCAGTGATTTTAGCTGTGCCCATGACCAAAAGAAATTACGAAAAGATAGTATAGTATGGAACTTCCAACCTCCAGGCTCCAAGCAAAGTCTCTCACGTATAATATTTTTGCCAATATAGTATAGAACTTCCAACCTCCAGGCTCCAAGCAAACTCCCACGTATAATATTTTTGCTCATATAAATATTATTAGAAAATTGAAAACTAACGAAATTCTCAATCACTGCCTTGCTTTCTCTGTACTCTTGTGTTTACGCCACCACCTGGAAGACTTCCTTTATGGAATCCTCGTATAAACTCTGTCCTTTCTTCCAATTGGCGATGTTTTCGTAGCTTCAGGTGTTAAAGATTGAATCTTTTTAAGGGCCTCCCTGACTTCACCGGTTTCTTTTGGTGGGCTTACTCGGATTTCTCTGTTGGAGGTATTCCCTTTTTTTTTTCTTTCCCGATATGGAAATGTTTTGAATAAAATATAGAACTCTTATGTATGTTTAAATGGGTAGCTAGAGTTTTGTAGCTTGAATCCTCACTGTGTGCAGAACATATCTTCGATTGTCTTTTGAGCTTTATCATTGTTGTTCTGATTTGGCTCTGTTTTGCTGTTCGTATTATCTTGTTATCGGTTTCCTGCAACTTTATTCGAGTCGTAGCGTCAATATTTTATATAGCTAAAATTCGTTTCTTCTTGCATCTAATCTTGACACATCTTGTTGGATGCTGGGGGAGGGGTTTTTAACTATAATTGGATGAAACATCTGTATTGGGGTCCTAGAATGTGTGATAATTGAGGGT
Source organism: Erythroxylum gracilipes (assembly GCA_026413385.1). Lineage (NCBI taxonomy): Eukaryota > Viridiplantae > Streptophyta > Magnoliopsida > Malpighiales > Erythroxylaceae > Erythroxylum > Erythroxylum gracilipes. The sequence goes on from JANZLC010000001.1 coordinate 13,628,149, forward strand.
TTAGTGGTTTGAGTCCACGGTTGGCTGCCAATTTTTGTGTGGCTCTTTGTATGCTGCGGACAGTAGTTCATGGATATAGATTTTGGATCTGAAAGTTTCCCCCTTGTAATGATGTCCCAAAGTGTCAGAAGAAGTGTTTCTCTGTTCAGCTAGAAGGAAGAAAATTTCAATACATTACAACACATCGAATTAGGTTTCTCAGTCACCTCTCACCCCAAATAAGAATCAAATTAATATTAGCGCTATTTGATGTTTCTCATTTTTCTAATTTTCTCTTCACGAGGCAGCATCTAGAGCTTGTTATTAATGGCAGACCTCAAAGAACGTCTACTGCCTCCAAAACCTGCTTCAGCAATGAACCTTAGAGAAGCATCTTATCGGCCATCTGCCTCTGGACGCCAACCTTTTCAAGGTGTGGATGTTTTGGGTCTGAAAAAGCGTGGCCAGGGTCTTCGGTCTTGGATTCGTGTTGATGCATCTGGAAACTCCCAGATTATTGAGGTTGACAAGTTCACTATGATGCGTCGTTGTGATCTACCTGCTCGTGATCTACGCTTGCTTGATCCTTTGTTTGTTTACCCCTCAACAATTCTTGGTAGAGAGAAGGCTATTGTAGTAAACTTAGAGCAGATTCGGTGTATAATAACAGCTGATGAGGTTCTGCTGCTCAATTCCCTTGATAGCTATGTGTTGCAGTATGTTGTAGAGCTACAAAGAAGACTAACAGCACCTGGTGTAAGTGATGTTTGGCAGTCAGAAGGATCTGACTTCAATCGAAGTAGGGGGAGAAACTTTGACTATGTTTTTGAGAACACATCTCCTGATTATTTACCCCTTGAGTTTAGGGCTCTTGAAGTTGCCTTGGAAGCAGCTTGTACATTCCTTGATTCTCAGGTTTGTAAAAGAGAGACATGTATCTCTGATTTGCGTGATTTTGAATGAGCTCGATAATTAATCATCTATAGATAATGTCACGTTTGATATGCTTATTGTTAGTTTCTTTTTATTTTTATCTTTCCTCTTATGTGGACCATTCCCCATCTTTGAATTAGTCATCCATTTTACAACATAGAAACTTGTAGATGTTAGCAAATAATGTTTATTTTTCTGGCTTCGCTCTAAATTGTTATTTACATGAGTGGTCCGTGCAATATCTAAAAGTTCTTTTTTAATGAGCTGAGTTACTAAGTCATCTAATTTAACCTCCCAAAGGCAGCAGAATTGGAAATTGAAGCATACCCACTACTTGATGAGCTAACATCGAAGGTCAGTACATTAAATTTGGAACGTGTGCGAAGATTGAAAAGCAGACTTGTTGCATTGACTCGGAGAGTTCAGAAGGTATTGCTTTTGTTGTTGATCCAAATTCACTACTTAGGAAGCCTCTTCTATCTGCAAATAGATTTTCTCCAGTATTTATCCTCTTCTTCATATGCCTTGTTGTCTTGTACATGCACATAGGTTAGGGATGAGATAGAGCAGCTCATGGATGATGATGGAGATATGGCTGAAATGTATCTAACTGAGAAGAAAAGGCGGATGGAGTCATCAGTTTATGGTGATCAGTCACTTATGGGATTCAGATCAAATGATGGTGGAATATCTGTTTCTGCTCCAGTTTCACCTGTTTCTTCACCCCCTGAGTTACGGAGGCTTGAGAAGAGCTTGAGCATGGCGAGGAGCCGGCATGATAGCATGAGGAGTTCCGAAAGTGCTACAGGGAGCATAGAAGAGTTGGAGATGTTACTGGAAGCATACTTTGTTGTCATCGATAGCACTCTTAACAAATTGACTTCGGTAAGAACTACCATTAATGTAATTCATTTTATCATTTATTATTTAGAATTGTAATAATTTCTCAATGTTTCAGCTGAAGGAGTATATAGATGACACAGAAGATTTCATCAATATCCAACTGGTACAGTTCCCACTTGCTATTCATCATTCTTGTCTTTTGGACACTACTTTTGAGTTAAAAGTTGCCATAAGTATTATCGCCTCATTTAAAATTTGGTTCAAATTATACTTCCTTTTTAGATATTGGAAAATGAATCAATTCCTGTTTCATGTAACTGAGAATAAAGTAATAACAACGGCTTTTTTCTTCTCTCTGAAGCAATTATTTAATTTTAGTTAGTGAATTGTTGAGTTGTTTTCATTGCAGGATAATGTTCGGAATCAACTGATCCAGTTTGAACTGATACTCACGACTGCAACATTTGTTGTTGCCATATTTGGGGTGGTAGCAGGTATCTTTGGCATGAATTTTACGGTTTCATTGTTTGATAATCCACATGCGTTCAAGTGGGTTCTGATAATTACAGGGATCAGTGGAATAATTATATTTTGTGCATTTTTGTGGTTCTTTAAATACAGAAGACTCATGCCACTATAGACATACTGAGGAATCACAATTTAAGTGAAGAATCTATTGGTATTGATTACATTTGGTACTTTGTAGTTTAAATTAAAGAGAATGAATGGATGGATCTTTTATGGACTAGTTCTGCAAGTTCTTTTTTCTTTTATTTACCAACAGCTGGTTTTAATAAATATTTGGTTGCAGAATTGTTTATTTTCAATGTAATGGTAGCGATACGATTGATATTTAAATTTGAATCGTGAAACATGTTATACACCAATGCGCTTCTATTCGGATTGGCTTTTTAACTGGATGGCGTTTTTTCGGAGGATCTTATTCTTCAGACATGTTGGAGATCAAGAATATCCGGGGGTTATGGTAAGGAAGAAAATGCCCTGATGCAGCTGTTGTACCTAAGTATCAACAAAACTAACATTCTTCTGGTTTTCATAACCGCGACTGTGCCATATGAAACTCTACTTTTTCTATTTTGCATTTGGCTGTTTCTTAATCAGAAAGACAAAAGTCCCCAACAAACCAATGAATAAGGGTTGTTCTAACTTCTAGCTGTTGCCTTCCCTTAATTCTTCGTTTCATCTATTATGTTCTTAGAGTTTCATTTAATATGTTCTTAAATTGTCTTCATTTAAAAATGTGTGCGACGCCTAGCATTTTGTGTGTTCTATAGTTGTTGGCATGGCAGGATATTAGAAAACTGAAAAGGGTGTATGAAAGGAGAGCATGTGATTAGAGGTAACTTAAATGATTAGGTAGAGTGAAATCATTAAAGCCATTCATTGGTTTGTCGGGGGCTTTTGTCTTTCAGATTAACAAAACAAAGAGTTGCTTGAAGGCAGACTTTCTGAGGTAGTTGTATTAAGCTACCATAAGTGCCAATAAACATTGTCCTATTCACATCATTCCGCTGTTTCTTTAGTCTTCAAATTTAATTTTTCATTAAACTCTTATAGGATATTTGGTTAATCTACTAGGACAAATAAGGAATGTAATAGTTATTCTTAAGAATATAGTAGATGTGGAATGAAATGAAATGAGTATTATTTAGTTTGGTTTATTCCTAAGAATTTCTAATGATAATGTATACCAATTTTTGGTTTTAAAACTTAAATTGGAAATGACAAAAGAATAATTAATAAAAAGATCAAAATATCTATTATAGTCTCTACTAATATAGTCTTTTTCTTCTTCTTCTTATTATTAGTTTTTGTTGATGTTATAAATTTTTGATAATTTGTTTAAAAAGAATAAACTTCCACAATTTAAGTACTTAGTTTGAAACCGATTAGAATAGTTAAAATAAGTTTCAATTTTCTTAAATTCAAATCAAACATTTAAATTAAAACTTATCATATTGCATATAACATTGTACATAAATTAAATGGTAGTAATGAACTTAATATAAATGCTAAACCTCAAATTAAATAATTGAGAAAGTTACAACCAATGATTAAAAACTCAACTAGTTAGGCTGGTTATAGTAAAAATTTTGAATCGCCTAACTTTTTGACTCGGTTTTTAACTTTATAGTTCAATGTATATTAATAATTCTGGTTGTTAAAAATAACTCATTACAAAAAATACCCCTTTTACAACGCTTTAAAAACGTCGCAAATGATCAGTAAACGTCGCAAAATCCTGTTTGTGACGTTTTAAAAAAATGTTAGAAAAAATGTCGCTGAAGGTGGTGTAGGGAAATAGTTTCCGCGACGTTTTAAGAAAAACGTCGTAGAAAACCTAGACATTCTGTGAGGTTTTTGAAAACGTCAGCAAAAAGTCGGGTAATCCGCGACGTTTTAAGAAAACATTGTGGATTTTCTGCAACGTTTATAAAAAGCGTTGCGGAAACCGTGAAGCTATTTGCGATGTTTTATAAATGTTATAGAATAGGTGACAATCCGCGACGTTTTAAATTTTGTAAATATCCGAGAATAATTTTATTTGAATAAATTTTCAAATTTAAATAATTAAAATTTTTATTTATCTGAAAATAAATTTAATTATGATAATTACTAAATTTTAATTTGAGTTTTCTTTTTTGCATTTATCCGAAAATAAATTTAGTTTAATAATTATTCAATTTTAAATATCATTTATTTTTTCATTAAATCCAAAAATGATTTTCAATTTTAATAATTATTTTGTTTCAATAGTCTGAAAATAATTTTAATTTAATTATTATTCTGATTTAATAATTATTTTTTGAAAAAAAAAATTTTAAATCTTATTTATTTAATAACTATTCAATATTATTAATGGAATTTATTTATTTAATAATTCTTCAATTTTTTGAGTATATCATTAATTTGCGAATGATTAATCATGTATAACAAGAATTTAATACATGCAGACAATTTATTATTTAATTGTAATTCCCAAACATGTCATAATATAGTAATTAATATAAACAATATGTCATAAGTGTTTAGTGTTTCAATATGAGTACTTATCTAATCTAAACGAATATTATGTGTAGCACATAAAAATTCCAAGACCTTTTTTTTGTTCGACTTCGGTAGTTAATTTATCCTGCATTTCTTCAAATTTTTTGGTCAATTTATCAACTTTAGACTATAACCCCTGATTAACCTTCTTCGACTCCTCTAATTCGTCTCGAAGTCTCTTTCTGACCGAAGTCTTTCCTTGTTATCGAGGCTCTAATCCTATGCCAACAACGTAATTTGATCTAGTGCCGAAGACTTTGTCGCACACTTCATCAACTGTCATCGGATGACCTTGTTCTATTGAATGTGTCAATTCGTGACACATTAATTCTTGAAAAAGTAAGAATTAATTACATACACAGTCTCATTTAAGAAATATTTGTAAATGAACTATGTGCTCACCCATTTTTCATTGCATTCGGTAGTTGTCCATTGACCTTTACTTTCATCATAATGAGTGTGATACTATAGCTCCATCCGATCACACTCTTCTCCATCTCTGTCACTCTGTTGTATAGAAATATATTACTAGTAATATTTATTATAAATTTTGAAATTTCAATCAAAGAAAAATATAATTAAAAAGATAATAACTCACAATCTCATACCGTATCGCTACAAAGGCCTTGGAGCTGGAGTTTGGTTGACATTTGACCTGACTCCTAGCCAATTTTGCTTTTTAACTTTTTTCCTAATCGTACACGTAACAACATCTATTATAACATCTATAAATTATAATTCATAAATACTAAAATATAATCAGTTGTCTAAAAAGTTGTTAAATTAAGTTTTTTGATCAAATAAACTAACCTTTGTAGCTGATTGCTCCCAATATTCGCATAAATCCATCCACTCTGCCACTGTGACATTATGCGGCTTAACATCCTTTCCGTGCTTGGTAAAATGCTTTTTAAAACTATATCTGTGATCTTTGGACCTTAAAGCAAGAAACTTATTTACAGTAGCATGTACTTCGTTGTCAGTCCTCATTTCCTTGATTTCCAACTTTTGCTGCAAAAAATTATAAATTATTGGTCAATGTTCTAAGCATATGGAAACACATACAAATTAGATTAGTTTAGAATACTTACATCTAACTTATCAAATGCAATGTCCAATTCCTCAGTTGTAATTTTTGAAAATTTTATACTTACAAGTAAGGAAGTTCGGGATACCACACCAATCTCACTCGAGAATTTGGCAGATTGTACGGAGTTGGTTGGTCGTCCTTCAATTGGGGAGATCTCTATCTCCAATCTCTTGCTTATCGTCTTATTAATCTTTTCCAATCCGTGTCCTTTTGTGACACCCCTTGTTTTTCTTGCATTAGTCGCTGATCCTAAAATAGCAAAGAAAAATTTGTAATGAGCATATAACATACTCTTAATTGGTTAGATAAGAAAAATAACTAAACTTAATAAATTTCACCAATGTTATGTGAAAGATCAAACCTGCAGTGCTTGCAGAAGAAGAGCCCATAGTGGGGGTGATTGTCTGATTTACTGGTGTCTGATAAGCAAAAGCTAGAGGTATCTCTTAAGAAGTGGATAGAGAACTAATATTGTGTCACAGATTCATAATTTGTTCATACTTATCTCTAGGATGAGTAATAGGCATAGATGTGACTTCTCTTGGTGTTAGAGTAGGCTCACAAGGTGCAGGTGTGACTTCTCTTGGTGTTGGAGTAGGCTGACAAGGTGCAGGTGTCTGATTTTGTGGTTGTGTACAAGAAGATGACTCATTAGCTACATTTCCAAGAAGTTGACGATAACGCGACTGCACTTTTGTCAGTACTAAGCTACTTGGTGTAGCCTTATTCTTCTTCTTGAGTTGACCTGGTCCCATGTGAATTACCTACATCCAAATTGACATTAGATTTCAAAGTACATATGCATCAATCATATTTAAAGACAACATGAAAAACCGACACGCTCTCAATAATGGAATTGTTTGTAGTCAATTATGAGTAAGTCAACAATGACAAGAAGTTATTCAAAACCAAATGCATTTCCACTTTTCACTTGAAAGCCAACAAGAAAATGTTGCTCAAGATAAAATTTATTGAGAAACCTATTGTTGGGAGCGGATTTTGGAACCGGACCCCAACCAGAAAATAGAAAACAGAAACAAACAGAAAAATAAAAAACGAAAGCCCAAAGCAAAAACGAAGGGCCAAAAGAAAAACGAATAACAAAAGAACGGACGAGGAATCGAAGGAACGGATTTACAAAATATCATAATCAAATAAACCAGAACAATTCAATCAAACTTAAGGGCAAATTTCGACATCTGAGAACACAAACTTTTTTTAAATAAACAAACGTATGGCGTTGGAAACTATAAGACAAACAGTCTAAACCAATACAAAACGGTGTAAGAAAAACAATTTTCCCTTTTGAAATCATCAATTCCATAACCTCAAAATCTTGTTTTGTTATCATAAGCCATAGAAAGTGATAAGTCTGATAAATGGATTGATGTTATGAAAGATGAGTTAAATTCAATAGAATAAAATAATATTTAGGACCTTGTTAATTTCAGTGCAACCAATATATAGGAACATCTAGGAACCATTAAAACAACCATTATTGATTTTCTAAATATTTAGTTACCCTCATCTTTGTTGCTGAACCTCACTTGCTTCCCATTTCGAAGAGTTATGGCATTCAAACTCTTGGGGTTCATAACAGTATTAAAGGGAATAGTTCCACTGCTCCTAGCTTGGTTCTCACTCATATTGTTGGATAGCTGAGTGACATAGGAGTTGATATTCTTAGCCTTCGTCTCCCATTGCTCCATTCTCTTCTCTAGAGCATTGAACCTAGCAGCACTTTTAGAAGAATCCTGTTGAATCAAAGAGGATATGACATTGAACTGGTTGTTATTAGAAGTCCTCTCCTCCTTTATCAATGCCATCATATTGTGCAAGAGTTGATTTGTATCTTCCTTTTGTGGAATAGTCAAAGCTTACTGTTGATTGGGAAATTGGTTTGTAGATGAACTAGCCGCTCTGCCTTACTGAAATCTGTTTGGGCCTCTACCTTCTTCATTTCTCCAACTAAATCGAGGATTTGATTTCCATATCTTGTTTTATGTGTTAGAATAGGGGTCCCACTTCTAATTTGTCCTACCCTGATATACAACAAATACTTCTTCATAATGACTAGGGCAGACACTAGAGATATGCATCACAGAACCATAAGTATCGCAGTTAGGTGTAGTGAGATCCATAGGAATTGGTGGATGATGCACACTTATATCCTTTAACTCTGTAGTAATGAAGGACAGCTGCAAAGTCACTTTACTTTCCAAAGATTAAACCTTAGACTCTAGATTTTCCATTCTTCTTGAGTGAGCTGTTGAAGCTCCCAACTCATGTATGCCTCTAGTATCTCTAACACTGTACTTTTGGTGATTTAAAGCCATTTTCTTAATTAGATCTCATGCTTCTGAAGCTGTGAGGCCAATCAGAGAATGGCTTGACTTTTCAGTCCATCATAAAAGTACTGCACTAACCACTCATCAGGTATCTGATGGTGAGGGCATCTGGACAATAGATTTTGAAAATGGTTCCAATAGTCGTAAAGGGACTCGTTATAATCTTGACGTGCTGAGTAAATCTCCTTCCTCATTGATGAAGTTTTAGAGGCTAGAAAATACTTCTCCAAGAATGCATTTCGTAGATTGGCCCAACTATGGTAGGCATTCACCACATGTCTTGGAAGGCTCATATACCACTCCCTTGCTTTACCCTTCAAGGATAGATGAAAAACTTTCCATAGCACTTGATCAAGAGAAGCGCCTACCGGTTTCATGCTTTGGCAAATCATAGATAGTGATTGCAAGTGGATATAGGGATCTTCTCCTATCAAGCCATGAAATTTAGGGAGTTAATAAGCAATACTTTAACTTCAAAGTTCACATCAAAATTAGGGAAAGTGCGGTAAAAGGATCATAATTAACATCAGAAGTAGTGGCTTCCCTAATAGTCCACCTTTTAAGGTTTCCATTGTTCTCACCAACTCGCTCTTGCTATCCATTACCTCCATTATCACCATTCCTAGGTGGGTTAGCATTAAGGTTAGGAATTTGTAGAAAAGCTGGGTTTTCAGCAATTATCACTCCTTCTAATGATTCACTCTCACTACTTGGCTGACTTGACTCCACTGAGTTATTTTCCTTTCAATGACTACCTTGTTTCTCTTTTTCTCTCCTCTCCTTTCTAATTTTTCTCAAACGTCTCTCAATTTCAGGGTAAAAAGGTAGAAGTTTGGTTTTCTGGTGCATGCAAAGGGGAAAATTCAAACGAGAGTAAAAGATAACGAAATTGACTTACAAGCACACAAAGTCAAATAAAAAGATGAGATGTGATGGGTGCAAGTGTATGTGTATGAAAGTATGTATGGAAGTATGTATGGACAGATCAAATAGAAATTAAGAGGAATGTTCGAAACTATGTGGGTGTAAAAATGCTAAGTATGAAAAGTGTAGAAAGTTCAGTATCCTTTTGTTTGTATTTTCAAAATTTTGATGCTATGCGAACAAAAAAATGAAATCCTATACTATTGACAAGTATGAAGCTAAACTATCTAGAATGCAATAAAAAAAAGGCTCCTAACCTCACTTAGCAGCAAAATGACAAAAGTTAACCTAGAGAACCAATTTCTTGGTTCCCCAGCAATGACGCCATTTGATTCGGACCTTTGTTCTTACCCTTGGAGGTCAAATAAAAAATAATCCAAGGATTGCAATATAGGGTGCAACCTTGGGTCGTTTCACTTAATTGAAACCTAAATGAATGGACCTAAGTTAACCTATATGTCATGCTATGCAAACTAATAGGGGAAAAGGGGGTTTTTATCTTTGAAAACATTAATTGAACTAAAATGAATTGTAAAAAATATGTAAAATGTATATTTGGATTTTTAAGAATAGAAAACGGAAGGATTAAAACAAGTGATAAAATCCTCTTAAAAATGAGCTTTGTCCATCATAGTTCGAAGTTGATTTTTATGGAGTAGAAATCACTAAGCTTAAAAGTGAAAACCTTAAAGGACTCTTTAAGTCCAGGATTTTGATCAATAGGACTCCATTTCTCAAGATCCTGTTAAGAGCTCTTAGTATGTGTGGTAGGATTTGCCAATGCATTGGGTCAAATGAAATATAGCATGAACTCAATATCCAATGCAACCAGGCAAGATAATAGAGAATCAACAAGATCACAAGTAGACATATATGAGGCTTCATATATTTAAGCTCAAAGTTCTACATCAACTAATCTAACTACACAATGAATATTCAACATTTGATTAAACTATAATCAAGTATGTTCAACTACAAATCACAAATCCTAAGCTTAGAAATTTATAAACTCATAGTTGAACATAGATTAACTACTCCCCTCTTAAGCTCATGGAACTCCAGCCATTGCTACATCTTTAAGAGGAAGGAAAATGCCTAGCCATGTATTGCAACCGGAAGCCTCACAACTAGGAAAGAATCCAAGCTACCTACGGTGGAAGTCAACGATGAAAATGTAGGAAAAATGAGAGAAAGAAGAGAGATGAGAGAAAATGTTGATAGGTCATCCTAATATCGGCTCCCTCCAACTTATCCCAAAATAGGTTTCTTTTCAAAATGGATTACCGAGTCAGGTTTGCACAGTGGGTAAAGCTTTCAAAAATGGTTCGGGTCTTCGAAGGTTCACCGCAACGAACTTTTCCTGAAAGATTTCTTCAATAATATGTTGATTTTGCCCCGACGAAAACATTATCCTCACTGCAACGAACTTTTCCCAAAAGATTTCTTCAAAGATTTTCTGATTTCTCCATGGCGAAACGTCATCCTTGTCGCGGTAAACTTTGCCTGTTACTTCGTTGACTTGTGTTCTTGGTCTTCACTCTTTGTCTCTACATCTTGAATGTCCTATAATGAAAAATAGTAGTTTGCAGTATCAATTGCCCTAAAAATCAATTGAGTGCAATTACTAACTATTTGTGACAATTTTACCTTCAAACTACATTAATTCAAAGCAAGAACTCATAAACTAAATTAAGCACAATATCCGATAATAAGAGCTTAACAAAAACCACGAAATTGTCACCAAATAATATAGAAAACTTGGGTTCAATAAGCAATATTGAATGGTATAAAGCTAGACTTATTGCCAAATTCCGTACTCAAAAGGATGACATTGATTATAAAGAGACATTTTCACCTAAGAAAGACTCATTAAGAATAATTATGGAATTAGTGACTCGTTTTGATTTAAAGCTACATTAAATGAAAGTGAAAACTACTTTTGTAAATGGTTATGTCAATGAGGAAGTTTATATAAAACAACTTGAAGGTTGTTCCATAGAAGGAAAGGGTCGGATAGTGTGTAACTTAAGAAATCAACATATGGACTTAAACAAGCATCTCGATAATGGTATATTAAGTTTAATGATACCATAATATCTTTTAGCTTTCAAGAAAATATTGTTGATAATTGTATCTACTAAAAGTTTAGTGGGAGTAAGTTTATATTTCTTGTTCTATTTGTTAATGTTATTTTACTTATGATTTGGATATATTATTTAAGACTAAAGATTTTTTTTCTAAGAATTTTGAAATGAAGGATATAGAAGAGCCATCTTAAGTGATAGGAATTTCAATATTCTAAAATAGATCACAAAAACTAGTATGATTGTCTCAAAAATACTATATCAAAAGAATTCTTCAGAGATTAATAACAAATGTTTAGTAAGGATTGTTCTGAAATAAAAGGAGATAAATTTAGTCTTATACAATGTCCAAAGAATGATATGGAACATAAACAAATAGAATATACCCCATATGCTTCTATTATTGGTAGTTTGATTTATTTGCAAACATATGCAAGACTCCATATGCTTCTCCAAGAATGACAAATACTTTAAAGGTGCTAAGCATATAGAGTTAAAGTATCTTTCTATAAAGGAGGAGGTTCATAAAAAAAGAGTGTGTATTGAATATATTAAGATCGATCTTATGATTGTAAATCCCTAAAAGCCTACCACTAAAAATATTTAAGGAACATGTTCATATAGTTGGCCTCGGTTATATTGATAATTGTTTTATAACATTTTGACACTCTTGAGCTCAATAAAAGTTTATGATTGGTAATTTTTCTTATTTATTATGATAGTGTACATGTAAATGTTTTTAAATACAAATTGAAATTGTCTATCAGACATTAATGTGGACCTTTATGATATTTATATCACTTATGTTAAAGAAATTGATAAAATACAAGTGAGGTGGTATACAGAAAAAACTATGCATTTTTAAGTGTATGACCACCATAACCCTCATTATGTGGTTTACTATGTTAAGGAAAATTATGAAGATGGCAAAAGAGTCATATTTAACCCTAAGGTTTACATCCTCTGACAAATTTAACCCTAACATTTTTAGAGTATAAATTAAACCCTATTGTTTTATAAACATTAAAATTCAACCTTAAATTAACCATGAAATTGATAGCAATGTGACTTTGTCAGTTTTCTACCAGGTCAGCATTAACCTTGCTTATACTTATAATATTTTAATATCTAGTGTGCCCCCATACTTTTTTGTATGATGGTCACTTGTATCTCAGCCACTTCTAGTTTCTTAATCTCTTTTGCTTCTTCCTCATAATGGCTAGCCTTCATCTATATATTGTTGTTTAGAGGTAGAGTAAATAAACCTTCTAACGAAGGTGTTTCTATTTTTCATATACACTTTTTTGCTTGAAGAGATTGTAGTAACTACTCTAATTCCTTCACACTTTTCGAGCATGAAAAAGAAAGAAAGTTAGCACCTTGGTCAAAGTTTATGAGAGACCATGTTGTTGATCAATTCATCCTCACCTTTATTGCAAACTTGATCTCTATAAAGGACGTTCATCAAAACTAGGCACTCTCTTATGTAGAGTGTATGTACTCAAGGTGTTCAGTAAGTTGATCTTCAAGGCTTCTCTAGTTTTGTTATATTTGTAGTTCCTGTCATTGAAACAATAGTTGAGAAATGTAGCACCTTATGCTTGTCACCCTTTTATTTACCATGAATTTGTGCCACCACTTTGGATATCTATGCAATTTGAAACATGTATCTCTATTGTGTTTTGGTTTCCCACAATGTGTGTAACCAGTTTCTTAGCTTCCCATTTTTTTACAAATTGAAGTGAAGAATGATGCTTTTGTCCTTTAGAAATCAAAGCCACATTTGATATGGTTTCCTCCTTCATTAACATCAAAGTCTGTCTTAGGATTTTGTGTCAAACTTGTGCATAGGTTTGTTCTACATTAGTAAATGGTTGGCATTGAATTACATTAACTTAAATCTTATCAAGGAGATGATCAAGTCTATCTTCTTGTAACAAAAGTTGTACTTTTTTATATCTTCTTCACACTTCATAAGACTTGGGTGTCTAAAATCAATTCCTCTATAGGGGCCTTAGAGTGTGTTGTAGTCTGTCTCAATTGATCCTTCACTCTATTTGAGTTTTGACACCTTCCTATGAAGATCATAAGTGTAACACCTCACTCCCACGTGACCCGAACCCGATATCGATAGTGATATCTGAGTCCGTGCCCCGCAAGGGTGGCGTGCTACATTAGTCAGACTAAACTCAGTAAAAAAAAATTGTTCACTCATGTGCGCAGAAAACAGTAGACAATTTGAGCCCAAATGTAAAAGGAAGCATTTTTTTTGTTATGCCAAACAGTCAACAATAATTTACAATAGCCATTTAATGTACAAAAACAACAGAACCACATTGGG
>JANZLC010000001.1:13653670-13669858 GCA_026413385.1 Erythroxylum gracilipes
TATGTCATTTAACCTCTAACAATCATCATAAATGCTTCATTTAACCATGCCCATAATGATTAAAGTCTAACTTACTTGTTGTAGCTTCGAATTCCTCCAACTTCTCAAAATTACCAAAAATCCTAGCTTCACCAACAATCCACGATCATCATCTTCCAAAAGTGGTAGGGATGAGGTTTTGATGAACATGAAGAAGAGGAATAGCAAGGTAAAAGAGAAGCAAGTAAGAGATTGGAGAGCTAGCTTCAATGTAGGCAAAGGTGAGAGTAATTAAGGCAACAAAAATGGAGAAGAAGAAGAAGAGAGAGAGAGAGAGCCACAAAATGAAGAAGAAGAAAGCCAAACTACAAGACCCACTAATGGTCTTTCAATTAAAAGCATCATGAGAGACCAAACAAGGAGGGCTCACATGACTATTTTTTTAAAGCTTTAAACTAAATTCTTTTGTTAACTAGTCCACTCAATTCCAATTCTTACTCCAATTGTCTCCAAATTTTAAATAGGCACTAGTTAATAAATCCCAACATTATATATTAAAATTTCTACTACCATCTGACATTTATTTCTACCACTGTTCATCAATTATTCTGTCACTTGGCATTTTTCCTAGTCCAGTATACCTTTAACATTTCCAGAAATTTCCTAAATTTCACCAAAAATTCTAAATCAATAAATACACTTTCCAAATCAATTTTCAACACATAAAAATCACAATACTCAATAATATCACATTACAATTCAATTATACCCGAAATTTCAATGAATGCATGTACAATTATTTTAATGTGTGCTAAAAATTCAAATGCACATGTATGTATGCTAACAGTATGCATGAGCATGAAAATTGCATTTTTTCTAATCTCTCATTGATCTCACATGTACCATATTTTAGGGTTTTCACCCTTGGTATTGGAACAGGATGTTACAGGTACGACACACAATCTTTGTCCCAAAGACAAAATTCTGCTTCAACTTCTTGATAATTCTCGCCAACTCTGGATCTTTGCTTTGAACCTTTCGAATCCTATCATGTAATACTGGTCTGAGTTTGAATGTAGTTATTAATATGCCATTCTATCCCAAATCTATTTCAATGTTTAGGGATCTTAATTGAATTAGATTTGGTAACCTAAACACTTAAATATGTGCTACATTGCTACTGGATTTTCTACTCAGTGCATCAGCTACCACATTAGCCTTGCCTGGATGATACTTTATCGTGCAATCATATTCCTTAACTAACTCAAGCCACCTCCTTTATCTCATATTAAGTTTCATTTAATGTAATAAATACCTCAAATTTTGATGGTCAATGAAAATCTGGAACGTTTCCCCATATAGATGATGTCTCTAGATCTTCAGAGCAAATACTACTACAATGAGCTCCAAATCATAAACTGGATAATTTAACTCATTAGGTCTCAATTGTCTTAAAGAATAAACAATTACCCTATCGTGTTGCATCAAAACATACCCTAATATTTGGTGTGAAGCATTACTGTATACAACATACCCTCCAAATCTAGATGGCATAGTCAATACTGGTGCTATAATTAATCAATTTTTTAACTCCTCAAAACTCCTTTGACATTCATCAGTCCATCAAAGGGGCTGAGGTGTAGTAACCACCTAGTGTGAGAAAACTTTGAATCTCAGAAATTTCTAGGTGCTTCCCACTTCATCAATGCCTCAAATTATTTTCAGGTCTACCTGTATGCCTTGTCCAGATATTATATGACCTAAGAATACCACCTAATCAAGCCAGAATTCACACTTACTAAACTTAGCGTACAACTGTTTTTCCCTCTTAATCTGTAAAACTAACCTTCAATGCTCTTAATGTTCTTATTTTCTCCTTGAATACACCAAGATATCATCTATACATTATAAGGCCCCAAATGATACCCTATTTGAAATGTTATATGTTCATGAAAGTAAATGTGATAGGTGTTAAAATTGTGATATGATTATGAATTATATATCTCTTGAATCTTGGTTTGATGGACCATGATTAGTAACTTGGAATTAATTGATACCATTAGAGATTTGATGTCTTAAAATGTACCTTTGAACTAGAAAAATTGTCAAGTGGCAAGATAAGTTGGTACATGAAAAATAGTATGACTAAGCCTATACATTGAATGACATTTGGCAGCATTGGTTGAGTGACAAATGGCTTAATAGAATTGTGACTTTTGGTAGCTTATATGGAGGATAAGTGGCTTACTTCTATGTGTGACATGTAGGTTGATTCATTGAAAGACATGTGCCCTTTCAAATTTATGACACCTAGCACTAAACAAGTGCTGAATCACTTCAGGGTATTTGATATTTTTGCTGCATTTTCGCTATCCTTTACTCCTGTCCATCGAAACTCTCTCTTACTCTCACAAACTCCTGGATTTTTCTTCAATTGGGATCATCATCACTTGACATCTTTGCAAGATGCTACATCAAGGAAGCTAGATCTTGTTATCTTTTATGCTGTCTTTTTGGTTCTAAGATTTGCACATTGATTTTGGATGTGTGCTGGTTGCTTGGAAGGGTTAGATTAGCTAGTTCTTTGGAGTTGGAATTTGAAGTTAAACATGTAAGGGAATTCTTAACTTAATATCATGTATTAATACAAGTTCTATGATGATTAAATTGGCATGGAATGTGTGTTATGATGATGATAAATGAGTGCGGGAAAATTGATCCTTGTATGGAAAATTATGTTTTGGTTTTAATGTATGAAAGATAATGATTTGTGAGTTGCCTAATGAATGATTTTTGAATTAGATTTGGATATGAATTTGATAAGGGATTGAAGCATGAATACGGTAGAATTGAAGTGAAATTGATGGACTTCAGTGAAGGTATGTTGGATGGAGTATGAAGGAGTTAAATTTGGAAACAAAATGAAGGTCATGGGTGAGTGAACCTCTGATTCACTCATACTACGATCATGGGATTTATATGGCACCTTCCCACGATCATGGAAAATTCTTTGGAAGGGAAAAAGGTTGGTTTTGTATATATGTTGGACTATATAAGGTTAGGGAACTTTTTAATGGTGTAATTGGACTTGATTAAGGTGTAAAATGAACCTAGTTTGGTGTGGAATCAGTTAATTAAGAAGTAATAACTTAAGGAAGGTGTTATTTGATAATAAAGTATCTAATTTTGGAACTTATAAGTTGTTAAAGGAATCTAGTTTACTTATAAATGCTAATGTGATTTAAAGAACATGAGTAATGTGTTAGTTGTAAATGTTTATGAATTGGGATTTTATGCTAATACATGTAACGTGTAATTACTTAATGTATTCATTGGTGCATTATTACAAATGTTTATTTTACAAGGCATATTAAGTTTTACTAAATGGGAATGAATTAAATTTGATCAAAATGGAATAAAGTCATATATTATGCACTATATCACTTACATGTGATTCTGAAATCTAAAATGTTTTGTTTTTAAAACTGCCAAGTCCTAGTCGTGGGTAAATATGCATGCCTAAAAGGGTCTATAGTTTCTTTTGTAACTAGAAACTAAGGTGTCTTCTGTATCTAGACACTTCGGTGTATTCTTTACTTAACACTCTGGTGTCTTCTGATCTTAGACACTACAGTGTCTTCTATTTCAGAGATACCAATTATAGGTATCTTCTGTTCTGGTCCAGTTAGCAACTTCTGTAAAAAGTACTAGCAGGCTACTCTATTTTGTGTTTTGATATATGTTCTGATCTAATAGAAGATAAGTTTTGATTTGATACAAGATATATTCTAATTTGATACAAGTTTTTTTCTGTTATGACACAATTATATCCTATTCTTAGACTTGTACATTCTTTTATGAAGTAATGATGTTCTGTTCTAATACTTATATGTTTTGTTCTAATGTAAGAAAGCTTTGTACTGATGAATTACAATCTGTTATGAGATAAATAATGTTTGGATTTCTCTTTAATATGAACAATTAAAGATTGCTTGTGATATAACCTGATTCAGTACATATGAATGTTAGTTGATTGTTAGAAACAATCACCATTTTATATCTTATTTAGTTATTCCCCACTGAGCTATATGCTTAACATGGTGGTTTTGCCTCTGTGTAGGTTCTGATAAGAAGACTTAAGGCTGGGACAACCACAGTGGCATGATATGATTTTGGAAACTATTATGTTTATGTTTTAAGTTGTATTTCAATATGTTGAGACATATTGTGTTTTGTATAAATGGTTTGTAATAAATTATAAATGGTTTGTAAAAACTATAATATAGGATGGATTTGTAATGTAAGGAATATATATAATGAGTTACATATATATATGTACATGATGTTTTGTATATAACTAAGCAAAGTATGAATGTGAAGTATGTTATCTTATTTTCAATGAATTTTTGGAATATCTTGATATGTTTTAGGATTGTTTTGTGTGGCATCTGTATATCCTCTCAGGGGGTATTCAGGTGATACATGAATAAAATAATAAAATGGTTCAAATAGGGCTAAAACACATTATTCATTAGTGCCATAAATGCAGTCGAAACATTGTTTAATCCAAAAGGCTTCACCAAAAACTCGAAATGCCTATATCTGGTTCTAAATGCACTATTTGGTACATCAACTTTTGCTATTCTCAATTAATAGTACCCTAATCTCAAACTCAGTTTAGTAAACACCTATGCTCCTTATAGCTGATCAAGTAAATCCTCTATTCTTGGCAGTGGACACTTGTTCTTTACTATCACCCAATTTAGTTACCTATAATTAATGCACAACCTCAAAGTTTTATCCTTGTTTTTCATAAATAAAACTGGAGCTCCCTAAGGATACACACTGGGTCTGATAAAACCCATGTCTAACAACTCCTACAGCTAAATCTTAAGTTCTACAGGTGCCATCCTATAAAGAGGAATGGGTATAGGAGTAGTACCTGGTACTAGTTCAAAGGTGAACTTTGTATCTCTATATGGTGGTAATCTTGGTAATTCATCGGGAAATACATCTAGGAAATCCCGGACAATGGGAATATCATGTAATGTTTGCTCAACTCTAATATCCATCACATAGGCTAGAAAGAACTCACATCCACCTCAAATCAGTCTAAATGCACATATGGATGAAATTACTCGAGCTGGCACTGCTAGATTAGCAACTCGAAATATAACTCTCGGTTGATTAAGAGATTCAATAATAAACTCCTGGGTGTAACAATTCATTATAGCCCTATGGGCAGTAAGCCAATCCATACCTAAAATATAATCTAACTCCTTCAATTGTAGTACTATCAAATTGGCTTTTAGTTCAGCTTGTTCAATCCAGATAATACATCCTTTACATACCTCTCAAATCACTATATTACTACCAACTGGAGTACTCACCTCTAACATGAACTCCAACATCTCTCTCTCACAATGCAATTGAAATGCTAAATGTGGGGTAATAAATGAAGGAGTAGATCCTAAATCTAACAATGCAAATGCCTCAAGGTCAAAGACATGTAATGTACCTGTAACAACATCCAGAGAACTTTGTGCCTCCTATATAGTAATAGCAAAAATCCTCGCCTGAGACTATGGTTGATTACTCTGTTCCTAGGTCCTGGGTACACTAGGGCCTGCTGAGTTTGTCTTACCTCTACATCTGCCTCTCTATCCAGCTCCACTAATTCTAACAGGTTGGGCAGTCGTCTTAGACACTGGTCCTCCTTTAACTTCAGACTGGGCTCTTAAAACTATTGGGTAGTCTCTGATATGATGGTCAAGGGAACCATAATGATAACAAGATCCTAACACCCTTTGGCATACTCCGCCATGATGTTTTCCACAATGACCAAAATTGGGTATCTGTTATGCCTATCCTCCATAACACTAGTTTCTAGATGCTTGGCCTCCACTAATACCAGAATGAGCAGTACCTCCTCTAGATTTGAATCCCATTTTCCTCAATCTAGATTGTGATCGTGGTGGTATACTATGGCGTTTACTGAATCTCCCACCAAAGTCAGTTTAAAAATCACCAAGCCTTTTAGACCTGAGCACCTGTCTATATACCCCTCATTCATCCGTCAATAATTGCTCGATCCGAATAGTAGCTGCTCTCAGCTCAGTAAAACTATTCAGATTGGTAATGGCCAATATTGTCCTAATTTCCATATTTAGGCCATACTCTAACCTCCTACATTTATCCTCCTCTATAGGAATCAAAGCAGTAGCATACCCTGATAGTTCATCAAATTGTATGTCAGACTCAACTATTGTAAGGTTTCCTTGCTTGAGATCAAAAAATTCTTTCATCTTCCAATCCAAATATATTTTTGGCATATAATTAGCTCTAAATGCCTTTAGGAAGTCCTCCCAGGTCAATTTGCAAGGCCAGGTAGAACTACCTGGGACCGTTTTTCACCATGGATAGGCTAGGCCCTGAAGTAAGGAGACTGCATAATCAAACCATTCAACCTACTCGCAACCCATCTATTCAAACACTCTCTCTATACTCTCCAACCAATGCTCCGCCTTTGCGAGGTCTGTGCTTTCATAGAAGTCCACATCTCCTTATTTTCTAAGTTTATCATATCTCCTTTCTCTCTTCTTTGGGACTCTTTATAGTGTATCTCTTCTTTGGGACTCTTTATGGTCTATACTCATATTGTGGTGTAGGACACTATCTATTAGCCCTTACTGACTCAAGATCAGTTGATTCTACAACATGGTCACCTATAACGGATGATCTTTAACAAACAATGATTCTGATTACTATATGTATTGATTATGCTATGTCATGCTGCTAAAATGCTAACATATGTCCTTATGGATGGAAAACCTTGTTCTAATACCAAAATTGTAACATACCACACCTATAGGGCATATTATTGAAAGCATCAGAGTATATTCAGGTTATACTTTAGGGACATAATATGTTAACTAACAATTCATAAAGATTTTTCCACCTTACACACAATATCATATAGCACGGGGGCATTTTAATCAATAAATTGCTAGAGTTTGACCTAAATTTTAGAACTTTCCCCCATTCAACCTATATGAAAACATTTCAAGAAGCTCATCTATCCTCTTTAATGATCCCAGTAAAGATGCAAAACATTTATATTATCCCATTTATCAATTCAATTCAAATAAACATTTCACAATTATTAACGTAGTCAGTAATTGACAATAAAATAAAAAACACTTCTATATATATTCTAGAATATCAAACTCCTCAGACCAATAATGTTTGGAATTGTAACAATCATATAAGCAACAATTCAATAACTAACATTTAACTAAAAATAAATCAACCATAATAAGAAACATTTGGGCTAAGTCACAGAACACTCCAACAAGCTATTGCGTCAATGTCCTGACAATATCTGGGTATTGACAATCACTATAAGAACCTAGTAGACATGCATATGAACATCAGTCACTGATAACAAATAGAAAGAATATGTATGTAATCCTTAAGTGCAATGTTCATATCCTTTTCTTCCTAATGTTCTTTTATGAACAAGCTGTCGTCTTTAATCATAACTTACTAAAAAAATCCAATACTACGATTCTTGTGCCCCCTGAAACTAATCTTCATTAATTTTACTATTTCTAAAAATTACACGAATATAATCTCCCCTTGGAATACAACCCAATCCAAATTATGTCCTGTTTCTGGTAAGAAATAGGCTAGCAACCAATGCTCAAACAATAATAAATCATTATCAAGACATCTTCTAGCCAAACCATTCCACATAAGCATTAATAATACATCAATAATCATTTTTCATCTTTTATACTTTGACTAATTCAGTCTCCAAAGCCTTAAAAAAATTAGGAAATAATATAAGGTTCCTGCACGAGGGTTTATCATAGGCAGTATTAGGGAAAGAAGCATAACTCAAGCTATAATCCATATTCTATCAAGCCCCTTTCACAAACGTCAAGCTAAGACCTATATCTACAAATTTTGTTATTTGAGTTTCTACAAATTCATTCTTTTAAGTTATGTAAAATAGCTCAAAAAGGGGAATATGAAATTGAAACTAGGATTTCGACTTATGTTTGTGACTTCTTTCCTCCTCCTTTTCTCTTCCCCTTTTTCCTTCGCTTCTCTCTCTTATTTACTTTTTTGTTTTCCTCCCTCTTCTAAGCTCATGGCAGACCCTCACTCTCCCTTATATTACCTTTTCCATCTATTTTCTTTTGAAAGTTCAAAGAAAGTCAAACTAATCTATATGTCACCATTGTAGAGCTATACATGTCACCATTCTAAAGTGCCATTTGTCACAAATTTAAAGGGACACTTTTCACAAATATAAAGTTCCACTTGTCTCCAATCTTACCGTTTAGGAATTCTACTAAGCCAATTTATACATTGACTCCTCAAACTTTCGATTTTTAACAATTAACTCCAAATCACTAACTTAAATCCATCAATTTCTAATTTAATTCTAATTCATCAAAATCATATCTAAGCATCCCGGAAAATGTCAATTAAGTGTACATAAAACATTTGTCACTTATTTATCATATTTATAAACAATACAATAATCTATGTGCCTATATGCTAATCTTATGCATGTACATAGAATAACAAATTTTGTATCTTAATGCACCAAATTAATCATCTAGTCATATAACTTATTTTATTTAATGCGATATGCATGACCTTAATCTTCTAACCTTCTAACCCTCAACAATTTAGGAGACATGATTTTACACCCTCTATCAAGGAACACATGTACATCTAATTAGATAACCTCCAGTTATAGATGCATAGTTTAAGATAATCAAACTCATTAAACATATTTAATCTATATAGTTATTACTAAAGTCTAGAATATTGTCATTATCTAGCATTAAATTGTTTATTCTCCTAATGCACAGATCATAATTCACCTATCAGTACTTCATATAACCCATATGATTGAATTTATAATGACCAATCCTATGATTGAATCTATAGTGGCACATCCATAACCTTAACTAGGTTTTCTAGTCACTAAACATAATAAAAGCAAAATATAAATAAGTAAATCTCAATATATAAGAACATAATAAAAGAAAAGAATGAGAGAAGATATTATAAACTCTTCCCGTCCTTGCTCTAAATCTTTGTCTAATTAAAAGAAATTAAGAACCATGAAAACTATGCCAAAATTCCTTGAAAAGATGTGAGAATGCATGAAAAGTATGCTAAAAATTCTCTAGGTCTAATATAAGTAGTTATAGATGGGTTTATAAAAAATAGATATTTAGATGATTGAACTTAAAGAATCATAAATCCTCATAAATTATATCTAAGAACTAGCATTAAAAACTTTAACATTGGCACTAATTTTGTTTTGAAATTTTTATTCTTCATGAGATAAGGTATAATCGACACTTGATACCAAGTGGTAACCAACACTTATCTTGCATTGTCTTTGTTTATAAATCCAAGACGAGTTTGATGCCGATTTAGGATTAACTCTATCATCTATCTTGTTCTACTTCTTAACAAGTTTAGTGTTTGTTATGCTTTGCTTTAATAATTTTTGCACTTTTTGGCATCCTCAAGTTAGAATTAGCTTTTAAAGTCTTTTGCACATTTTTCATTCGTCTTCTTCTCTTTTAAATGACTAAGATATCACTAATAGGACAATTATGGAGAAAGTTACACTAAATCTCATGTTTACTCCTTAAATTCATCACCTACAAGACAATAAACGAAATATAGAAAAAAAACATAATAAAATCCATATAAAACACATTATAAAAATTTCAAATACCAAATAATATAACCTTATATGACATGTAAAATATTAGCCTATCACATGTAATCCCAAAGATAGGACTATATAAATTTTGCAATTTAGAGTCAAATATATCAAGGGAATTCATAAAACAAATTAATATATTATTAGAGATGTTAATTAAAAAGGATCTCAATCAATCAACTTAAGGATAAAGGCTATATTTATTAAGAAAGAAAATGATCGTAACTTATGGATTTCTAGATTCTTCATGTAGATATTGGTTATCAATTAGTTATTTCATTTTTGTTCATCAATTTGGATTGTCATTTTATAGTTATTTTAGTTTCATTAATCTTTTCAATCGTTCATTTTTAAGATTAGACAATAGAAAGATGATTAATATTAAAGTCCTTATGAGATCAACACTCGTATTCACTAAATTATACTATAAGAATGACAGGGGCACTTATCTAGTGATCTTTAGTATTATTTTTTACTAGAAATACATCACTCTTATTATAAAACATAATCATATTCATTATTATTACTTGTTGTCAACTTTAATTAATAAGGATAAAGAACTTATAAATATGCACTTTGATTAATTGATTTATTTGAGTTAAGAAAAAATCTATATTATTTAAAGTTATTGGCCTAATTAAGTACGACATTAAATTAAATTTGGAATTTGGAATTTTGTTTGATTTTGTAATATTAGCTAGAACTACAAATTTTCTTAATTTGATGCCTAAAGCTTCAATTAGTTATAAATATAATATATTGTTAACTGTATCATTAACGTTGTTAACATAAAATGCCACATAATCAAGTCATATTCTACATTAGCATATGTATGGATTATAATGATTAAAAGTAAAATAATTTTTACAAAATTAGTTAATTAGTTTAATGAACTCAAAATAAAAATGAGAATTTTTATTTTAGGTAAAAACATTCTATTTTGAATATACCTAACTATTAAATCATTCTAAAAATAGGATTCTTTTAGGTATTTTTCAAACAACTTCTAAATTTAACAAGGTAGCTTCTTTTGAAAATATCCAATAATAAACTATAGGCCAAAAACAATACATCATTCTTCAAAGTATACAAACAACAACCATTAATAACTATATATATATATATATACACATACATGTATGTATGTATGTATGTATGTATGTATATGTTATTGCATATGTGTAAAGCATAATAGTCAATGTTTCCTATACCTTCTTAGGTTTTAAGCTTCATTCTCCATCATCAACAAGATTAAATTACAATAAAAGATCTTTAAGGGTATTGTCTTCCAACAAATGAAACCCTTTCCAAAGGTGAACCTTATAATTGTTAGTGGGTATTTTCATAATAAGCTACTTGTGAAGTGTAAAAATTGTTCAACAAAATATTTGAGAAATCATATTTCTTGGAATGCATTTCTGGAAGTTAAATAAAGTTATAGGCAACTAAGTGCTAAGTAAAACAAAAGAGAGTCCAACTTACACAATAACTAGAAAAAGCCAGACGGAATAAAACAAAAATACAAGCAAATAAAAAATATTCAACACAACCCAAATGTACAATAGAGAGATTAAAGAGATATATCAGATGTTTCAGTTTGAATGCATGATAAAGTTGATCTTCGCATCCACCTTTTTAGTGATCAAAATTTCTGTAATTTAATTGTATGTGTTATGATAAAGGGTTGTAGCATCTATGTTGCGATTATTGAATATTCTAGAGTTCCTTTCCTTCTAAATGAAAATGAAGCAACTTAAATTAATTATGAATAAAGTGTAGTCAACTTTGTCTTTTACTTAGAGCATTAGCTACCCAATCTACTATACTTGGCTATTGGTTTAAATTATATAAAATATTGCGCATATAGAATAAGAAGGACCAATACTTGGAAGAATACCGATAGTTATTATAAGACTCATCAAGTTGACTACGAAGCACATAAGTAGTCTTATTTAAGCATGTAAAAAGGATTTTGTTACTTATCCATAAGCTAATTTTTAAGACAAGCCATAAGGTGAAACAGGCATTAGTGAAATAGCTAGAGTACTAAACTAAATTCTTCCAATTGACTCTTAGATTACTTCTTAATAAAAACTTAAGATATGATTGTCTAGTGACTCTTTGAGTTGTATATCAACCATATACCCTTGTCATCTTTTATTGATTTAAGGAGATAGATTGGTAAATTATCTGTTACTGAAAGGAAGAACCTTGGATGTAAAGATGGACAACTCCATATATTATTTTAAATGATCACGGAGACCTTTGAATGCTTAGTAAATCTACAAATTGTGGATCTAACATTTATAAGGTTTTGCAGAGGTCCTAGAGGGTGATAATTTTCATTTCACAACCAGGTTATTTTCCTATTTTTTGACATCACTTTCATCTTAACTTCTATTCCCTCTCAACTTGAGTATTTTTTGGAGTGTCTTAAGAATTTTGAGTGTAAGGTTTAACCAACCAAAATTTTAACCTCTTAAAGATTACAAATATGTCTATTTTACCCAACGTGACTCAAAATCCATAAAAAGATTTCATATCCTCTTAGTAAGAAGCATTTTATTTTTCATTATGATTGATTGGAACCCTAAACCACCATTCCTTTTATGTTAACAAACCTCCCTCCATTTGATTTTAACTTCTGTAGCATCATTTATTCTTATTGTAACAAGTTTTAAATATATTTTTAATAACTTTAATCAAATTTAATGGAAGAGACAAATATGAGGTCTAATATGCATACATACTGCCTAGCACTAAGGAGATTAGTTATCTTCCAATAAAAGACAAATTCCTATTACTTTAATTCCCTAGTCTTTTATATATCACCTCGAATAAAAGAAGGAAATTAGAGAATGTTAGTCTAAAAGTGGTAATTAGGATGCCAATGTATTTTTAAAAATCTAATCCAATCTAAATCATTATTTAGTGAGCACATTAACATCGTCAATATTATATGCAGAAATATAGCAATTAACTTTTACTTAGATTTACAGCTAAACCTTATAATTTTTTAAATTCTTGCAAAACTTGTATAAGGATCATTCTATTAATATTTGTTGTGCTAAATAGAAACAAATCATCTGTATAAGAGAGATTGAAAAACTTAAGCTTACTGCACTTATAATGGATCCTAAATCATTAATGATTCTATATGTAGGTAAGCTGAGAGGACATCACCTTTCCTTTTTCCTCTTTAAAATTTGAGTCTATTCTCTATTAATCAAGACACTATAAGGGGTTATAGTGATACATTTTTTGACCACTTGATAGAAGTTGGAAGGAATCTGAAGGCTAGTAAACAACTAATTTGAAAATTTCAGTCTATATAATCAAAAGATTTGTGAAAATCAATTTTTAAAATACAACTATTGATATCGATCTTATTGTGGTAATTCTTATAGATTTCTTAAGTGAGTAAGATGTTGTTGCTTATGCTATAACCCTAAATAAATGCTTGTTGGGAATTGTTAATGAATGTCTTTAGCACAATATTAAGTCTATTGGCCATCATTTTAGGGATAATCTTATAAATCACATTATAATAAGAGATTGGCATATAGTCTTAGAATCTGGTTAAATTAGACATCCATGGGATTGGGCAAAAGAATGTCTTGTTAATCTTTAGAAGTATGTTGTGGAAATGGTGTCGCCAATTCAATTCCAAGTTTTTTTTTGGGAAAAAATAGCATTGAATCTATCAAGTTTAGATGCATTATTGGCACCTATCTTGAATAATGCTTCTTCAACATCAAGTTTGATAAATTGATTAGAAAGAAATGATGCTAGACCTTGAGAGATGCAAGGAAATATAAAGGAAACAAGATCCATCAGGGAATTAGAACAATTGTTGAAACTACCTAAAGAATTCTTAAAATATTTATAAGCTACGTGTTTGATGACTTATTAATCAGTGTGGGTAGTGCTAGAAACATATGATATAAGACATTTTTTATTAGTATTTCCATGAATTATTAATCCATTATAGAAGAATCTGGCATTAAGGTCATTATTTTTTAGCCATTAAGTTTTGAATTCTTGTCTCAATAAAGAATTATGAGTCATTAAGGCTGAAACTAATTTGGACATTTTTAACTTTTCAAATTACTTTAAATGATCAATTTTAGGATTATCTTTGAGATAATTAATCATAAAATTCAAATTTTCTCCAACCTCTATGATAGCAATATTAAAGTTACTCAGTGAATAGCTATTGAGTTTTTTAAGTTCCTTCTTGATTGCTTAATGCTTCCTTATACACTTAAATGCCTCAAACCCTCTCACTGAGAAATCAGACCTCTTAAAACAACATCTTAGAAACTAAAAACCTCCAATAAAAAATTATTAAACTTAAAATGAGTGTATCTTTTACTAGTTGACAGGTTGTGGAGGAGTTTATATTTGAACGATTAAACCATAAAGGGTTACTAAATTCACCTAAGATAAAGGAAGATCTTATAGCTACAAAGAATTAATTATGGCTCTGTCTAGCTTCATTATGATAATCTACTTTTCATTTTGCTTATTATTCTAGGTAAATTGATGGCCTCCATATCATAAATTTGAAAGTCCTGAATAGTTGATGCCTATGTGAAAATCATCGCAAAATGACATTTATTGGATTAAATAACCTTTCATCTCATAATTAGACATATTGTAGTTGAAATCCCATAATAGAATTTATGGAATTGAGTTATATAAATTGATTTTAGAAATATCTTTGCAAAAGTGCTTCCTTAAAGATGTATTGCTGGAAGTATAAACAAAGGTGATATTCAATTTAAGCAAAGAGAGAGACAAAAATAATTATAAATGTAAAAGCTGATCTAAATGTCAAAAGAATCCATTCACCATTGATTTAGGATCATAGAGACCTATAATCTTGCTACTAAAGTGAGAATAAAAGTTAGTGATCAAGCACTAATTATTATTAAAAATTGTGAGGTAACAACCACACATTTGGCTTTTATATTGGTCTCATGTAAACCAACCATAATTGACTTCTTAAGTAGAAGAACATCTCTAATAATTTATTGTTTGGAGTTACAATCCATCCATTTCACATTCCAAGATATGATCAACATATTTAGAAATTAACACCATAAGCTGTCTTCTGACTTTCTTCCTTGACACCAAAGTTTTGAAATTAACAAGAGGTCTAGAGATCATAATTGCATCATCAAGAATTTGAGATAAGCTATTCTTATTAACAATATTAACATATGTTACCTCAATTAAGTCACGATAGAAAGGGTTATAGAAGATAAGTTACGAGCTTTTTAATAAGGAGGACATCTAACTTATTCAGTTCTTACTCTAGCTAAAGGGAGGGAGCTTAAGGTGGAAAGCTCTTATTAACATCAACTGTTAAGGAGTTAATAGCTTATATTTCTAGTCCTAGGTCCACCTGGGGAATTGATAAATTGTCTCCAAGAAGCTAATTATGATCTTTATAAGTAAAATGTTTCTCAGTAGGTCTCCACACTTTTGTTTGATTAAATTTAGTAAGCTTTCATTGGTAACTCAACATTAGATTTACTTGAATAAAGTTCCTTACATCATCAAGCTTTAATATTCATAAAGTTTTCCAATGTTCCTTTTCAAGCTCTACTCCAATGCAAATTCTTTTGTACCCTTTCATCTTTAAAGTTGTTTTGTTTTCATCCAAACATATGACTTTTAGTGAACCTAAAAGTTCCTCCACATACTAGTATTCCAATGGAAAACTATAAAAATAATTCACCAAACTATGAGCATGTTTATGTTTCATCTTTTCCGTCTCAAGTCTCATCCTCCATTTATGGAAGAAGGGGGGTTTACCTATAATATGTAACAGTCTCATTTCTAAGATCTTGATAAAGTTTACTTCTCTATTCAATTTGATAGGAAAAAAAAAACTCATCTTCGTTAATAAGTGTATTTCTTAGTCCAAACTTGTCCCAATTTGAAATTCCCCATTTCTGTACCATAGGGTATGCAAGATGTTTAACTATAAAGTATCCAACTAAGATGGTGCACCACTTTCAAGTTTATATATTAATCGCCTCAACCGGAGGAGGAACAATTGATGAAACTTCACTAACTGAAGGAAGGATGAACATAAGGGTCAAAGAAGTTGGCTAAGAGACAGCATAGAGGGAGCTGATAAAGACGACGAAAGGAGGGGTGTCAAGGGCAACCTGGATGAGAAGCGACCACCTAAGTTAACGAGGTGAGAAGGAAAAGAGCAGAAGTAGGAGGCATAAGAAATATAAGAGACATGAGAGAATGAGACTGAAAGATCTGTTGAATATTGGCTCAACTTCTCAAAGTCAAAATTGAAACTTGCAAAGTCAAAAATTGAGGCTACTTTTGGTGATCAACAATGGTGGCTTCAACAATGGTTGATTCAACAATAGTGGATTCAACAATGGAGGCTTCAACAATGGTGGATTCAACAATGGTGG
>JANZLC010000001.1:13669958-13686412 GCA_026413385.1 Erythroxylum gracilipes
CTACTTTTGGTGATCAACAATGGTGGCTTCAACAATGGAGGCTTCAACAATGGTTGATTCAACAATAGTGGATTCAAAAATGGAGGCTTCAACAATGGTGGATTCAACAATGGTGGCTTGGTTCACACCCATTGAATTCAAAAATGGTGGCTTTGTTCACACCCATTGAATTCTCTATAAATGGGAGAGTTGAGTGAGTTGGGAAAGGGGAGAGAAGAGTTGTTTAGTGTGAGAGTTTTATTTCAGGAGTGAGAGTAAATTTCCAAAGAGAGAAGAATAGTGAGATTTTTTGTTTTCTCTTTTAGTGGATTAATTTGGGTCTCCTGAAAATTGAGTGATAAACACTATTGTATGCTCTCATTGTTATAGTGAAATACTCAGTCATCTCCAAACTGGACGTAGGCATTGCCGAACCAGTATAAAAATCTTAGTGTTCTTTTCTTTCCTTGTTGCTATTTTATTTTCACTCCGAATTTATTCACGTTTCCGCACAACAAGATCTTCACCAAAGAATTAACAAACATAAAATGGTGATTCATTTTATAAATAGAAATAAATCAAACAAAAGTTTTATGCAAGAATTAAAAAACCAAGTTAGCGAAGATTTCTTGAAATGTTTTGATAATTGAGTATATTAAGATATAATATTTTTTTTAGTTAAAACCTACAGAAATTCCTTTTCTTAAATATCAATTGACTAATTTATTTTAAAAATATTTTATTTTTAATTTATATAATCACTTGTATGTTGACATAGAATATGACTTAATTACGTGGTTTTTACATATAACCTTAATGTTTATAATAAATTAAAATTTTAGTTAATGAATGAATTAATATAATATATAATTTTAATTAATATTATAAATTTATCTGAGTTTAAAATATGATTTATTTGCTATGTAATGGGATAATATTAACATTTATTCACAATTGTACTTATGCATATAAAAGGATATATTTTTCAATCTTACATAAAAAGAATCCTCTCGTAATTAACTAATGAAAAATGTAAAAATCACAATTATTTGAACAATATTCTAAATTTGCAAACTTGTCTTCGGTTTTTTTTTTTTTTTTTTCCGTTGGTATTTAAAACTGAAACCCTACCATAAGCCCTTATCTGGCAATTAACTTTCGAAACTCCCCAAGCTCTACATGGCAAAAGCCATTGTTAAAGAGGTGATTTTTCTTTTACGAAAGCGTTTCTTGAGCACACCCACAGGACTCTCATCACTCCCCAAGCCATCCTCTTCGTTCACGTTTGATTTCCTCGAGTCTTGTGGGCTTTCTTCAGAGTCTGCTCTCTCAATCTCTGGAAAGCTCCAAATCGACAAAGATAAGCAATATAGGCTTCAATCCGTTCTCAATTTCTTAAAATATCACTGTTTTAGCGATACTCAGATTGCCGAAATTGTAGGAAAATACCCCCCGGTTCTTTTTTGCAGGGTTGAAGACAATCTCAAGCCTAAAGTTGAGTTCTTGATTCAATCTGGATTTGAGGGTAAGGTTTTGCACGAGCTTGTCTTAATTAATCCACAAATCTTTAGAAGGTCTCTAGATTCCCATATTAAACCGTGTATTGAGTTTTTGAAGTTGTATCTTGATAGTAACGAGAAGATTCTTAGAGTTATTAAACGTGCTTCATGGATGTTGACTTCATTTGATTTCAAGAAAACTTTGGAAAGGAATGTTCAGTACTTGATAGAGGAAGGAGTGCCTATTAGGACTGTAGCAAACTTGATAGTCTCGCAGCCAAGAGCTGCACTGAAAAACCATGAGAAGATTTTTAGTGCTGTCAATGATCTCAGGAAGTTGGGCATTGAACCTAATCAACCGGTCTTTGTCCATGCTCTTAGAGTGATTCTACAAATGACAGGGTCTACTTGGAAGACAAAGTTGGAGATGATGAAAAGTATGGGCTGGAGTGAAGAGGATATTTTATCGGCTTTCAAGCGTGATCCACTTTTTTTAGCCACCTCGGAGACGAAATTTAGGAGGGCCATGGATTTTTATGTGAATACCGTGGGGTTGGAACCTCAATCTATAATTCTCTATCCCAAGTTTCTTATGTTTTCAATTGATAAAAGGCTTGTTCCCAGGTACAATGTTTTGAAGCTTTTGGATTCAAAGAAACTCTTATCAGGCCGCCAGAGTATCAAGTGGCAACTAACGATAAGTGAGCATACATTCTTGAAGAAATTTGTTATCAAGTTTCAGGATGAAATCCCAGGTATACTGGATATGTATCGTGCTGGGGTTGTTGGTGTCACTGGCTCAAAGGCATAAAGATAGATTCTTGATTTCAACTTTCTGCATATACTTCTTGTGCCCTTTAGTTTAGGAGATTCTTATCATCATGAGTGCTGGTTTCTAAAGGTTCTTTTTCCCTTTTTAAAATTCATTTCACAATTCATGAGCTTAATGGTTGATCTTACGGCATTGATGTGAGAAAACTCCAAAGACTTGTTCGAACTTTGGAAGACTGAGGCAAATCTGTGAATCATGAACAGGCTTGTTACTTTGATGTGAGAATTTGATGTCAACCTATTGTTTTACTTTTCTAACCAGAGGGTCATATAATGCGCCCATTTCACTTTTTAAATACTTAAATTCTTGCTTGGAGTTGAAGAAACATGTCCGGTGCCTCTAGTTCAAGGGCTTTGTAGATTATGTGCCATTATATATACAGGAAGCGCCTAGTGGCTTGATGACGCAACAGAACAGGTAAGTCATTATCATTAGGGTCAATTGAAGATACGGCCTCTTAAGTCCGCACGGCTGTTTATGTTTTGACACAACCTATGCCTATTGTTATAGTAGTAGATTTTCGACCTAAATCTTGAAGGTAAATGTTTATAGCACTTGGAGACTATCTACATGCTCTGTTGTTCAAGCATTAGATCCGTTGCACATATGTCTGTATTGCTGACTTTATGACCAGTTGGAATAAACAATCCATAGACTTTTGCTTGCCAAGAGTCTCTTGATTCGTTTCAGAGTTTTACTATTTCACAGGGTCAGGTTTTTTTGGTTTGCAGATTTTGACTGGTTGCTTTATTGTCAATCAGGTTAACAAAATCTGAGTCATAAGTCGGAATGAAAAGAACATAAAGAGTACAAAGATAATATTCTCTTAAAAGTTTTAACAGACTGTTTAATTCGGCCATAATGTTTTGGCTTATATAAAGAAATTTTAACTTCTTTTCCATCTATTAAACTTGAATATATATAATATTAAATTAAAGATAATGGACAACAACTTGTCAACTTGCAATGGTATAGAAAAAGATATGAAACTGATCTTTATCAATTTTTCACGTAAAACTTTTAAAGAGATACGAACCTAAACTGGTGATAGGACTTCTTATAATGAGACTGACTGCAAGCGATCAAAACCAATAAAAATAGGACCTTTCTCTCTACGCGTTTGGCTTTCGGGAAAGTGCCACGGCTCGGGAAAATTTTGACCACCCCATTTTCCTTTACGTCAAAGGACGCAACCCGTAACCCTTGTTCTAATATCGCAAATGAAGCTGCTTTGCTATTTTCCGAGTTGATTAATTGTGTTAGCATCTTCGCTCCACCTTCCTACGATCCTTCCTCCGTCGATCTGAACGCCTACCTCCAGGTACATCTGCTAAATTTGTTATGAAATTGTGAATTTTGGATTGCATTACTTTGCTGGCTTTGAACTTTAAGTTTTTACTTTGACCGCCTGTGAACTTAACCATGTTAGGGAGCCTACCTAATGTTTGTTTTGTTCTTTTGGGAGCTAAAGTTTCTATTTTCCAGTGATTGTTTTGTCATATGTGAAGAAGTAACTTGGAAATCCCTTTCACCTCGTAGTTTGGACTCCTACTATGTAATACGTAAGATAAAAAATCGGTTTTACATTGGTCAACTCCTCTTTTTGAAGGTTTTGTGAATGTTAAGCAGTATCATGGTATATTAGTAGTTATACCTTAGAACGGGAGTTGGGCGATTTTTGGTCCCTTGTCTACTTGAATTGTCGAAGGTGTGTTTTCTTTGTGGATCTCTAGTTGTCACGTCGATCGCTATTCGGCTTAGCATTGTCGGTTAGCATATGATACAGTGATCTCGTTGGACTCATTCAGTGATTTTGACGCTTTGGTGATTTTTATTGAGGACTGGAAATGGAGAAGGAGAGTTATATATTTGGATTGATCATTTTTTGATGCAAGTTGTTACAGAACGCTGGGTCTCCTAGAGATACTAGATTATGTAGGAACTCGAATAGTATCTGATAACGGTAGAAGCACTTTAACTTTCCATTATTAATGACATTCTTCTTTTCATTTGGAAAAAAAAAAAAACAGCTGAAAAACTGTCTTGTTTATGTGTTTTAATGTTTTTACTGAAATTGGGGAGATAAAGAGTATGAATTTTGCTGATCCTAAGAGGGTAGGAAAAGGCTTCAAACTTCAAGGTGTTGTTGAAGGTCAGTCCGGTTAAAAATTGCCAAGTCGCTGTTCTTTATGCTGTTTTAGTTTGTAACAT
Organism: Erythroxylum gracilipes; assembly: GCA_026413385.1. Lineage (NCBI taxonomy): Eukaryota > Viridiplantae > Streptophyta > Magnoliopsida > Malpighiales > Erythroxylaceae > Erythroxylum > Erythroxylum gracilipes. The sequence continues at coordinate 13,674,480 of JANZLC010000001.1, forward strand.
GTGAAGACAGCCATCAGGACCATCTTATCTTCATTGATTAGTGGTATTCCAGGAAGCCAGGAGATTCCTATTTAGCTTTTTCCTTCTATGTAGACTCCTAGATCGTTAGTTTCAATAAATAATAATCTGCATGTGTCCAACAAATATTATAGGCATGCTTTAGATTCTCTGTGACACATGGCCCACAAAAATGACGGCAGTTGGATTTAAGGTTATGTGTTATTCAATCTGAAGGATATGGTGTGTCATGATTTTCTTTCAACATTAAGTTGAATGACACATCATCATACATCACACACAAATTAACTACTTCTGTACTGTACCAGGCAATGGATCACTATGATCTGCAAGCACAGAGGAGGGATATGAAACATAAAGGAAGAAATGTTGTCTGGTCAATTGCAATGGACAAATGTCTCATTGAAGCTCTTGCCATTGAAGCTAGAAATGGCAATAAAATAGACAAATGCTTTAATGAGAATGCATATACTGCCGCTTGTATTGCTGTCAACACTTGTTTTAATTTAAATTTGAATAATCAAAAGGTTGTTAATCGGCTCAAGACAATTAAGAAAAGGTACAAGGTGATAAAGGACATGCTAAACCACGATGGTTTTTGGTGGAATTCAAATACAAAGATGATTGAATGCAAAGATGAGAATCTTTGGAAGAGATACATTGCAGTAAGTCTGGCTATATGTTTATTTCTCTCTTATTTATGTCAAGATGCTAACTATTTTCTCAAAAATTTTGAATAGGTACATCCTAATGCAAGAGGAATTCGAGGAAAGCAGATTGATATGTATGATGAGTTAAAAATTGTTTGCGGGAATTATCAAGCCCCTAGCCGATGGGCAAAGATGAAGGACAGAAATCATCCAGTAAGGCACTATGAAGATTCTGCTTCATTTATTTCTCCTAGTTCAGAAGATGTTTGTGAGACCGATGGAACAGAATCATATACTGGACCACAAGACTACCTCCAAGATGGTTGTCAAGACCCTCCTCTGCTGCAGCCTCTCAGGCAACTTCCTAAACGTACTCGTAGCTCAGAGGTTCTCCAAGATGCACTGATGTCAGTGGCATCTAGCATTCGGCGTTTGGCTGATGCAATGGAGCATAGCAAAACTACAATCAATGCTACTGAACTATTACAGGCCGTGATGGAAATTGATGGATTGGAAGAGGCTAAACAAATGTATGCATTTGAGTATTTGAATGCTGACCCCACTAAAGCAAGAGCTTTCATGACTTACAATACTCGAATGAGGAAAATTTATTTGTTTCGACAGTTTTGGTGGTGGAAGTGACTTCGGAGGACCAGCATTTGCACTTCTGTCCTTCGGTGTACATAATTTCACAAAATGGTGCAAGACTAGTTTGGTGAACGAGTTCTGATTCAACATCAATTAATATTCAGAGATGAATGTGTGGATACTAGATGATGTCAAGGTGAAAGTTTAGAGCTGTAAGTTGTTACGGTTGAGGCACTGAACTGTGTTTATTTTATGACCAAAGAACGGTGTAAAATGCTGCTTCTTTGTTATCCTTCTCAAGGTGTTGCTGCCACCCTTTGGTCTTTCATTTTTGCCTATGGCTGGTCGTTTCATAACTCCTTGGATTGTAATGTTTTCTTAGTGTTAGCTCTAAGCCATGTAAATTTACAACACATGTGAGTTCTATTGGTATGCAGTCATCTCGATACAACAATCCGCAGCAAATTAAACTTCGATCTTGTATTGAAGCTTGCTGAACTTCACCTACTAACGCCACAGTACAATTGCTAGATAACAAAGTAAATCTTCTAATCCTCGAAGATGCCACCACCAACAAAATCTGCAACGCCGGGCACCCTTTGAGCTATTCATCCTTTGTAACCTAAATAAATATATATACATGTATATTTATATAAAGGGAAATTACTTTTTCTGAGAGTTGAATAGTGATAAATTTTGGAAGATTTAGTCAAAATTTCTTTAAAAAATAAAATAGGTAAAGTCATTTATTTAATATTCACAATTAATAAATATATTATATTTTTCATAGTTTTTGAGGAGACATGGTTATCTAAAAATGTTTTAATAATTGAAGTTTCTATAAGAGTTTGACAAGTGACAAATCATAAAATTAACTACATTTTTTTTTCTAATAAATAATTTGTAAAAATTAATGAATATATTTATTTGACTTTAATAATGATTTAAAACTGAGAGACGTATCACATGTTCAAATGTTATATTTAACCGACAATACATGATTATTTATTTAAAAATCGCTATTAGAATTTTATAAAATATTAGGATTTTATAGTCAAATTTAAAATTTTTATGATTATCCCAATAGCCTAATATCTAAAATTTTAAATTTAAATTATTCTATGTATAAGAAATTATTATAGTTAATCCATTTGTTAAAAAGTTAATAAACCTTAAATTTAAAAAATTAAACTTTTATCATAACCATTAACACAATATAAAATTCTAAATTTTTAATATATATTTTGAGACTTGAATTTGATGTAAAATATATTTTAATTATTAAATTATGTTTATTTTAGGATAATGAAAGATCACACACAAATTTATGTAGGAAATATTCAAAAAAGGTGTTTATTTATATCTATATACATATTAAAAGGGAATTAATATTTTAATTGATCTCAATAATTGAAACTTCTTCATTGTATGTTTGATATCTACATAATACATATAAAAACATAATATCAATTATTTATTTATATAAAATTTAAAAGAATCATTTTTATTAGTCTTATCTATTAATATATAAAATAATATAAAAGTAACTCTTATTATTAAAACTATGCATATATAATACATTATAAAGAAGAAGAAGAATCTGATCTAATTCTTGAATATAAGAAAGTACTGGAACACGAGTAATTGAACGTGTTCATTTCTAAAGGATTCTTTTTCATCAATGACTTTGGATTCCATGACGTCGGGGAGAACGACGGCTGTGGCGGAGTCCGTCGCCATGTCGTTCAGCACAGGTAGCTGCTACACGGTCACAAGCGGGCGAACGGTGCTCCGACCTCCGACCAACGGTTTCTGAAGGATCCAAACCAGGCTTAGCCTTTTTCTCTTTCACATTTCTCTTCTTTGTCTTATTAAAAATTGCCGGTGCACAGAAACTTGAAAAGTGCAGTTTTTGAGCTCAGAAAATGTGAAGAGTGCGTAGAGTTAGCAGTTCCATGTAAAAGTTTCGAAAGTGCGTGCTTGTTGGAGCCTCGAAGTTGCAGTAACAGGTTGGTTCAGCGGACAGGGTACGCATGTTTCTTCAACAGCCGTCGGAAATTATGTGAACAAGTTACTTCGTATATGCTCAAGGTAAGGCCAGAGCTACACCTCTCTCCTCCCATATCAGCCATAGCCATTTCTCTCTCCTCTGGCGGTGGTTAACTTTATGATTATTTCTATATTTTGCTAAATTATCTCCGTTAACAGTTTTCTGTGTTTTAAAGACAACGGCAGCGGTGTTGCAGGTGAACTTTGATTAAATGTTTTGTATTTTGCTTAAGAAGAATGATTTGAATGTGTGTGCATGAAAGGTGTGCGTAAAGAGATGTTTTTGTCGCTTAAGAGCTCTTTTTTAGCGTTTTAAGAATCAAGTGTGATCATAAATGGTGCAAGTCCTTCCATTGTGTTCTTGGTCTTTACACCGCCGGTCTGGTGAAGTACTCCGTCACCACTGAAGTAGAGTTGATCTCAACAAAGATCTGGCGAAACAAAACAAGAGCTAGAGATGGAAATGCAAGAAGACAAGGTAGAGACATAGCGACGAAGAAGTGAGCCCCGTGAGAGTTTCGTCGACACAGGGACTCAGCACGGTGGACATGACAGTGGCTACTAGGTAGTGTTTCTCTGTCTTTTTACAATTTCTACATTGATGTTGGATAGGACAAGCTGCATCTCTTTGGCCATCAAGGGGGAATCCGCATTATGAGGTATCTAAGTTTATACTTCTACCTTTTGCTTATCTAAGTTTCGGTGTGAGTTTTTGTGTATGTTGACAGTGGCATATTCATTGGTCATCACCATGTGTGGCTCCCGTCCGTTGGTGAAGGTAATGGGTGGCAGTTCCAGCCATCCTTGTAGTTGCATTTATTATTTTATGTTTGCCAGTGCGATTCTTTGTTTTTTTGTTTTTTTTTTTGTTTTTAGTATGGAGTGTTGTTAGTTATGTATATTGCAAGTCCTCTGTGTGGTTTGAATCCCGGGGCTATCCATCCTTATTTCTTTCTTTCTTTCTTTCTTTTTTTGTTTTCTCGTGTTCCATGAACATTACTCATGATCCTCTGGTAAATTGGGTGGGGTTCTCTTTTACTCAACCGAGCACAGTGCGTAACGGGTGCAGCTCAGCTAAGCTACTGAACAAGATCGTTTGTTGGGGACGGTGGTGCGTGTTTACTTGTAATGCAAGCGATAAACGTAGACTCTCTGGCACATCACACGTCTGTTGACAAGTCTGCTGTCTCAAGCATCCTCACAAGTCTATTGTTGTACACGAGAAGCCGTCTTTCTTTCTCCTTGTGCAACCCATTAGTACTCCACTTACCAACCTGACGATTAAACTTTGACAAGTCCTTAATTTAGAACGTTTTCTTCGTGATACGTCAACCTTTTATAAATAGCCTTTTCCATTATAATCACTCCTTATCGGATACATTGTCCACTTTCACTTACATGCCTCACTAGTAGATTCTTTTCCATTATAATCACTCCTTATCGGATACATGTCCACTTTCACTTACATGCCTCACTAGTAGATTCTCTGGGCGACTACGCTTAGGTAAGTGTGGTTAAAGTAGATTACCAGACATCACGTATTATATTAAGCACGGGTCAACAAATTTTCTTGCACAAATTAGAAATGCTTTTTGTTTTCATGCTGGTATTATATATGCATTACTGAGGCGTCCTTCGGTGGCAAATTATTTATTATTCATCTTAGTTTTATTTCATTACTGTTTATTATTATTATTATTATTATTATTATTATTATTATTATTATTATTATTATTATTGAGTTTCTTAGTAGCATTAGTTTTATCATCATCATCATCATCATCATTATTATTTTGATGGAGTTTATTAGTTGCAGCTTTTAAGGATTTCTTAGGATAGTACATGCGGAAAACATAAGAGACACGAGTTAAGAGGGATGCCTTCAAATCGAGCGAATGGAATCAATGTAAGCAGTTTGGTACGTGCAGCTTGCAGGAATAAAGATGGAGAAAGACGAAGATGATTTAATAAGGATAGGCTCTTGGAACGTGGGGACCCTCACGGAAAAATCCTTGGAATTGGTAGAGATTTTAAACAAGTATAGGATACAAATAGCATACATTCAGGAGACTAAGTTTGTAGGAGCTAAAGCAAAGGAGATAGGGGGTTCAAATTATGGTATTCGGGAAGTACGCGGAAGCAGAACAAGATAGGTATCTTAGTGGACAAGGGACTTATGAACAAAGCAGTGAGAATCACAAGGGTCAATGATAGGATAATGGTGGCAAAAATTGTTTTAAGCAGCGTGGTTCTCAATGTAATATGTGCTTATGCACCTCAAGATGGCACAGGCGGACAACAAAAATGTACATTTTGGGAGGCGCTAGATGAGGTGCTTCTACAAATCTCTAATACGAAGCAGATCATCCTAGGAGGGGATTTTAATAGGGGTAGATTTAGACAGTTATACAGGAACTCATGGGGCTTCAGATACAACACTAGAAATGATAGTGGGATTGATTTATTGGACATGGGTATAGCATATGAGTTAGTAATAGTAAATTCCTTATTTAAGAAAAACGAAGCGCACTTGGTGACGTTTCAGAGTAGCATGACCAAGATGCAAATTGATTATCTCCTTGTCAGGACAAGAGCCAGATTATGGTGCAAAGATTGCAAAGTACTTTCGGCCGCATGCCTATCAACCCAACATAAATTATTAGTTTTGGATCTAGGAATTAAGGGATAGAGGGCAAAACAATTTACCAAGCAATGTCGCAAAATTAGATGGTGGAGGCAAAAAGGGGACATGGTGGAATATTTTAGGACTCAAGTTCGATATAATATAACATGGGCTGTGAGTAGGGATGCGAATCGAATGTGGCAGGGAGTAGTCCCAGTAGTGAGAGAAACTGCCACAAAACTCCTAGGGGTATCTAAAAGACAGGAGGTAGATGGATTCTTAGTGGTGGTCAGACGAGGTCCAGGGGATAGTAAAGGCAAAAAAGAGAGCTTTTAAAGATCTATTGGCAAGTGCAGGCAGAGCGGGTAACTAATAGAGTAAGGTATAAACTGACAAAATAGAAGGCCAAAAAGACTGTTTCAGTGGCTAAAGGAGAAGCTTACGAGAATATTTATAGGGATTTGGATACGGTCAAGGGAGCACAAAGAATTTTCAAGATAGCAAGAGATAGGGCACGTGAGTCGGAAGATTTCAACCAAATCTGTTGTATATGTGACGAAGCAGGACAGGTACTCCCAAAGGCCCAAGCCATCAAGTAGAGGTGGCGGAGATACTTTTATGGACTATATAAAGAAGACATATTGGTCAATATAGAGTTAGGCGAACCTCCCTTCTCGGGACACTTTCTAAACAGGTACTCATGGGGGAGGATCATAAGGGGAGAAATTACAAAGGTTTTGAGGGGGATTGGGAGCGGAGGGGTCGTTGGGCCGGATGAGATCTCTATAGAGGTATGGAAGTGAATAACAGTTGTCGGTATTGGTTAGTTCAACTCTTTAATGTGATCCTCGTGTCAGCCAAGATGTCGAATGAATGGAGATTGAGTAGGTTAATCCCTTTATACAAGGCCAAAGGAGACATCTAACAATGTCACAACTATCGAGGCATCAAAGTACTAAGTCATGGGAGAAGGTAATTGAAAAGAGAATCTGAAGAGCTGCTTCTATATCGGCTAATCAATGTAGATTTATGCTTGGTAGGTCCATGACAGAAGCAATACATCTACTCCGGAAACTAATGGAATGCTACAGGGAATGAAAACGAGATTTGCATATAGTTTTTATAGATTTGGAGAAGGCATATGACAGGGTTCCTATAGAACTCATATGTAGGTGTTTGGAGGCAAAAGACATTCCTATGACTTATATCAGAGTAATTAGGGATATGTATGAAGGAGTATTGACTAGCGTAAGAACGATAAGAGGCGACACAGAAGCGTTCTCCATTGGTGTAGGGCTACATCAAGACTCGGCCTTAAGCCCTTTTTTGTTCACATTAGTTTTAGATATGCTTACCCAATATATTCAAGGAGAGGTACCTTGGTGTATGTTATTTACTGACGATATTATCCTGGTAGATGAGACCAAGGAAGGGGTCAATGCCAAGTTAGAACGTTGGAGAGAAGCGTTAAAATCGAAAGTTTTAAGAATGAGCAGATCCAAGACAGAGTATTTAGAATGCAGCTTTTCGGGTAGCCAGATGCTACAAGAGACGATGGTAGCAATTAGTACTAACATCATACCATATAAATCAAGATTTAAACAAACAAGGTCCATCATTCAGAGAGATGGTAATATCAATGACGATATATTATATCATATTAGATCTGGGTGGGTCAAATGGTGAAGTGCATCAAGTGTTTTATGTGATAAAAAGATCCCTTCAAAACTCAAAGGGAAGTTCTATAAAATGGTGATTCATCCAACCATATTATATGGGGCAGAGTGTTGACCTACTAAACGTAGGCATACACGACAGTTGTTGGTAGCAGAAATGCGTATGCTTAGGTGGATATGTGACATTACTAAAAGAGATAGGGTCCGGAATCGTGTGATGAGAGACAGACTACAGGTGGCTAGTATTGCTGACAAGTTGAGAGAGACAAGGCTTAGGTGGTTTGGGCATGTGTGCAGGATGCCCTCTGATGCTCCGGTACAACGCTGTGAGAAAATAACCCTTACTGGCTACAAGAGGAGAAAAGGGAGGCCTTACAAGAACTGGAGGAAAGTGATCAGGAATGATATGGCAGAATTGGCCCTTACTGAGGCAGTGGCTAGAAATAGGAAGGTCTGACATGATCGGATTAGGGTAAATGACACCCTTTAAAATCCTTGCACCTTATACTTACCGCATAGAAAGTCCAACCCAATGTCCTTTCTGCATTTGCAAATTATAAGTTTTGGCCAAGGCTTTCGGGCTTTCAACTTGGTTTTTCAGGTCTGGTGTAGTAGGGAAAGATTACCGTCTATAACTGTAGGATTGTCTTATCCTCAAGGTCTCTCAGTGAAGACTCCTATCATTACTAACGACTAGAAGAGCCAGTCTTTGCAGTCTGTAAGGTACTAGCAGATCTGGTCACCTTCAGGTATATCCTTATGCATTGTTTGTAACTTTATTTACTGATTTTTGTAGTGTACCAGTTTTTATTTATTTACTTTTTTAACCTACATCACTATTTTATTGTCACATCTACATGTGGGTCTACCGGAAACAGTATCTCTACAATGTAGGGGTAAGGCTGCATACTATCAGACCTCTCCAGACCCCGCTTTATTGTGGGATTTTGGACTGGGTGTAATGATGATGAAAGAATAATAATAATAATAATAATAATAATAATAATAATAATAATAATAATAATAATAATATATTGTGGTTTATATGGTCATTGGAAATATCTGTAGGCTCCTCATGCTTTCTCGTAAGGTTCTATTATGGTTTGGTTAACCGATTGCATCTTGGGCAATCTAACAATTGTACATATCTTCTATATATTTATAAATTTTACTGACTTACCAAAAAAATACTAATACTAATAATAATATTATTATTTTATTATAAGTTAACATATATTATAAATTTAAAAACAACATAAATAAAATTTAATATATACTTATAAGAAATATGATATTTATTAAAAGATGTTTATTATAATAGTAAATTAAGTTGTACACGATTTTAGTTTGAACCATTAAAAAGGAGGATCCTATGGTCTAGATTTGGAATATAAAAAGATTGTGTTAGTAGGTTTTATTGCTAAAACCCCAGTTTGCCACTCTTTCATCAAAATTGTTAATGATGAGCAAAATTTTTAAAACTTTCTAAGCTATTTTGAAAATCAGAACACATTCATTTGAAGAAAAAATTAATCTAAACTTATTTCAAAGTTTTTGAGAAGTATTTTGATGAATTAAAAGGATTTTTTTTCTAAAATCAAACAAAATTATGCATTTTGTACAAAATGAAATATGTTTATGCAATATTAAGCCCCTAAACCCCATATGAATGATTAAGAAAAGATTATAAGAAAGATTATTATAATTTCTTAGATATGGAATAACTTCATTCTATTTTTAATCTTGGTCCATTACACTTAAATTGTTCATGGATTTATTCTTTTCATTGACTCTAATTCTTCACATTTTACTTTATTTTATTATAATGGAGCTATTAGTATCAATAAAAGTAAACTTATTTACAAAATTGCAATTTGATATCATTAAAATCATGAATTAGAACCTCATTTGATCCAATAATCTTCTCCTTTTTATGATAAAAAAATTTAGTAATATTGTAAAAAAATAATCAACATTGAATAAATGAATTTGTTCAAAATTGTCTAACCTTTTTAAGATTTTTTTAATTTAATGCATAATCTTAATTTTTTTTAATTTAATGAATAATAGTAGGTTTCTATTTTATGTATTATTTAGGATTAATTTACTTGGTATTTAGAACTTTTATAATATGTTTTATATGGATTATATTATATTTTTATGTTTAGTTATTTATCTTACAAGTGATGAATTTGAGGAGATAACATAGGATTTAGTATTGCTTTCTCTATAATTTCCCAATAAAAAATATTCCATGGTCGTTTGGAAGATAAAAAATTAGAGAACAACTTTATGGAATACACGAGAAGCTAATTCTAATTCAAAGATGTAAAAAAGTAAAGAAATTGGTGAATAAGGCACAGTAGGCACCAAACATGCAAGTACAATAGGCATCTGTTCTATATGAAGGTCTAATAAACTGAGAAGTAGAATAAGATTAACACTAAAATTGATCCTAGATTAGAGATGGACTTGACTAGAATTTAAAAAGAAATAGTATAAAACAAGTGTCAGTTACAACTTAGTGTCAAGCATTAGTTACACTTTAACTCACATAGAATAAAAGTTTCAAAACAAGACTAGTGCCAATGTTGATACTAGTAAGGTACCATTTCTCGAACATAATTTAAGAGGATATGTGATTTCTCAAGTTTAAACTCTCTGGGACTTTTACTTTTGTAATCATATCTATAAATACTTATATTAAAAGTAACATAGGGATCTTTGGAATAACTTCTAGCAAACTTCTTGTTGAGTATTGAGAGTTTGTTCTTTCTTTGCTTTAAAGGAAGATTTAGAGAATGGATTGGAGGAGCTTGTGATATCTTCTCTTATTCTTTATTTTTTCTATGTTGAGAAGTATTTATTTTTATTTAGTTTTTATTACATTTAGTGGCTAGAAACCTTACTTAAGATTAGGGATTAACTTATAAGGGATTTTCAATTATTTATACATGATTTGATATTTAATTGGTTGAATTTATTCTCTTTATTCTTAATATTGGATTTGTGATTGGCTGTTATAGATTTAATATTTAAGATTATATGAAGGACTAATGAGGGAAGTAAGATTCATACATTAGGAGCATAAATACTTTAGTATTAGACTTTAGTGATAATCATATTGAATAAATATACTTAATGAGTTTGATTAAGTTAAATCATACTTCGAGAGGTGGTAGTTACCTAACTAGATATATATGTGTGCTTAATGGAGGGCATAAATACCTTATTAATTGTTATTTTAACCTAGATAATCAATTGTGTGTGACAATTAAAATTTTATATAAGTAAACTCCATAATTCTAACGTTTGTTTATCAAATTTTCTTTTAATAATTATTTCTTATTTTTGTTAGTTCATTTTTAATTATCTTTTAATCAAATTTGATTTGATTTAGTTTATTTTTTAACTATGATTAATAAAATTAGTCACTAGTTCTTTGTGGAACTGATACTATAAAACCACTTTAGTTTTAGTAAGCTATCTACAATTGACTCTACGTGTAGCATCCCATCACCGATGGGAAGGGTAAAATAGTCATTTGGAATAGTTTTAGAGTACTTAGAAACACCCTTACATGTTTAAGCATAATACAGCATACCCATACGTGTGAATAGTAAATTTTGCATATGAAAATGACTGTACATGCATTGATGATATTTCCCAGTATATTTGTTAATAAATGTGGTTGTTATTAAAAATGTGATTTCTGTGCATGAAAAATTGAGTTGGAGAGGGTCATTGTGATTTTCTCATTTTTAGTAAATTTTAGAAATTTTTCTAGAAATTTCGGGTAAATTTCTAGACTACGAAAAATGCCAAGTGACAGAATAATTAGTTATCGGTAGTAGAAATTACTATCCAATGGCAATGAAAATTTAGATAAATGACTTTAGGATTTATTAATTTGAGCCATTGAAATTTTGAAAAAAAATTGGAGTAGAAATTGAATTGTTATTGGAAAGGAAATAAAAGAGGGTTTAAGCATGTGACATGTGACAAGTGACACTTGTCACTTGCCTAACATGCCACCATGTTGGTCTTCTTTTAATTATAACCTACCTTTTGGTTACAACTTCAAGGATTATTTTGCTCTCTCACGATACTTGTTTGTCAAAAGCAATTAGGGATTTGTTTTGGGTTCTCTTCTTCTCTCCTTTGTAACTTCTCCTCTTCCTTACTTCTTTTTGCAATTTTTTGCTCATCTTTCCTATCTTCCTTTACCTTGCCTTCTCTTCTTTTGTTCTTTAAAAAAATTCAACCTAAGCCTTCAAGATGATGATGTCGTGGGTGTTGGAGGAAGTTAGAGAGTTTGTGAGATTTTGA
>JANZLC010000001.1:13696562-13711175 GCA_026413385.1 Erythroxylum gracilipes
TAATGATTACGAATCATTAGGCGCTACATATGAATTTCAACATAACAATTACGGATTATATCGAAATTCTAGCAATGAGATTGAAATTAATAATTCAATGAACGCATTAAAATTATTAATCAACACCCAATAGATTCATACATAAATAGCCGAACAATAACGAAACTCCAATTAGCAGTCAAATCAGGATAACACAATCAATTCCTAACGAGAGAAAGAAACAACAAAATAATAAAAAAATACTTAACTCGGGTCGTCAGCGTCGATATTACCACCGAACCGGCGTTGGGATGTTTAGCCCTTCATAAATATTTTCCGATAAAAATGCTTCAGCCCTATGCTTTATCCCTAACCAAAAATCCCTTTGATTTTCCTTACTGTCGTATGCTCAGTGTGTTTATGCTCCTTTGCGTTGCTGCTTCTTCACTGAGCTTCCATAGCGTCTGCACTGATCCTACTCTGTTTGCGCCTCCTTTCTCTAACGCAGCTTTATCTTTTTATATCCTGTACCTTGTGTCTAACACCAGCTCCAAGCCTTCCCTTCTTGTCTTCTCCCTAATTTGTTGTGTGATTTCCTAATTAATTGTCAAGCCCCACCATGCCGCCGCAATCCTCTTGATTTTGTTCTTATTTGATTTGTTTTCATGCCTCCCAAACGTTTGCTTGCTTCCTCTCTTTAATTGATGTGTCACCTCCGTTGTTGAGCTCCAGCTGTCGTCGCTTCCCAATTCAACGCTTGCTTTGCTTTTCATCTAGTTTAATTTATTTTGTTACTCATGCTACCTCAAACACGCCACGCCGCCCATTCACGCATGTCCTCCCTTCTCTTTATTTTGTCTCTGCCCTATTTAATTCACAGCTTGCGTTGATTTTTGCTCCTCACTTCTATCTCTGCGCTATCTCCAGCTGTTGATTTAATTGGCTAATTCATGTTGCTCCTATTCCTTGCGCCGACAACTATCCTCTCTGTTGCTAATAGAAACGCTACCTCCCAATGAATTGATTCCCAAAAAATGCCACCTGTTGCCTTAGTAACGCTGCTTTCTTCCCTTTCTGTGCGTGAATTGCGTCAAGCTCCTGAGTTATTCCTCTAACGCTGGCTGTTGTGTGTAAATCCTTCATTTAATTTATCTGTCATTTAATCTTGTGCCTGAGTTATGCGTGCTCTCCACTTCCATAGCTGCCTTCATTTTCTTCTCCATTGCATTTTATTCCACGTGTCCCTCTTGGCTGTAGCGTCAAGTCTTCTGTCTATTTGCTCTTCGTTGCTTCTCCTGTTGATGATTAGATGTAGGCCCTTGTTGTGTCTGAAGCTTGTTTAATTTGCTTGACTTGCGTGATTGATTAGACAAATTAATTTGTCTCCTCTTAAAACCTCCGCTCTCCTTCGTTAACGCCAGCATCATGTCTTTATTGCTATCCGTAGTTTAATTTTCTTCTTCTTTTTTTTTAAGACAAGCAAAATAAATATTCAAAAAATAATCTATATATAATGCTTTTAATTCACTTGAATTTTTTTGTTCTCAAATTATACTTAAAAATAAATATAAATTAAAGTGAGTATTTTAATCATTTTTGTATCCATAATCGCTAAGTTAAAATAATTAAAAATATCAACAATTAAGTACATATTAAACATATATGTTCCTTAGATATTAACATTTTATACTAAGATATTATTAGGAAAATAGAGTAGAGCTTATTCTAGCAAAAAGGAAAATAAGTTTTTTATAATTTTTAAATATCAAAATCACTTCAATTTATAATATGATTAATGCATAAACACATCAAAAGTGTAAATCATACATCATACATCATATCTTATTAGGAGCTTTGATTACTTTTTATATAACATTCTTTGAATCGATTTCTGAAACAAATTTATCTCAATCACCGTGGTTTAACAAGTTTTCACTCTCTAATAATATCTAAGAAAATAAGTTAAAAGAATTTTACAAATATTATACAAAGAAATAATGCAAGAGTGTTAGCACCTGAATAGTCTACAATTATTTATAATAGATCTTTAACCTTTTGATAATTTAATTAAAAATAATCTTAATTTTAACTCAACTCTAATTAGAATTAAAATTAATTCTAATTAAATTTCAATTAGGCATGAATAAGTTATAGTGTTAATTACTAAAAAGATCTCAAACTTTGCACAATTTTATAATTCTAACTTAAACTTTAAAATGTTCAATAAAATATTCAAACTTTCAATTTTTTGCAAAAATGATTCGATGTTAATTCCTCTTCTAATAGAGTTAACATTGCAAGTCATTTCAGATAGGTTAAATTACACATGAGATGCTAGGTATAAGTAAAATTTCACAACAGACTATAATAAAATAAAATAATTTAGCCGTTTGGTTCTACTTCTATTTTTCTGTTGTTTTTTAGTTTTTGTTTCCTGTTTTTGGTTTTTATTTTTTCTTAAAAAAACGAAAACATATTTGGTTGATATTTGTAATATAAAAACTGAAAACAAAAACCTGTTTGGTTGAGATTAAATACATCTCTATCGTATCATTCCATACCCCATCTTTTGCATTTATTTCTATATAATCATTGTCATTGTTCATATTGTTCAAGCTTTCCATAAGTAAATGTAATAACATATAAGCGACGTCAATCACAATAATATTTACAAAGTATTAAATGCTAAATGTATATTAAAATAAACATGTTATAATGTATTGGTTTCCACCTTTTAAAAAATCATCGGTTCTTTACATATTATATCAAGACAATAAAGTTACGTGAGGTGTAAAAATAGGAATACGCTTAGGCAATGAATGTTTCAATAAAAAACATCAAGCACGAAGATTTGTATGAAAGTAACTGTTGAAGCATTAGATGCACATTTAATGCATGACTATTTGTTTATATAAAGATGAATCTAGATATGAAAATTCAATGCTTTTCATTCAATTAAAAAAAGCCATACACGCCTGAAAGGGTGAATGCATTTAATGCTTCAACAGTCACATTTACTACATGGCAATTTGTTTATTTTGAAGATGAATGTAGATAAAAAATTCCAATGCTTTTCATTCAATAACAAACGCCATATACGTGAAAACTTCAATGAAAGGCACGTAAACCCATTTAAGCATTTAATGCATAACCATTTGTTTATTTTAAAGAGGAATTCAGTGCTAAAAGAGCGAATCAGACTGGGTTGCTAGCGGCGGCAAGCTTGGGTTAATACATGTAAAATGTAGTACTTCTCTAGAAAACGAGCAAAGGGTTCCTTTTCCTGATGCTGCTTCCATTACTCAATTTCTTCACTAGGTTGCCTTTTCGGTCCGAGAGTATTAGTGCAGTGTCAAGGAATTTCCGAAAGGTTTTAGGTCGAAGAGAGAGATGTGTAGAAGGAGATTTGGTAATAAAAGCAAGGATTTTAACGAGGATAGAGAGAGTAGAGTTGTGAATGGGGAGAGGGTGAGTGGCAGTAGCAGATCAGCACCAGTCCCAGCTATTTTCTCCACAAATAACCACATATGAAAACAACGCAAATAACAGTGGAGCAACGTCTTAGAATACAAATAACCACATATGAAAACAAACTTGAAAATTACGTGATGAGATGAGCGGCAAAAGATAAACAAAAGGCGTAGAAGATGATGAAGTTGATTTCTATATGTAAGACTTTTTAACAGTGGAAGTGGCAGAAGATGCACAATCGGCGCAAGAAACGTGATATGAAAACCTGTTGGGTTAATACACAAAAATAGAAAACTTGTTTTGAAAACGCACGGAAACGTTATTTTTGAGTTTTCGTAAATTGGCTGCAGTTTTCTTATTTTTTAAAACGAGAAATCGTAAAATCTTTAACCAAACATGTTTTAAGTGGTTGTTTCTTTTTTCTTAAAAATGGCAACGAAAAACGCATAAAAAAACATAACCAAACAGCCCCGTATTAAAAAAAAGCCTGACTTAACTGTCCCCATCTTTCTCCTAGCTGCCACCATTCTCTGCCAACTGTCATGCTTATTCTTTACAGGTGCTTTATGGTAAATTGGATAGTAGTGTGTTTAGGAGTGGATTTCCCACCAGATAAAATTTATTAAAAATTCCTTAACAATATGAATATATTCATTAGAGGTGGAACTTAATTATTACGCCAAGGCTTCCTAATTCTCTTCTATAATATTCCCCATATATATATGAATAGATATGTGTATATATGTATATATCTTCCACCCCTATTTTTTTCTAATTCATTTTTACCTCCTAAATGATACTATTAACAAAACTATCCTCTTCCGCTATTTTTCACCACTGACGACTCTAACTGACCAATCATGTATACCAATCAATTCCTTTTTGAGCATGTCACAACCATACCTATTTTTCATCATAACAATGTCAGAATCATCACAAAATCAAGAAGAAATTTTTAAAAAGCTCAAATTTTTTATCTATCACCTCCGATGAGTGTTGTCAACCACCATCACTACCATTAGCCTCTTGTAGACATTTGGGGCAAATCCTATATAATCTCATCGGTAGTCACCGTTTTTATCACTAACGATCAAAAATAGAGATTTAAGGCTTTGGAATTTTTTTCTTCAGTTTGTTGAGATTAGTTGAAAATTTGATTTTCTTGCAGCTATAAAAGTTGTTCTACTCATCAAGAGCTTTCATTTAGTATAAAATCATTAAATATGAGACTGAAAAAATTTCTTGCCATTGGAAAAATATTTTGATGATCGAAAATACTGTACCGAGGGCCTTCTAGCAACTTTTTAAGAATAATTTGAAAATTTTCTATAAATTGTGATGATCATTTTTTACCTTAAGAACTATATAAAAATTCTTATCATTTTGTGAACTAAAAATCACATAAAATTTTGGCAATAATAAGATTAAGGGTTGAATTGGATAATCAGACCATCCTAACAAACCAAATGAGTCCTGGGTTGTTAATTGAACCTAACAACTTGTAAATGACATTGATTAGGACATTTTCTTTCCTATTTTATAAGTATATCATAAGTGAGACCCATATAACCAAGTTCAGACATACAACTACAATCAAGTAAGTCTATATTTATTTATCGATACCATATCTATATCCTCTATTAAATATAGTTCTAGATTGATATGATTGATGATATATATATATATATATATATATATATCATAAGTAATTTGAGAAGTCGTTATCATGATGCCTATGTGAATAATACTATGATATCTGAGTATATGGATATGGATTTGGGTACCTATGGCATACTACATGCATTTATAATGGTTCTCATATAACTAAGTGCTTGTTTTGTGAAATTATGTGATTGATATTTGGATCATGTGTAGACATGTTTGATTGTGATTGTGGCAGACAAAAAAATATGTAAAACATGCAACCTGATGGGTATGCATCAAGATCAAATTCGCACTAGTTTGGTTATGAGAGATGATTGTGATATGATATTGAGATATCATACAAATCAATCATGGTTTATTCTTGGCTCCCAGTTGGGTTCTTGTTTGATATATATGATTGTAATTTTGGATGTATTGAGTGAGGGTTAGTCTGTTGGTAATGTTTGGCTCTCCACAACTCCTTTAGACTAAGAAAGCCTTATGACTATATAAGTATATGATGTTGGTGATGTTTAGATCCCCATAGCCATTTAAAATGTCATATTGGTGATGTTTAGATCCCCATATATTATACAATAAATCCCAATTGATGATGTTTAGATCCCCATAGCATTTAAAATGTCATATTGTGTTGATTTACCCTTGTAGACTAAGATTTTGCAGATATTCCTTCTCTATGATTTATTGTATAATATATGTGATTTGTGATGCATTTTATATTTTTGTTTGTACTAATATAGATTGCATATTGTGTGAGCATGCATTGGGTGTTGTGGGGCGATATGGACTTAGTCAATGAGATATGACTCGCCTCAACTTTATTTTTCAGGTCAACTACCAGCAACTTCACAATAGTGATTTCCAGAAGCGTTAACTACAACATATATACCTTTATGTATACTTTTCATTTGTTTTTGCTTATATACTCACTATGTTAGATACATTTAGAATATTGTATTGCATTCTTAGGAGGTACAATATTAAATTTGAGTATGTTATGAATAAGTACCTTCCAAAATTAGTAGTAAAGAATGAGTGTGATGGTGGGTAGAGAATGGTAGGTAAATGCGAGAAACGTGAGGAAGGTTAAGTAAGGATTTCTTTTTCTTTTGTTTTCTTTAATATTATTTTATTTTATTATAATCTTACCTAGAATTTTACTTACACATGGCATCCCATATGTAACTTAACATAGCTTACATAGCTTGCCACAACAGCTCCATTAATAGAAAGACTAATATCAAGTTATTTTTGTGAAAAATTAAAAGTTTGGATATTTTATTGTTATTTTTAAAATTTTGACTATAAATGCAAAAATTTGCAAAGTTTGAAATATTTTTGATAATTAACCCTAATATCTAATATCTAATATTCGTGCTTATTTATCAAATATCTTATATTTGATCCTAGAATTTCTCAAACTTTACAATAAAGTCTAACTTAATTGAATTACCTTTTTCTCTCTTTGATCGTTTTATATATTGACCCATTAGGTTCTTAAATATGTTAGTAGTGAATTTAAATTATAACTCTAAACTAGATTTAGGATTAAATAAATTAACTCTTTTAATTTATCTTTAATTCTTTGATTAAATAATTTATATTCATATATCAAGATTTTACTATGGCAACACATCATTATTATCCAAATATTAGGAATGCAAAAGTGAGTTTGATTGATTTATCTATGTATGATTTTTTGTATAATCTAATTCTTTCTTAATAAAATGTTCTCATTAGACATAAAGTATGAAATTAATGTCTACTCTATATGAGTCCAATCATATTACCTCTTTGATATTAGTAACTAATTCTTTTAATGACATTTAAAATTATTTTCAAATTATCACACTTTGACTATGAATTTCCCGCATCAATACTTGAGAACTATATAATATTCTCCCTAATTTCTAAGGTGATGAATTCTACATTGATCACCAAAGTACCTCCATATAGTTTATTTCATATCCACTATCTATCAATTGTATTGTCTTTGACTATTATAAGTCCTAAATAGTATCAAAATATAACAATTCTTATATAAGATATTTTAGAGATTGATACACTCATATTTTCATATATCTTTAGGACTTAATTCAGAGTCATTTACATTAATTTTACATTCATCTAAAGCTTGTTTATCATGTTTTAGCATTATTCAGGTTTTGTTGACGTAAAATGAATAAATTAAATAAATAAACTTGAATTGCACTATTTTTGGGTTTTTGGCAGACTTGACCTTTAGTCATTGTGGAATTTTTATCTCATGATTGGTTTAGAAAAAAATTCTAAAATTTCATACTTAAATGCTTGACTCATTTGTGGATTTGTTAGGACTAATTGCATATTTTTCTGAGCTGGAACTCAGGAGAAAAAAGTTCTCAAATGCTGCATCAGGTTCCTGATTGCCAAGATGACCTTTTGATGATGTTTCAATCATAACCTTTGACTCAGGTGGTGGAATTCAGTGATTCAAGTCTTATATTGAACCTAACTCAAATAAAAATCTACTAATAAAATTTGAGCTCTTGAATTGTCACGGTTTGGTGATTATGCATAGTCGAAATTGACCCTGGTATATTGTCAGAAATGCAGTTCAAAGTTAGCAGGACTTGAGTGGATTTTCATAGCACGTAGATGATATGGCACAACTCCATTGGATATTTAAAGATGACTAGATGTCCACCTCATCAAGCTATGCCACTTGGGAAGGCTGGTTAGGCCCATGCTGAAGAGTTTTTGCCACCTCTGCCAATTCTTGTTTAGGCAGGAAGTTGTTTTCGTGTTTGTCTCTGAATTAGGTCAGTCATCTCATCATTTTAATTAGTATAAATTCAACTTTTGTCTCTTGGTCTAGAGAGACTTCCTCTTTATTATTCTCTATAATTCCTGGCCAAAATCCTTCTTCTTCTCTTTTTATTAGATGCAAATTCCTTGGACCAATTCTGTTGTAACCGAATTTTACAAGGTATGTATGGCTAAACTTTTAATTCAATTGTAAAGGGTAGTACCCTTCGAACTGATCTTAATTTATGAGGATTTAATCTTAATTGATTCTTGTGTTCGTGTGTTGCAAACATGTGTTTAAATTCTAGTCCTTTAATGGCTGAATTGAACTCGTAAATCTTCAAATTTGGAATTAGGTTATAAGGGATTTTTGGACGCTATTTGATTAATTAATGGTAGTAGTTGCCAAATTAATTGATTTATAGTTAGGTTGTTGATATTAGTTGTCAAACCTACCCTAAGAGAATTAGAACTTTTTCTTAAACTGATAATAGTAGTTGTCGAGGTTTTCAAGGCAAGATCATTAAACCGACTATCGTAATGCTCATACGCAATATAGGTGGATTAGTAGTTATGAACCCTATGATTGTTTGCGAAGATTTGTTTACTTAGTAGTTAAGAAGCATAAAATCAGTAAGTTGGTGATCCTTGATTATGCGCACACAACACACAAATAATTCCTCTAGTCCAATGAATGAATTAATTGGTTTTGTTGGCAAAATTCTTTGCAATTGAAGTTTCCATAATTCTGTTTTTATCCTAATATTTCAATTATGATTTCTGTCAAATTTTGATTTAGCATTTGTTTAAGTTTGTGTTCTTTAAATTCTGAATTGCAGAGATCAAACGCCCCTCCCCCTACCCCCACAATTTACTTATTTTCGTGCATTGGTTTGAGTTTAGTTTAGTTGATTTCGTTAAGTCTTGTTTGCATCAAATCTTATTCTGTTCGCATCATTACCTTTTGATTTCTGCTTTCCGTTAGCTGTTTCTATTTTCTGGTTTAGTAATAGCTTGCTTTTGATACTGAATCATTTAGTTTAGATTGCATTTTAGATTTTAGATTTTTGTTTAGTTTCTATTTTTGTGTCTATTTTCATTGACTGAAATTTCGTTGACAAGTTTGATGATAGTTAGCATTCCATTATCAGATCTTCGAGGGAATGATCCGTACTCCCATATACTACTTGTAATTCATGTAGGGTTAATTTGCAAGGGTAACGACACCTTGTCAAAGATCTAAAGTCAAAGGATTATTTGTTCAATTATAATAATGGGAATTTTATAGATATATAAGTAATGTTCAAAATAGAATTCTTATATTAGGTTAGTTTAGTTAACTTGATCTCCAACAAAGATTTACACATTTGTTTAAATATCTCTAGAATTTACTCTATATGATCAATTGCTTCTTTCATAAGGAATAACTATAACATGTGCTAATCTTTATACTTTGTTAATGTATAGTCTTAATAACGTAACTATTATGAACAATTTAGGAATAATATTAAATGCAATATGACTCTTATAATTATGATCTCATCATAATTTCATTTGTAACATATATATTTATTCTATGGACTTCATCTTATACATTAGTTAATTAAACAAACATGTACAAGATAAAAAAATATCTTTAATTAATTATACTATAAAAAACTATAACCAACTAATTAACTAAAAGATATAAACCAACACATATCAAAAGTTTTGCGGTTTTTCTTTAACAAACAAACCTACAATTATTATTTTTTCAAGTACCACTTTACATGTCATAATAACTTATATATTATATATTTCAAGTTATTTGATAAATTAATATTAAATGACAGAAAAATTCATCTTAAATATTAAATGCTCTTACAAATTAATTCTTAGATACATCAAAAGTTTCGCTTTGCTATCGTTAAAAAATATAGCCAACACATTACAAAGGTGATGAAAAAGTAGTATTTTCTCATTTATGAATTTTTATGCACTTAATAAAATGTGTAACCGTTCACCTATTTTTTGGTGAATCAATTGGTTAGTCAATAATAAAGTCACTATAACTGAACTTAATACAATTCAAATTTTGCATTAATGGAAAGTCCTTTAAATACTTGGACTTAAAATCTATAACATTAGAAGCAGCTAGCATTCCCTCAATGTTGATCATCCATGGATTTTATTGCTATTGTTCATTTATTATAGAGATAAATAAACAAGGGCATAAACAAAAACAAATTCTCCTGAACTATTACATGCCACTCATTTTTCTATAAAGAATAATAAAAATCACTCCCAAATAACGATTTATAGATGAAAGTGAGACAACATTGTAATTTTACATCTTTAGATTTCCTTGTGCGATAAGCATAAAGGGATTTGCATAATAGGTTTCCAACATATATACTTTTCAAATGATTTTGAGAACTGAATCTCTATTAAAGATTAAGATAATACACAGACGACTGTAACTGAGATCCTAATTATGCTATCCGAGACATAAGTCCATCTTTCTTAACAGACGTCAACTCTAAAAGCCTAATTTTAGGTTTCTGAACTAACCAATCTTCCCTGCACAAATTAGAATTCCAACAAGATCTATAATCTAATACTTTATGATACACGGGATCATTATAAAGAGGCAAGTGTAGAGCATACTTATCTTTCTACATGACCATAACTACATTAATCAAAAATCAAGCATTCAAGAGAGAAAAAAACTTAAAATGAATCCATAAGATAGAAAACACACTTGATATTATTGATAGAAAACCAACTTGTTTACAACAGAAAGAAAAACCTTGCTTTTATAGGCTAAGCAAGGAGGAACAAGATGTAAGCTACCACACATAGTATAATAATGCAAACTAAACTATAAAAGGACATAATTAAAGTGAAAATTATTAGGAGACATTTGATTCTTATAAGATTCCTTAGAGAGAAGAAGGAAGTTCTCAATAGAGGGGTGCTAACAAGAATTAAGGTCTATCAATACTGTCATCATTTGATATCCATTTCTTTGATGAAATGTGTTATTTCAACATCAATCCCAAACTAAGGGCCACTAATCTTAAGAGTTTTGGAAGTAGTATGGAAGGTCTTTAGGCTTGGGCTTATGAAAAATAGAGCTTTCTCGAATTTCAAAAGTCCTTTTGAGCTTAGATCCAAGTGGACATGGTAATTCTCTTGCCATGACGCTGAAACCCATATAAGGAAATTGGCCAACTAAAGACTAGTATCCATCACTTAGTGAAATGGGATTAGGTAGAGCAAAATCTCTAGGGTATAGACCTAAAGATGTATAGGTGGTAAGTTTGCTAATTTTCAGATAATGATTAAGGTAATCAAGGAACTGATAAAGATTATGCATTTAATTCCTTTGATTTTTTGGCCAGTCAATGAAGGTTCTCTAATGTTGAAAATGATTTACAGTATAGGCATAACCATTGTTAGTCATACTGTATGGGAAATGGATAATGAAGAAAGACTAGGTTTTCTGCTCTTTTAAAGCAATACTCCATAATTGAAACAGATTAAGTATTTGACCCAATTGGGTGCACCATTTTATCAATAGTTGGAATCATTCCAAGAATTTCCATAATAGAGGACTTGTATTGGCAAGATTGGCTAAGTGTTGATAGGCATGTAATGTAGATAAAGCAATAAGACATGCATAAATGGTAGATAAAGCCCAGAGATGCCATATGTTTGGTTCAGTGAGAGACTCATAGAGATAACGCAAAATGCGATAAGGTTTTAGTATATCAAAATGGTGTAGATGCGGAGAAATGTCTAGAGTGATGAGAACAAGATGGAGGTAACAGAAAAGACTCTTTCTGAGAAGAGCAACAATCTCTTGTAAATTTTTCAGGTGGGTTTCTGGTCATAGGAGGAAAAGATTTTATTACACTAGCATAAAAAGAAAGATCCATGATGGAGAAGATAAAGAGAGGAATTGGTCTTTTTAGAATAAGAGTGAGGAGTTAGATTGGTTTTTGAGTTCTTGAGAGGAAATTGGCAAGAACATTGTTATGATCTTTGATATGCTAAACTGTAATTTTATAGAAAGAGAACCTATCTTTCTAACGAAGTAATTGGTTTTTAGGACAAATCTTTTTATTAGGCTCAAGGAGTTTGGGGAAGGACTTGTTGTCCATTTCCACCATAAATTGATATGAGTTGAGGTTGAAATTAAACTTTTCATTGCCTTTTTTTATCACCAAAATCTCTTTGTAGATGGTATGGTATGGGTTGAGGTTGAAATTAAACTTTTCATTTCCCACTAGCATGGCTATAATAATGACGTATCCCATCAATTTCTTCTATCAAGATAACGACCTAATAATTGTTAATGGCATCTATCTAGAGGATGAGTTGTCCTTTATTAAGAATTTTCAATATAATTTTTAGAAGTAAGCACTATAACCTGTGAAGGGGGTGGATGTTGACTTAATTTAAGTAATTGACAACTTTATTATGCTCTTTACTTCATGTTAGTGGACTCTTTGTCAATAATCTTGGTAAAGAGCTGGTGTAATTAGTCACATGTAAAATAAAATCCCTGACGTAATTGACAATTCAAAGGAATTGTTGTGTTTGCTTTAAGCTAAGATTTTTATTAAGAAAATGTAATAACTCACTAGCAATATATAGGGTGGGATGATAAAATTTGTCATGAAAGCTCATATCCATAAATTCCTTTCAACTAAGAGCATGATCCTATATTGCTTCATAAGATCAAAAAAGGATTGGACTAGTGCTCAATAATCTTCATGGGTCATGGAATGTAGTAAAATTTCATCAATGTAGATCAAACCAATAGATAAGATGGGCTAATAAATTTTTGTCATGGCCCTTTGAAATAATGATAGAGCAACTTTAAGTATAAGTGGCATAATAGTCCACTAGTCTTAGGCATTAGGAATGTAAAAAAGTTGTTTTGTATCTTTCTTAAGGTCTATTTCTAATTGCTAAAAACTTGCTTTTAAATCAAAATTCAAAATGGTTTTTGCTTCTTTAAGAAATAAGACTTGAGTATTGATTTTTGGTAGAGGAAACTTTTCATTTTGAAGGAATGCATTAAGAGCTTTATAATCAATGGCTAACCTCTTTTTTCCTTTTCGTTGTTCAGATTTTTTTATTAACATAAAAGGCTTGATAAGCCCAATCTAATTTTCTGGGCCCAATTAATCCTTGTTAAAGTAATATGGCACACTCCTCTTGTACCAACTTCAAATCATTAGGATTGATTCCAAGATAAGCAGCTTTTTTAAGATTGGTATTCTCATTCTTTTTCAAAAGTTAAATAAATGAAAAACTGTGATTTTTTCTAGAGAGGATCAAGATGTGAGAACTGTGTATGGTTCTCATGACAATGCTATAAAAATTAATCTCGCAATACTTTTATATTAAGGAGGAACCTAAGTGAGTCCGAACATAATATGTATACCAGTATAAACACTAAAATTGTTTTGATATTTGATACTACTAGTTAGGCTTTGTAATGGAAATGCCTTGTAATAAACATCCACACCAATCAGGATATATGGGTCAAATAAATTACTGTAAAGAACTTTAATCCATATAACACAATTAGAGAAAAAGCTTATCTTTTCCTTCTTATGATAAGCCCAATTTTAAATGACTTTCTAGCAACAGTAGTAAAATATTCGTCATGAGATATCCGTCCTTATAGAGGTAAGATGTTGGGCTTCATAACATTTTAATAAAATCTAGTATTCATATATCCAATAGTTATAATTGGCTTATCATATGTATCTTGTTGTAACAATTGGATATGGACATAAGGAAGAGGAATATTGATAGGCTTTGACTCTAACTTAAAGCATGATTGTTGTGGCATATATAAATTATCATCTTTAGTATCAGCATCGTCATCTGCTAAATCTTCAGATGAGTCAAACTCATCATTAGAGGAATCGATAGGTACAACAAATTTAGTTTCTTCATCTTCATTGGATTGTTCTTCAATGTTGTTGTTGTCATGGATTAGCATGAAAGCCTTAATAGATTCCAATAATTTTAAATCCCTTTTGGTCTAGTTAGGACATTATCAAGCAAAATGTCCTGATTTGACACAAATAAAACAATGATATGCTTTTCTAGCATAAGGGGCTCTCTTTTGAAAAAATCAAACAAATTATTGTCATTTTCTTATTTAGAATGGGTTTTTATAACCTTTAGTATAAACTTAGGATTTTTTAGATCATCTATAGGGGAACTTCTTGTGATGATATTTCTTTTCAATATGACACTCACAATCTGCTTTCACCTTATATTTGATGTTTAGATAAGACTTTTTGCAAGCATTTTTTAGAAGAGGACCACCTTTAATCATGTTTTTGAAAAACACATACTAATCAAATATTTTGTTAAGAGAGGTTATTGTAAGTCGATAAATCTCTTTAAGAGATATTTCTCTCATATCTCAATGTAAATTTGTAATGGTCCTTTAAACTTTAGGTTATAGTTCATATGGAAGAGATGCAATGAATGTATAATGAATATTGAAATTAGTGAAATCATTAAATAGGTAATATTGTTCCTGTTGGGACCCGTTTTTGGAACCCAACTCATAACAAACGAATCATAGGGTAACTAATATTGTGTCATCATTTTTTTTTCATTTACACATCATTCAAAGTAGTTCCAATTTCCCATTTGAAATTCATCAATTCCTCAATCCATTTAATCCTTCGTATT
>JANZLC010000001.1:13711275-13724371 GCA_026413385.1 Erythroxylum gracilipes
CATTTCAAATCACGAATTTCATTTTTCTTTGCACAAGAATAACTCACCACCATTTCAATCTTCCAAGAAAAGATTCGAGGTCCAACAGTTCCTTCATATGTTGATAATGCTTTTGAAGATCTCTCTGATCCAAATAACAACATTTCATTTCAAAATATTTTTGGCAGTGTTGCTTATCAATGAGCTAAAAGTATCCAATAAAACCTTTATGCATAACACCAAGAACAATACTTGAAGATGCCACTTAAATGAATATATTGGAGTTTTTGATAGTAATCCAGATTTTTCCACTATTCTCTTAAAGTACCAATGAAACAAGAAGTAAACTTACACAAGATATCTCCTAAAGTAGTATCAAGTTGAGTCATTTATAAATCAATCCAAGCATCAAATTTAAGTAGACAATCTCTCCATTTTTTGGGTCAAAGATCATCAAAAGTAAACCAAGGTTCTAACGTAGGTCGTGGTAGAGGTACTTGCATAGTTGGTGGATGAGGTTAGTCTTTGTTGATTCGGCTTCACTAATTTTTGGATCAAATAAGTTTGTAAATTGTTCAAAAACCTCTAAAGATTGTTCAAAATCTTCAGATACTGATAATTGGCATTTAGATTCATTTTAGTTAGAGTTAGAAATTGGTTTAAGAGTTAAAATGAACTCTTATAGAAAGGCTTTGTCTTTCTAGTTAATTGAATAAGTTGGGTTGTATGTGGTGAATTTGATGGAGTTTTAATTTGGAAAGGTTTTATTCAAGGATCAACAAACTTAGTTTAAGAAGTTAAAGGATCAGTTTTCTTTTCAACCATGGGTTTTAGGTTTTATAGGTTTTGTTATGTTATTGAGTTAGTGAGTACCCTATTGTCTGATCATAGGATATCTTATTTTAAACATCTTTCCATAATCAGCTACTTTTGGACAAGTTGTAGTTGAATAAATAGGCTAGATGATTGGAAAAGTTATAGGGTAAGCCCCATAAACAGTCTTTGACTATTTTGTTTACATAGCTGCCTCCATATATTGAAGTGCCTTTTTTGACTCTTTTGAGTTCTTGTTCTTTTATAGTAAAAATCATGTCCAAAATATTGAGTATCAATATATCTTCTTAGATCAACCTCAAGTTGAACCATTTGATCTTATAATGAATTATACAACTTTTGGATTTGAGAAGACACGATTCTACCCTTTTTTGAGTGTGTTTGTTGATTAAGATCATCAATCTTATTATCAATGAGTCGAAGAACATTATTTGAACAACAGTATTGTCTGTCTGCCAATAAAGTACCTTATTAGTGGGATTTGAGACAAGGGTACCATGAGAAGTAATTTATATTTATAAGGGTTTGAAATAACCATATTAGTGTCATATGTCTGTCTCTCCATGGGAGGAAATTCTTCCTTATAAGGTCATATCATCAGACATGGGATAGGTATTGGAGAAGCAACATGACTGGAAGGGATAATAGGCTCAATTTTATCTTGGATTTTAACTTTAAGGGACTAATATTCCTTTCCAACAACTCTGAGAAGTTCATAAATATTCTCAATTATGGGTTGTGGATTTTTTAGCCTAACTTATGGTCTAGAATCTGGGTCATGATCATCATATATAGGCCGAAAAGATTTTGAAGGTTGACAATGATGAATTTGTCTGGATTGTTGCCTTCCTTTTTTCTTTGAGCTTTTCACACCTCTTTATACGTAGGCCTCATCATCACTGTGAGATTCATCACATATCTCACAATCTTGTTCATACATGGATGGATCAACATGCCATATGAAGTGTCCTTGACGATTACTAATATACACAGGTTTGCCATCAGAATGTACATAGTGGATAGTAGGTCCATTTTTCCTTTTTGATGTGTGAAAACTGGTTGTAGCATTAAAATTGGGCCAGATGTGCCAGATGATCCAGGTTGTTCGTCATTAGGCTGGTGTAGATGGATTTATCATATCCATCACTCAATGTCTTGAGAATGGGTGGAGTGGTAGTGTGGATAAAATGTCTATGAGGAGCATGAAACACCTTTTGATAATTGGTGATTCATTTTATAAGAATCAATTTTTCAAGCTACATTAATGCTAATTTTTTAGGGATTTGGATAAAAGTGATCTGGTGATGGGCTCAATTTATTACCATTTATAATGTAAAAAGATAAGTTTGGAAAGTTGAGATCTACAATATGATTTTGTAAGTGATAAATCATTTGACGGTACAATGTAACCATAATTATTGTAGGGCTTTGTTCAACTCTAATAATTTGAACTTGAACTTGTAAACTTTCAAACAAAGTATGATCATCCAGTCTTATGCTAAAATCAATAATTGTAAGGATGACATTTTCATTATTTAGGGGGTCAATAAGGTGTCAATCAAAATATTTTGGTATGTTATATAGGCAATGTAAAGAGATATTCGAGCAATAGCTGGAATCTCTTTTCTTCTATGAAGGGTGAGAATCAATTTGATAGAACCAATGTTTCAATGGGTATGATTTTGATCTCTTCAAAGAGCTATTAGTTCTTTGAAAATTTCTAATTTGGCGTGTTACTCTACTGACGTACTTTTAAACCACACTATTCCAATGTGGAGCTTTGGATAATCTCTTTTACTTTA
The DNA here is from genome assembly GCA_026413385.1 of Erythroxylum gracilipes. NCBI lineage: Eukaryota > Viridiplantae > Streptophyta > Magnoliopsida > Malpighiales > Erythroxylaceae > Erythroxylum > Erythroxylum gracilipes. The sequence continues at coordinate 13,713,891 of JANZLC010000001.1, forward strand.
GGACCATAAGAATAGCATGAATGCTTCTAGCCAAGAAAAATTGTGAGAATAAATATTGTATGGACTTTATAAGGGGAAAGAATTATCATCAATACAGCTTTCATTAGAAAGATGAGTAATTTCAATTATATTTTTTATTTTATTGAACAAAGTTCTTTTGACATTTAAAGTAAGGTTTTTCTTAATAATTTTTTATTAAAAATCAATAAATTTATTAATTAGCTGGTTAGTTTTTATGAACTAACCAATTTTTATAAACTAGAATAGATAAGTTAATTTTATTTGATCGTCCTTTTCAATTAAATTCTATTAAAGATAGTTTTTAATTATATTCCAAGTAATTATATCTAATTTTATTATATAACAATTTTATAACAATTTACTACTAGTTCACTCTTTAAATTTTTTATTTTATTAGTTTAATTTTTATCTAATTTTTAAATATTAAAACTATAAATATCACTAGTGAGTGGCCACCTGGTTGCTCCGTAAATAATACGAGTAATCGCATGAAGAAGACAAGACGATTGAAGTGACCGTCCATGAACCACCATTTCCGCAGAATATTTTACGCCACCTGATCTGTCTCTCTGCTTTTACGTAGGAGAGTATATCGTAATTATGTTTCATTCATTCTTCGACATTCCGAGAGTCGTTCAAACTAATTTGTTTCTGTTCCTCTCGAAAATCACTCACAGCCATTCACTTCTTAACTACTTTAATGACATTACCACTTTACAAGTTAACACTCCTTTCCGCAGCGTCCCTCCCTTTTTCTCCCACCAGTTTGGTGAGTTTCTTATTGAAAGCTATGTTTCTCAAATAACTTCGACAGTATTATTCTTCTACGTAAAGAGAAATCATGTTGTCATTGATTATTCCATAAAATGTGACCCTTTTGGTTGCTCACACACAAGTTCGAAACTTTTTCAAGGAAACATGAACTGGAAAATGGAAAATTTTCATTGGTTTTGAAGCTCTTTGTGTTTGTTGTATGATTTACTAAGACATAGTAAGTTGGTAAGCGTTAGCTGCAGTAAGACGTTGGTAGTATACGTATTTTCGTATGCTTATGATCACTTACTGTATTTGATCCATAAGTTTGCTTCAAGGTATCGGTACCCCTTTAGTCCTTATTGCTGATTATAGTAGAATTTTTTTTTATGGGACATTTCTCTTTGAGGGTTGCCTGAAAGATTGTAACTTTTTATGTTTGTTGCGAAAGGAATTTTAAAATAGGCTTTCTGATGTTGTTCAATGAATTTCCTTTGGTTTCAGAATCTATTTTTGCTGTAAGAAGATAGGTTTGGTTGAGTAAGCGTTTGAGGTGTCATCGGGTCTTTTGTTATGGGTACCGAAGGAAATAATCCAGAAAATAGAGATAGAGGTGATCTAATTCCAGAAAACGCCAAGGAGATGTTAAAATCACTGGCATCCAAGTGGGAGGATGTTCTTGATGCTAATACATTGCAGATCATCCCTCTCAAGGGTGCCATGACTAACGAGGTCTTTGAAATAAAATGGCCAACAAGTACAGAAGAAGCATTGCGTAAGGTTGTGGTTAGGATTTATGGTGACGGTTTGCAGGTGTTCTTCAACCGAGATGATGAGATCAGGACATTCGAGTTCATGTCTAAGCAAGGGCAAGGGCCTAATCTGCTTGGACGGTTCGCAAATGGGCGGATTGAAGAGTTTGTCCATGCACGGGTACGTTGGCATTTGGAAATCGTTCTCGTATCTTTTAACTAACAGTCGGCACGTTAGACTCTAATTCATGTTTTAGTTTGCTTATTACACGATTTACTTGGAATTGATCATCTTTTCTTGTTTATAATAGATCAAATATATGACCTAGTTGTTGCCGACGGGGTAAAAGTGTGCATGATCTGTCACAATTACTTAGATCAATGCAAGGAATGGAGTTTCATGTGGTCTTAATTTTTTCAGTTTATGTACTATTGGTCAAACCCAACCGTGATTGTTGAAACATGCATGACTCTCCTCGTCAGTAAGCTGATGCTTCACTATTCATTCTCATGCAAATCTTTCTGTATGTGTTCCTTTTTTATCAATAAATTCTAGGTGAATTTACGATGATAATCTTGTTCACATCTCTAACTCTTTAACCACGTCAATCTCGGCAAGTTTAACCTATTTTAAGTAATATTGTTATTTAACCCATGCATGCGGTGCTTTCAGTTTATCTTTTAAATTCCTCAAGTTTGGTGACTCAAAGAGATAATAGGCAAAACAAGTGTTTGGTAAAATCAAATGACACTTTAGATGGTCTACAGAAAATTTATGTTCCATAGATGGTACACATGTTGTCCACCATCTCTCTTTATGAATTTCAGACATTGTCAGCATCAGATGTGCGTGATCCGGCTTTATCTGCTCTTGTCGCAGCAAAGTTAAAGGAGTTCCATGGTCTTGATATGGCTGGTCCAAAGCAAATATCCTTATGGAAAAAGTTGCGGTATGTGATACCTTTAATTTGTTCACGCGAACATGATCAGAATGCTTGATATCACCTTCATTGAGTGCTGTCCTTTTCGTGATTCAGAACTAAGTACTGTTTTCATGTTCTGTCAGAACGTGGCTTAAATCAGCTAAAAGTTTGTGTTCTTCGGAAGATGCTGAATCGGTTCGCTTGGACACCATTGAAGGGGAAATTATGCTACTAGAAGAGAAGTTTTCAGGGGATGAATCCATAGGTTTTTGCCATAATGATTTACAATATGGTAACATAATGATCGATGAACAGACAAAATCTATAACACTAATTGTAAGCTTCTTGTCTCTTTTGATGGTTAATTCAATCTCAAGTTTTTAAGTTGATTTGCGGCTTCTTCTGTATTTCGTTTTGCGCAGTCACATGCCCATTTTCACGTCTTTACTGTCAAAACGTTTTCTGATGGTTTCTCTTAAAATTACTTGAAGGATCATTATCCTTGAACCTTAAGCTTGAGAGAGAACATTAACAGACATCGAGCAGAATGTAATTTTGTAAATAATAATTTATACTAACTTTATTATTCTTTTACCCAGGACTATGAGTACGCTAGTTACAATCCTGTTGGCTTTGATATAGCAAACTACTTCTGTGAGATGGCCGCTGACTACCATTCTGATACACCTCATGTTTTGGACTACAGTAAATACCCTGGTGCGGTTAACTTCTAACTCTGGCCTGACGTCAGAGGAAAGGTATTTTCTTTATTTGATTTGAGTGTTGTAACAGGTTTCGAGGAGCGAAAAAACTTTGTACGTGCATATCTGAATCTGAATGCATCAGGTAATTCTGCGTCTTTCCCATTCTTACTTAGCTGTTCCGGATGTGTTAAAAATTCTCTTGCAACTGTGGCGTGGTGTTGTGTGCTTGTTCAAAGCCTACGTGAAAAGGACAACAGAGTTGCCAGCCGAATTGGTAGCACCACTACCGTGTCAGCTCTGCAAATTCTGCGTATTGCATTTAACTTCAAATTTTGGGTTCTCTTGCTAGGTTTTTCGTGGGAAATGATTATGTTGCATTTTCATGTCTAATTTGCATTAGTAAATCGAAAAAAGTTTGTTTGAATCTTTTGTTGAAGCCATTATAGTTTTGGAAACTAAGCTGTTGGTTGGATCTTGTGCAGAAGATCATTCTAGAGATGGAGATCTGGAACAACTACTGGAAAGAGTGGAGAAATATGGACTTGCAAGCCATCTCTTTTGGGGCTTATGGGGCCTTATCTCGGTACAAGCTTGGACCATGGACTACATGACTGACTACTGAATTTGCAATAAATTTGATAACTTTCTGTTTATATCACATGTTATGACAAGTTAGGAATCATTCAGGCAGTTAATTTGCATGGGATAGATGATGTTCTCCTGTAACATTTTGACTTTTCAGGATCGAGTCAATGAAATTGATTTCGACTACATGGGGTATGCTAGACAGCGATTTGAGCAGTACTGGCTTAGGAAGCCTGAGTTATTGGGCTCTTCAGAAGCTACTCCTGATGGAGCCATTACTGGTAATTACATCCATAAGTTTGTTAGCAGAAAGAGACAGCTAATTGTGTTGATGCTGTATAATGTACATTTTCTCCCACAGTCTTCTCTTTATATTTTTATAAAAAAATTATTTCGTAAATTAAACTGTAATCTTATAGTAACAAAAGAGCACTTGATTTGCATTTAGTTTTGTTAAGTACAAATGGTAGCCAAATTGCTAGAGTTACGAACCCATACATTTCCCATATTTTGGATTTAACATTGCCCGAGTTTAGGAGCTTGATAACTTTATGGAACATCAATGAAAGGTTAATTAACCAAAAAGGCAAACAAAATGCGGTGAATCGTGTTGCCGAAGACAAATCTTGTTGATCATATGTGCGTGACAATTCCATATTAAGATGATGGTCATGTTTTTTCTTGTTTCTGCAAGCAAAATATAATATTCCTAGTGAAGTGGAAGAATGTTTTTCTTTTTTCCTGATGTTGACAAAAAATGAGTGATGTTTTGCAGGCAAAGAAAAAGAAGCTGTCGGAAAAGAAGTCACTGAAAAAGAAGCCGCTGTGGAGAAAACTCCTGGAAGGACATCAAGCGGAGTATTTAGGAAGATAAGAAATATGATGGGTTTCAGAAGGAAGAGTAAATGAGTACTCTTGGAAGTTTTTGTTCATCAACACTCTCCAGTCCGGCTGTTTCCCGTGGATTTACACTCATTTTTCTGTCGCATATACATTAATTTGAAAATATGTATAGATTTTATGTTAGGTATAAATTACTTTATTGACATCTATATCATCTATTTACATGTGTAAAGGTTTTACTTCTACGGCAATAGACTCGTTGCGAGATGCTTGATCAGTTCAATTAAAAATTAGTAATTATTATGAACATCAAGAAGATGACTTTGAATGCTGAGAACGAAGAGAAGGATAGAGGTTTGCATATGGAATTCTTTTATTAAAGTCTTATATGGAAAAAGAAAAAAAATTCCAGTGTAAAGACCATGATATGATAAATTTACCCAAGTTAGGTTTTAATGTATGTTACACATAGCTCGCTGAAAGTCCCCACCATAAAATTCTTCTTGCACCCTCCGAGGTGAACGTCTCTATAACCCAAGAGATAGGACAACCTGCAAATCGCTTACCTTTACTGGAATTGGCATTTCTGTGAACCCTATCAACTGACTGAAGAGATAGCTACTGCATCACATGCAATTATATCGGCCAATAACTGCGCTTCTACTTCACCAAGATTCTTCAGGAAATTGAGGAATAGGCTACAGATGCTTCATAGTTAGAGCTTCCTCTGATGATGCTGACTGCAACACTCAAGCGTATCCTCCTGATAAGGAGGTCCATTGAAATGGTTTCTTTTTTCCTGCATGTCAATCCATTAGCCTTTTGAACTCCCTTTTCTGCTTCTTATTTTCTCCTGTTCGCTGTCATATTACATCTTTGTCCCACATTATTTTTTTAAAAAATATTGGTTTATACTGCATCTATTAAAGAGTTCGTCTATTGTGGTTTTTTGTCCAAAAACAGAAGATTTAACTCAGAATCTTAGTGAAAATAACTTGTTGCATCTTCCATGACAGTTAAGTTTAATACAACAAACATTGGAATTCTATATTTACATGTGAAAGTGCGCTCGCGATAAGGTGACAAGTTAAGCGTTATATGAGGGGACAGGATCCTCTGTCTATTTTATCCTGTCTCATAAATCTGAATTATCTATTTATATAGGTCTCATATAAATAGATAACTGAGATTCATAAGACAGGATAAGGATAGGATAAAATGGACAGAAGATCTTGGCAATTATATGAGAAGGTATGGTTTCTTGGATAATATGGATGTGGTAATCTGGGTTACGTTGATATAGGACATTCTTAATGTTTTATAAGCTAATAGTATAGTAAAAAATAACTCCTAATAGATTGAAAATATATATACTTTTAAAAAATGTTATTATTAAAATTTAATATTTATACACAAGTGATTTAAGTCATAAGTCTACATACTTAATAAACTATTAAATGATCATAATAACAGCTAACAATATCTTGCAAATATCAACAGTAGTAAATCACTAATTAAAAATAATAGTGGCAACCGAACAGTAATATCAGATTGCAAAACACTAAGAGAATCACAATAACATGCACACATATAATTATGAAAACAATTTTTCTACACATTTCTAGATGTAAAAGCATTAATAATAGTTTTAAGATCAATATTATCCAACTTATCCTTCTCGATACATAAAATATATAGCTAAATTGTTCAACTTTTATTGTGACATTGATGACCTAAGAAAATTTTCAATAATTTTAACTTTAAAAATTTTCTTTCAACTAATGCTACAATCATAAGTACAATCAATAGAATTTGATAAACAATCTGCAACTTTAATAAATTCAAGAATTTCAATAGATAATATTAATTTATTTGAAAAAATAATTTGTAACACTTTTAATTCAGAAAAATATCATCTAAATTCACATATGACATATTATCATGAAAAAAGTAGTTGTAAAATTATTTAAAAATTCACTTAATTCATTATCATCCAACGACCTCAACTTCTTTGAATCAAATAAGAATAAAAAATATTTTCAAATATCATTAGTTGTTTAAATTTATTATTCGTTTGTACATTTTCTTTTAAAAATATTAGATATTACGAAAATATCACAATAATTATCTTTTTTTTTCAATTCTTTAGTATATACTTTTAGATAAATGCTCATCCATCCTAATCTAATTACTTGTGGGGCTCATTATAACTTAATTCTTCTTAGATGGGATCTTATCTTACTCATTTAAAAGTTTAAAATTTTTAAAATTTCTAATCTCTAAAAATAATCAACCCTACACGAGAGGCCATCGAAACATTTTATTGAAAGCTAGAGTTTAACCGAAAAGTTAAAGGTTGAAATTCCAATTATATATTATGATCAAATATTGTTATATTAATAAAATATATCATTGTTAATAAAGATAGCATATATCTTAATTGATGGTTGGAACCGAACTCCTGTTTGGCTCTATTCAATAAATCTTGAATTTTATAATAAGAAATTCAACCACAAATTTTTTCTGTTCAGTTTCTACAAGGCAAACACTGATGCATACCTGCATCAATACTCCTCCTTGCATTAGTAGCTGTAAACTCCCAGTTTCTCTTTTAAAAATTTAAATATGTTTTTTAAAAGAGCCTTATTGAAAATATTAACCAACTGGTCACAAGTCTTGCAACAAAGCAAGCATACTTCACCACTTTTCTGAACTCTTCTAAGGAAATAAAGCTTGATATTAAAGTGCTTGGTCTTTCCATAAAACAATGGATTGGTGGAGATTGCAATTGATGCTTGATTATCCACAAAAACTCTAATGCTTTGCACCTGTCCCATGAGCAAATCAGCTAAGACTTTCCTCAACCATAAGACTTGGTTTATAGTTGTTGCCGTAGTTATGAATTATGCTTCAGAGGTTGACTGAGCCACAATGTTCTGCTTCTTAGAGCTCCATGAGAATACACTAGAACCAAGTGTAAAGTAATATCCTGAGGTACTCTTCATGTCATCTATGGACTCTGCCTAATCATTATTAGAAAAACCATGGAAATTAATATTATGACCATATTTAAACAACAATCCATGATTAAGAGTCCATTTTACATATCTCAGCACACATTTTACTGCTTTGAAATGCTCCTAACTAACACAATATAAAAATCTTGACAACACACTCACATCTTACAGAATGTTTGGCCTAGTTGATGTGAGATATATCAGACAACTTATGAGACTCCTATAAATAGCCTTATCAACATTTTCTTCGTCATCTTCCTTGTAAGAAAGCAGGTTTCCATAAATAATTGCTCTTCTTCTTGCCGGTCTAAAACTTGTGTCTTGGTCTATTATTGATTTTGGTTCCTGCAAATTTTTGCAATGTGGCCAAGTTGTTTGCATTTGTTACATTTGACATCAGGCTTTCTCCAACAATTGAAATATGGATGACTCCTTTTTTTCACAGTGTTGGTATGAAGAGTAACTTGGCTTGTTATTTCCTCCATTGCTGCTATTGTTATTAACGGCTTCAATTTGTTCAGATTTGTTCCTTTTCTTTTATTTTTCTTCTATTTCCCACATTTGTTGATCTGCAATTTAGCTTGTAGAGCACCCTCAATTAAGCCTTCTTGCCTCATGAGCCGTTTTTGCTGCTGAGTTTGTAATTCATTTAACAACTCTGTGAAGGTGATATTTGACAGGTCTTTAGAATTCTCCAGAGAGGAAATTATTGTTTTAAACCTTTCTCAAACAGTCACAAGAACTTTATGAACAATTCTAAAATCACAAAATTCAGTTCCAAGCAATCTCACCCTATTGATAATACTGAGAAGTCTTTCAGCATACTACTTCACAGTTTCTAACTCATTCATCCTTTACATCTCAAACTTCCTAATCAAATTCAGCACTTGTATCGCTTTAACTCTCTCATTTCCTTCATACTCTTGCTTAAGAAAGTCCTAGATTCCCTTTGTTGAATTTAAGGTCACAATCCTAGTAAAGATTGTTGGTGAAAACATTTGCAACTAGACATGCCTTCACCTTTGATTTCCTTTGCCTTCTTTCTTTGTGATTCCTAATTTGAGCAAAAGTTGGGTTGTTTGGCAAGGGAGGAACCTTGTAGTCCTTCTCTAAGCCTCCATTCTAGCATACCTGATAGTTCTTACCCTCAAGCACTGGAGGAATAATAGCTGTGAAAATGTGTCTTAAAATCTATGGCTTAATGGTTTTGTTTGTAACATGTTTGGTTTAGTTTCTAAGTGTTGTGTACCCTTACCCTCAAACTTACATAGTCCCTCAAGAAAAAATAATTCTGCTACCAATTTGTAGGAGTTAAATACTTAAGCAAGGAAAAAAAAGGAAGCAATAGGAACACAAAAAAATAAATGAAAATACTATAAAAATTTCATTAGAAAAAATCAAATACACAAAAATTATAACTAAATTTCAGTTATAATTTTTGTGTATTTAAGGACCATGTTTTCATGATCATAAACCACTAATAACTACAAAATAGCCACTAATAGAAAATGACTAACATCTAGCTTAAGACATGGTCAAAGCCTTCAATTTCTGCATGTGTATCCCATTTTCTGCTTCCATACTCTATATTGCAACCCCCTATGATTTACTTCTACAAATTTAGTCATTTTCTATATTTTTATCCTTGCCATGATGTCATGATAGCACCATGTTTGCATAATTTCAACAGATACTGAGAGATACCTACATTAACAGGGACATATCCACCCTGTAGTCACGGTTGGACAGGGTTTCTTGAGAAAGATACTGTTAGGCAAACTGATAATTACTCTGTTGAGATTGTTGATTTTTCAATTAGAGTTAAACATAGGATTGTCTGCAGTTGATGTTCTAAAATGCCTGAATGGTTCTGTTGTAGTTTTGTAGTTGAAGAATGAGACAACTATGCCTGAAAGAACTGAACATCCCACAAATCCCCCTATTTGCTTGTTCTGTTTTGCTTATGTGAAAATCCCAATAAAATCCTTTATTTTCTTGAATATTTCTCTCCCAATTTCTACTTTTTCTACTACATACCTAGGTCAGGCCTTAAGGTATATCCTTTTGGTTCAGGCCTTAGTGACAATCAAGTAATTAGTCTCTGTTTGTTTTTCACCATACCTGCTTATATTATAGTGTCTTGCACATTTGTACAACCCATTATATTCATGTAATTCATCTATAGCTTCCAATATTGGCAGCCTGCAGTTTATATAGCTAAAAACGCAACGGCCTCAAGAAGTGCTGGCCCATCTTCCTCTAGAGCTAAAAATATTGCAGCTGTTGCAGCCGGCCTTGACCTCATGTTCCTAGCCGCAGCATCTTCAATTTCTTACAAGTTGGCAAAAACTCACCCCAGATACAGATAGTTTAATATAATGGCCCATCTGTTAGTTACTATTTCAGCAAGTTCAAGCAGAAACCTAACATTCCCCATATATACGGTCAAAAGTTCCTCAGGTGGAGCCATCCACTTCAGGACGTAATTAAGTCTGGTCCAGTTTCTTGAACCATGAAACTTGGAAATTTTCTTCTATACCATTGATGTATTGTACGTACACTCTTCTCTGCTTGCCATATATTGTCCAAAACAGCAACTATTGCAGCATGTTTGGTTCAAGGAATGAAATAGATAAAGAATAAAATAGTTATTCTTAAGAATAGAAAAGATGAGGAATAAAATAGAATGAGTATTATTTTGTTTGGTTAAAGGAATGAAATAAATAAAGAATTTCTATGTCAATGTTTGATTTGAAAATATAAACTTCGAATGATAAAGGAATAATTAACAAAAAAACTAAAATATACTCATCATCATCATCATCATCATCATCATCATCATCATCATCATCATCATCATCATCATCATCATCATCATCATCA
>JANZLC010000001.1:13730093-13741084 GCA_026413385.1 Erythroxylum gracilipes
TTATGAAGTATTGTAGCTTGAAAGACCATTATACCTTTGTAAAACCATTTGTTTGAGGGTATTGAAATGTGAATGATGACTATGAGTTGTGAGTAATGGGTTAAAGAGTATGATTATATTGTTTCCCTCGTAATGTGGTATCAAAGCCAAGAAGATAAATAGATGATGTTCAAGAAATTCCATCGGATTAAGCTCACATTCAGTATCCAAAATTGGGCTCCAGAAACGGTACCCAACAGAAGATGCATGTCAAATTTCTCAGGTATAGGAATGCACTCGATCTCCTACTATTCTATAATAAAATCTTGTTAAAAGTTGTCTTCACCATAATCTCGAAACTTGATCATTCATAGAAAGTAACCCAGTTCCGAGTCAAGAGTCCAAAAAGTAGAGTTCGTCTGCAATGATCTTGTTGGAAGTGAGTTTTGGGTGTAGGACCAACTGTCACAGTATATACATACATATTGACCATATCACCGGTTGCATCGAATTCCAAGAATGGACAAGAGGTTGAGAGAGAAGCGAGGAAAATAGCGAATTCTACAGAAGGCAAAGAGCGTGATGTGGGCAACTGTCTAGATGGGTGCCTATTTCATTCAAATAAGCATGCGGTTGATGCACTCCTTTGCATCCCTTCAATGGGGTGAGTGGAGTGGTTGCCAATACTTACATACATACCACTGTAAAGTTGTTGTAAGTAGTTATTTTATACATTTTGGTTCATGCTGCAATTAGTATAAAACAACGTAAACACCAAATAAAAATCATGCCGCAATTAGTATATGTATAAAAAAAAGGCATGGAAGAAGTTGTTCTTTAATTTGATTCATCCCTTCCATTCTTTCTATTCAGGTCACGTGCTCTTTCTCATATCAGAAATCAACCTATCGGTGGCACATGGGTTTAGCCATTTAGCTCCAGGAACTCCATGAAGTTGTGGCTCAGATTCAAGGACCTATTAATGCTTCTTTGACATAAGTGCTACTTTGAAATTCCTGCCTGAATAGTCGACAACTTAGCTGACTTGCTCCCTCATGAACAAATTATATACCTCTAAGCGGTGAAATGAACTTAAAATTCTTTGATCTGATATTATCAAATTTCATACTGTTCTACTACTTAATAGAATCTCTACCAGGTAACACGATTATGGCTTTGGCAACAAAGAAAGACGTGTTGGAAACAAAAGAAACATAAAAGAGTAATAATGAACAATAGAGGAACAACGAAACAAAACACTGCAAAAGATTATTTTATTCAATAGAATCAATGCCATTTATAGGCACTTTACAGACTCAACAAACTCAGCAAAATACTCAACAAACTCAGCAAAGTATCTTCCTATGGACTCGGTAAGGACCTATAGACTAGGAACAAAAAACAACTAAATTAAGACTCATTCAAACATAAAGAAAAGACTTATTTATCCTCAATAAATCTAAGATATTTTGAATCATTTTTTCAATACTCTCCGTTGATTCAAAATGTCATGATCAATGTAGGCATTGGTATGGGCATGGTTGTAGAGATCTTTTCTGCATAAACATAAACATGGTTGTTTGCATGGTCATAAGCATAAATATATTTGTCATGGGACATATTCTGATATGGATGTAGGCATCGTATATTAGAATAACACATCATTTCCTAGAAGGTGGACCATAGCTGCTACATTGGCATCTTTTTGTGAGGCATTTTTACAAACTTTCTTTATATGTCCCAATTGACCGCATCTGTTGCATTTAATGTCCGGTCTCCACCAACATTTATAATTAGGGTGGTTTATTTTTTTATAATAAGAACATACCGAATGATCATTTTTTCATGTTTAATTATTTCCTCTATCACCTGAAATGTCTTTTCATCATGCTTTTCAACCGTTCTATTGATTCGTGACTCGTGAGCTTGAAGGGACCCCATCTATTCATCAACTGAAAGAATCGATAAATCCTTAACTTCTTCTATAGCAGCTACTACATGATCAAATTTTGGTGTCAAGCTCCTCAGAATTTGTGCAACAATTGTTTCATCAGAAATTTGTTCACCATAAGAGCATATTTGACTGATTATTGCCATTGCCCTTGACAAAAAATCAGCTATTAATTCATCTTTTTCATAATCAGGGTTTCAAAGTCTCATCTTAGTGACTCTAATTTGACCACTAGGACTCTTGCATCACCTTGAAACTCCTTCTGCAGTATTGACCAAGCTTCCTTTGATGTAATTGATTTGCACTGCTTGTTGGAGAATGAAGAGTGCTTTGGCATCCCTTTTCTTAGTTTCCTTCAATCTCCTCTCTGTTTCTTCATTTGGTTCTAATATATCGATATACCCGTATTCCACTAAATCTCATAAATCTTGTGATTTGAGCAGTGTTTTGACTTTGATACTCCACCATTCGTATTTCTTACCATTGAAGATTGGTAGAAGTGGTTGTGTAGAAGAAAATCCAATAGCAGAAGAAAACCCAAGTGCTGCCATGCTCTCATATATCACTCACGTGTTTCCCAAAGTATGCTGCCATTCTCTCCTAAAGCTATATTTGTGTCTCTCTTTTAAGGATCCAAAAAGGGTTTACGCCATACCCAGTGAACCTAAAGCTTACTTGCACTCAATTGCCCAGTAGACCAAAGTGTGCTCTGATACCACACTGTTGGAAACAAAGGAAACATAAAAGAGTACTAATGAACAACAGAGGAACAATGAAACAAAACACTGCAAGAGATTATTTTATTCAATAGAATCAGTGCTATTTATAGGCACTTTACAGACACAACAAACTCAGCAAAATACTCAACAAACTCAGCAAAGTATCTTCCTATAGACTTAGTAATGACCTATAGACTAGGAACAAAAAACAACTAAATTAAGACTCTTTCAAATATAAAGAAAAGACTTATTTATCCTCAATAAATCTAAGATATTTTGAATCATTTTTTCAACAAGATGGCTCTAAACATCTATTGCTAATAAGAATAAGAAAACTTGGTTAACTATATGATGATAATATCTTTTATTTGATTAATATGCATTTAAATCCTAGCAAGCTTCGACCCTTTTTCTCTTCTTTAGAAACTGATGAAAAAACTATCTGAAGATAACTTTAATTAAAAATTTATTTGAACTGTCAATGGACAAAATCTTGGCCTTCAAATTTGAGTCCAAATTCTCTATCCAATATTATGGTGTCTTATTGTGTCCAATAAATCTCAGCTATTTATTTATGTGAGATTCGTATAGAGCCCGCGTGAAGCTCGCAAAATAAATGGCTGAAATTTTATAAGACAGAAAAAGATAAAGTAAAACTGGACAGAAGATCTAGTTTCTTCATATTTCGGCATCAGCAGAGCAAGTGCATAATCTTCAATAGGCATGTAGGGATAACACCTTGTAGTCTACTTTTCAAGGGATGAATAGCTAAAGGCTTACACTAGTTAATATCCTTCTAGAAACTAGACAGCATGCCTATGAGATGCAAAGTCCTTAATAGCTGGTACTTTTCATAGGAGGATAGAAACTATCGTAGAAAAACTAACCTTTTATGGTGAAATCCTGGGGACCATGAAGAGAAGGCGCTTATGTTTGACTAGAGATGTAAATATTTCAATTCTGCACTCTTCACTACCCTCCCTAGCTACAGAAGTATGAAAAGAATTTGAAGTTACTTTGACACAAGTTGCACTCTGCATAAAATCCATTATAGACACTAGGCCAATGACTTTGGATGGTAAGCCAGCAGACTTTGTCAAATTTAGTCCAACAGAGCATATAGACCAATGGGGGTCCCACTTATGTAGTTGAGCAGTAGTCATGTGACAACAAAAACTTCAGCAGTCAATTTAGAACGCCTAATTGAAGAATTTGTGAACCATGTACGGAACTCTCGTTTAGTTCGTGCATTCCATTCTGGTATCGTCCATTTGAAGACCTTTTTCGTTTTATTCACCTGTGATTGAATTTTAACGTACTTCATTTTAGTGTCATACCAATCCACAAACATTTACTTGTATCAGTTCTAAATTGAAATGGATCAACAATATTGAAGGCACTGGCAGCAACTTACCAAAAGCAAGTCTAAGCAGATACATTTTTCCATTCTTTTGAATGTTGTATTTACATATAAGTCCAAAATTCCTAAATGCTCTAATGAAACTGACATACTATATAAAAGGTTCATCGCTTTTCAGTTTGATTATCCTGGAACACTTTTCCTGAGATAGCTGCTGCAAGTGCTGAAGTAAATTTGGGATCTTTCGTTAAGGAAGAGGCCATCTGTTCCACCAAAAAATGTCGAACTTCTGGCGCATCCAATCTTGGTACTGAATTTTTGACATCAGTGCTGGACTTGGATTTTATTAGGTCAAGATTGATGGTTGGTCCAGCTGAGGCAAGTGAAGTAGAACATGGCACTGAGCCAAGCGTCAGAGTACGGTTTGAACCTGACGTTGCCTCCATTTGTGCGGCATTTGTATGGTTGTGCTCTCCTTCATAAGTTGCAACCAAGATGGATTGATCTTCTATACTTCTTTGCACCTAAAGAAAGAAAAATAATCTGATCAGATAACCTTGTAAAAGGACTCTTCGGATCATAGGAAAATACAATTCATTGGTTTTATCATTAAATGATAAGCAACAACATAGTTAAGTGATACAGCAAACTTAGTTAAAAGCAGGTGATCATCAGCATTCAGCAGACCTTTTCTCTACTAGCTTCTAATGCATTTGCTAATTGAGGACAGACCGAGGCATTCCAGGAAGATTCATGTTATATATCTCAAACTTCTTATACACTAAGAAACTGAACTTATGTAGCAGGAGAACGACATAGAGCTATCATGACTGCTCACCTTCTTTTTGACAGGGCAGCTTGGAGCAAACGAGCACTTGAAGTAAGCTCTTGGACAAGGGTTGTCTCTGGTGACTTTTTGGCCATATTTCCTCCACTGGTATCCATCCTTCACAACCTGCAAGTAAGCCCTTATCAATAAATGAAGGCATAAATGTAGAAAAAAAATAAAAGTAACCGAAGAAACGATGAAATCCACTGTTTCTTTATCCAATTACACATGGATTCTACATCCTAATGAATGTGAACTTACCAGACTCGTGTCTGATGCTTCTGTCTTCACATAAACCCTTGAAATATTTGCTTTGATAACTTCTTCTCTTTGTCTCTTGGGAGATTCTTCATCTGTTGAGCTGCTTTCAGAATTTCCATTCATATCAACATTGTTATCATTGTTGCTGCTGTTTCCAGACTTCCTTTTTCTAGAGTTAACAACCTCGATGTCCTGATTCTTACGCTTATACTCCATTAACTGACTTCTCAAAGCATTGTAGTTCTCACACACTACTGTCAGCATCTCAGTTAGCTTCTTGTTCTCCGCGTTAACCCGGTTCAGTTCCTCCACTAAAGCACCAGTCTGTAAGTGAAAGCACAGATAATTCAGCTCCAATACGAAAAGCAACAAAGACGAATATTCCTGATTTTTTTTCACTATTTTTCATCAACTTATTGAATTCTCATCTAAATAGGCAAACTAGTAGTCCTGGAATTAGATATTCACAAGTTTAAAGATGGAAACTTGCAAGGGCCACTCGTTGAATTCTTTTTTTGGGGAAAAAAAATTGCAACTTGTTGAATTCATTACTAAATAAAGGATCTTAACAACTGCAACTTGGGAATCGTAGGAAAGTTGCGTTCGTTTTCTGGGAGCTAACTTGAATCCTGGAAAATTTTTCAATTTTATGTTTAGTCACAGAAAGAAAGACACAAGAAATGAGCAAAATTTCAGTTTCTTTGTTATTGCATGAACGAATGATTCTCTGTCTTCAGCACACATCCAGTTTTCGAAAAAAAAAAAGAAAAGAAAAAGATCACCAGGTACCAGTAGAGATTGGAGAAGAAAACACGACAGAAGGCGATATGCTAATCCATATCATAAATAAACCAAAAGAAAATGATCCCAGAAAGTTATCTTCAGAAACTGACCTGTTCTTTGACAGAAACGTTATTCTTCCTCGGGCGTTCCATCAAACTGGCATCCATCTCTTTGGCCAATCCAAACCCGTCAGTTCCCATCTCGTGCCCTCTAAATGGATTACAGTTAAGATCCAAGGAAGTATCAACCCACGAAGAATAATCCATATCCACAGGCAAAGATGAACTAGCAAGCCTCCTTCTGAATCTTTCAGATGACCAAAGCAGGACCTAAAAGAATGCTTCGAGACTCGCTCAAATTTGACCTACTGAATAACTCTTGAGATAAATTGTTAACCGATCAACAACCTGAGTATAAAACCGTGTTGAAACAAATGAATGGAAGCAGGTGGATATATAGGAGTCCAGGATCTAGTTGTTTCAAGGAAACACGGTGAAAAGTCATGGAGAGAGAGATAAGATACACATGTTCATTTCCTCACGTGAAAAGCTAGCATGACCTCGATAACTTTGTACTTATTATGTGGAGAATATTATATAACAAAATAAAGAGTGAAGAAGACGGGAGGCGGTGTGGTTTGAAATTCTTGGTTTGTGAAACAATTTTGTCAAAGTCAAGCCCACCAAAAAACTAATGGTTTTGCATGAATGTCTTTTCTTCTCCTTTTTGTTTCTGAGAAAGTTTGTGACATGTAGAAGTCTAATGTTGACCCAATTCTGACTACGTCTTTGCCTAAACTCATTATATCTCTCGCCCTCTTTACACTTGGCTAAGTAATTTAATCACTGCATCTGTTAAAAACACACTATTATTTTGATGAGACGTTTTGAAAAACTTGTACTACTTGACCTTATAGAAGAAACTATGACCCAAGAGTTCGAGTAAATTCGCCAGCAATTCCTCACTCACTTATTGTTTCTTCTGAAAATTGTTGATCTCCAAATATTTCTTGATTGTCAAAAGATAATTAGGACGAGAATTACTATCGTAGTTGTCACTAAAGGTTCAATCATGATTCAATATGTAACATACAACATAGACATTGATAATCATTTTTTCACCCTTCAACCCACCTTTAAGCAAGCTGTTATGCATTTATAATCAAGAGGGGACTACATGAGTTTGCTTTCCAACCTGAAAGAAAATTTTCCACGTTGTGTCATTCATTATTTTAAACCTTGGAAAAGATCCTTTAAGGAAGGAAAGCATGTTGTTTCCATGCATGTAAACAATATTATTGATTAGGTTCGTATCTGCTTTTGCTTCTACTTGATGCAGTGGTAATAATGTTTCATTTAATGCTAGAAAAGTAATGATAATCCGACTATGTTTGTTTTTGTAAGGTAGTGCAAACTTACATACGTTATTGCCTATGCTCTAAAAGATTGTATTAAAAAAAAAAAAAGACAATAAGCTATCAACAGTCTGCAATTAGCAGGCTAAGCGAAAACTCGCATTCCACAGCTTGTGGAGGGTTTATAAATAAACTCACCCTCCTTCTTTCTATGTATATGCTTGATATATTCTATATGCGGTGATTGTGAGAAATTGATTTTTTTGAGATATTTCTAAGAAATGTTTTCTTAAAAGAGTGAGTGAAAAATAGTGAGAATATTGTCTTAGAGATAATAAATTTAAGAAATACTTTGTGTGTGAGTGGCATTGTTTTGTTGTGTCATTTTCACTCCCTGTACTTGCTAATTTTTTATTAGTGAACGATTTATTCGAAGTTTAGCCCGTAGAATTAAAGGATAAATCATGTTAAATTTTTGTGTATTATTTCCTTGTTTATTTTATTTGTGGGATATAATTTGCTAGTTTTTCCCAACATGTAGTATCAGAGCCAGGTTCAGTTTTGTGTCAAAGGATTTCTCATTGAAGATGGAGGCAAAAAAAAGCAAGAGGATTAGCCTAAATAGCTCGAAATACCACCTATGGAAGAATAAGATGAAAGATCTTCTCTTCGGCTCAAGAATGCATTTACCGATATTTATTACAGGAAAACCTGAAAATAAATCAGACGAGGAGTGAGAATTTAAGTATGAGTAGGTGTGTGGTTTTATTTGGCAATTTGTCAAAGATAATGTATATAACCATATCTGCAATGAGACTCACATACAAACGTTGTGGAATAAGGTCGAGGAATTATTTATCTAAAAAATTGATAACAATAAATTATTTTATTTGACAAAATTAGTGTAGATAAAATATTGAGAAGGTATCTCTATGGCAAATTACTTTAATGAATTTCAAAGGATCATGGATTAATTATTAGGATTGGGCACAAAGTTCGATGATGAAGTGTTTGTCCTTTTCTTGCTTACCTCCCTGCCAGAGTCTTGGGAGACTTTGAAGATTTCAATTACCAATTCTACAATTGATGGTGTTGTTAACATGGAATCTATAAAAAGTGGAATTTTAAATGAAAAGATGAGATAGAGATTCAATACAGTCAGAAGTTTTAGTCACAAGATCCAAAGAGAGAAGCAAATATAGAGGTCCAAATTCCAGAGATAAGAGCAGAGGAAGATCAAATAAATATACAAATATTGAGTGCCTTCATTGTAAGAAGAAGGGTCATATCAAAAGGTTCTGCTGGAAGTTCAAAGAGGAAAAGAGAAAAGGCAAAGAAGTCAAGAAAGATGATAGTAGTGATGGTGAACATGTATCGATGGCTACCACCATTGATGACTTTCACATTGTCTCATATGATAATGATGTGAATAGTGCATCATGTGAGTTCAAGTGGATAGGTGACAGTGGTATCACTATTCATGCCACATCACATAAATAACTCTTCTCATCATATACATAAGGAGATTTTGATGTCATTAAAATAAGAAATAACAGTTTGGCCAAAATCACTGGAAAAGCTAATATTTACTTAGAGATAGAAATGACATGTAATCTCTATCGACATACTTGATGGTGAAGGTTTTTACAGTACTTTTAAAGATGACAAATCGAAACTTACTAAAGGCTCCTTGGTAATCGCCAAAGGTGAGAAGTGCTCAAAGTTATAGGTGATGCAGGCAAAGCTCTCCAATGATGTTATGAATCTAGTGGAAAAGATGGTGCAACTTAATTATGACACAAGAGACTCGATCAAACGAGACTTAGTTGATGAAAAAGAATGCATTATTTAGAATTGACCAGGTGCATTTAAAGAAGTGTGTTGATTGATTTGTAGGAAAGCAAAGATTTACTTTCAAAAGTTTCTCTCCTTCCAGAATGGAGAATATGTTGGATTTGGTACACTCAGATCTTTGTGGGCAAATGGAAAAGTCACTAAATGGTGCTCGATATAACTTTCATTGATGACCATTCTAGGAAGATGTGGGTATACACCTTAAAAACTAAAGATCAAGTGCTAAAATTCCATGCCTCAGTTGAAAGACAAATTAGGAAGAAGTTAAAAGGAATTTGAACAAATAATGTTGGAGAATACATTGGACCATTTGACATTTATTGCAAAGAGTATGGTATTCGACATCAAACTACTCCTCCTAAGACATCGCAGATAAATGACTTAGCTGAAAGGATGAACAGGACTTTGATGGAGAGAGTTAGATGCCTCCTCTTACATGAAAAGTTGCCTAAGACATTTTGTGAGGCTTTATTCATAGCAGTACATGTATTAAATCACTCACCCTGCATCCCTTTACAATCTGATGCTCCGAAGAAAGTATAGTTAGGAAATGATATTTCCTATGATCATCTAAGGGTATTCGTCTGCAAAGCTTATGTCCATATTCCTAGAGATGAGAGATCCAAAATTAATGTCAACACTTGCCAATGTATATTTATTGGTTATAGAGAAGATTAATTCGACTATCAATTTTACGATCCAGTCTAGAAGAAGCTGATTCAGAGCCGTGATGATATATTTGTTGAAGATCAAACCATTAAAGATATTGGTAAAGTGAAAAAGGATGTTCCAAGAACTGATGGTGACCCAGTGGATTTAAAGTTAATTCCTCCAAAAATGGTGCCAAGATAACTTAGAAATGAAGTTGAAAATCGCAAGCTAATCATAGCTAATGATGATCCTATTTAAAATCAGTCAAATGAAGATTCTGATAAAGATGATGTTTAGAATCAACCACCAACAGTAGAGACTACTCAGGTTCTAATAAGGAGATCTATGCGAGTAAGACAAGTCTCTACTAGATACTCTAATGATCATTACGTATTACTTTCTGCGAGGGAAAACTTGAGAATTTTCAAGAGGTTATGATAGATGAACATAAGATGAAATGGGTTAGAGCTATGCAAGATGAGATGAAGTCCTCACATGAGAATAAAACTTTTGAGCTGGTGAAGTTGCCAAAAGGCAAGAAAGCTTTAAAAAATAAGTGGGTGTTCAGGATTAAGTATGAAGAACACAATCCTCTTCCAAAATTCAAAGATAGATTGGTTGTTAAAGGATTCAACCAAAGAAAAGATATAGATTTTAACAAGTTATTTTTACTAGTTGTGAAAATGACATCCATCCATAAAGTGCTTAGTTTAGGAGCAACTAGACTTGGAAATCGAACAATTGGATGTCAAGACAACCTTTCTACATGAAGATTTGCAAGAGGAGATATATATAAAACAACCAAAGGGTTTTAAGGAAAAAGGGAAAAAGGACTATGTGTGTAGATTGATGAAAAGTCTTTATGGTTTAAAACAGGCACTAGGACAGTGGTATAAGATGCTTGAGCTAGTTATGGGGGAGCAAGGTTTTAAGAAGACTGATCACTGTGTTTTTGTACAGAAATTCACTTATGATGATTTCATTATCCTTTTGCACTATGTTGATGATATGTTGAATGTTAACCAAACTATTAACATAATTAACAGTTTGAAGAATCAGTTAAGCAAGTCTTTTATCATGAAAGACTTGGGGGCCATGTTGGACCCCGAACTTGTCTTGATGAATTTAGCATGATTTCAAATTAGGTTTTTAATGATAAATTGTGTTTGGTTAGATTTTGATTAAGCTTAAGCATGATTGAAATAAGTTATAAGGTTTGATGGAATAGATTTTAGGAGTTAATTATTCCT
>JANZLC010000001.1:13741155-13767749 GCA_026413385.1 Erythroxylum gracilipes
ATTTGTGTATGCATGAGAATTAGACTTTTAGTGTCGAAATTTTATTGGATTGTATTCACGGGCATGACAAGTATTCGTACGCACATGTTTTAAGGCTCAGGGAGTTGGGCTCACAAGGATGACATGCAAAAGTTTGATGGTTTTCTGTCAGAAGGTTGGGTTCCGGTAAAAGGGATCCCAACACCAACAAAATAAATTCTTGGCATGACGATTAACAAAGACAGGGGCACCAAGAAATTATATTTGTCATAAGAGAAGTACATTGAAAAAGTAATTCAATGGTTCAACATGGATAAAGCTAAAGTGGTTAGTTGTCCTTTTGCTAATTACTTTAGGCTGAGTATCAAGCAATGCCCTTCGATGAATGAAGAGAAGGAAGAGATGATGAAAGTCCCCTATGCTTCTACAGTTGGAAGTATGATGTACATCATGATATGTACATGGTCAAGATCAAAGCATATTGATGTGAGATATCACTGGATCAAAGAGGTATTAGAGAAAAAGCTATTGCAACTTGAAAAGATTCATAAAATATGGTGACAAAAGTTATACCAAAGGAAAAGTTTGAGTTCTGTAGATCATCTGTAGGAATGACAATAAATCACATGTAGTCTGTAGGGGGCAAATTATAAGACAGTACGAACTTACATGAGGTACCATCAATGCTTTATAAGATTGTATTATTAAAAAAAAATAGAAGACAACAAGCTGTCAACAGCTTGCACTTTACAAGCTAGGCTTGTAGTAGATGGTTTATAAATAGACCCTTCCTCCCTCTTTTTATAGATATGATTGATATATGTAATATGTGGTGATTGTGAGAGAGTGATTTTTGGGGTATTTTTAGGAAATATTTTCTTAAAATGGTGAGTAAAAAAATAGTGAAGAAATTCTCGTAGGGATAATAAATTTGAGGAACACTTTTTGTGTAAGTACCACTATTTTGTCATGTTATTTTTCACTCTTTGTACCTTTTAATTTTTTATTAGTGGAAGATTTATTGGAAGTTTGGCTTGTGGACGTAGCCCAAATTAAAGGGTAAACCACATTAAATTTATTTGTATTATTTCCTTGCTTATTTTACTTGTGAGATATAATTCATTAATTTTTTCCAAAAGTAGTGGTCGGTTTTCCGTCGCGTCAGCGACTTATTATTATTAAAACAGATATAGTAGGGTGCTTTGCACAAGATATATATGAGATTTGAGTCGTTTAGAGCAACGTCGAGCTGCTTGACTAAATAAGTATTTAAGAGTTATTTGGCTAATGTTTTTTTTAATTTCATGTGTTGAATATAGGGACTTTTATTAAAATTTAAAAGTGAATAGAAAATAACTTTTAAACATTTTTTCCTCTTCTTTTAGGCTATGTTTGGTTAGGTGGTTATTAATGGAATGTAATATTATTCTATTGTTTGGGAGGAAAACTTATAATGGAATAAAATGGAATAAGATAAAAAGGGAGAGTTTCACATTACATCTCATTTCATCCTAAACAGTAAAAATAATTTACCTTCGATTTGAAGGTCTAGAATAAAATATAAAATAATAAACAATATTTCACTGTATTATATTATAAATTCTTCTTTCAAATAACATTTCACTATATTATATTAGGAACCTTTCTATCTCTCTCAAACAACAATTTTATTATATTACATCCATTATAAATCATTATATTCCATTAAAAACCTTACATCCAACCAAATATAACCTTAGGAGCTCCATTATATTAGTGTTCTAATTATGTGCAAGTTATTTCTCATCATCTTGCATCTAAATTTTGTCACTTGCCATTAATTAGTGAAGAAACTTTATTTGTTTAACCATATTAGAAGCTTTTGAGATACAATCAATTCACCAATTATTGTCTAACAATTGAATGCTTATTTAGCATGACCTGAATGTTTAAAATCACGGATAATTCAACGAAGACAATATTTATAAAAATATTGATTCAAAGCGGAAAACAAGTGTCATTGCTTGCATCCTTAAAGAATTGATTGGCTTACCTTACATTAATTAATTATTGAAAAGCGGAGTATGTGTTCTGTTCCGGCACGCTGAAAAATAGAATATGGTTTTGGGGAGGCTGTCACTAAGTGAAAGTTCAACGCCTTCTTCTAGAAAATTGAAAAGGCTACTGCTTCTAGTCTTTCTTAGCCCCACCATGAATAAATTTGTCAAACTTGGTTGGCTCATCGCGTGCAATGTTGGTCTTCCCTTTTCTTTAATTCCTCAATAGCTTCTTCTGACACTTAGTTGAGAACACTTGGGGTTGGGGGATATATCCATTTATTAATTCTTTCCGTTTTTAGTAGCAAAATATAATTGTAATTTGTAAGTTCACGGCTTTTATATGACTTCTTAAATTAGAGGAGTCTAATTTTTTACCGTCATACTTCAAATTTTAGTTTCACATAAAAACAAAATAAAAGATAACCTCTTTATCATTACTTTACTTCGTTCCAATGGCATAATATTATATATACAGTACAGACATCGGAAAAATAAACAATAAATGTTTTACATTTATATAAATGTAATAACAGGAATTAAAGCAAAAGAAGCAAACGAACTAAACTAAACATGTTTTTCTTGTTGTGAGAAAGAACTTGGACTGGGTCGGTGGTGGAGTACGGTGGGCGGTTGGGGTGCGTCAGAGAAATGACGTCATCTCCTCAATCACCTTCTTTACTTTTATGAGTTTATCCAAAACTCTCAACGGTCAGGCGCTTAACAGTCCTGCTAAGATTCCATTCTCAAAGACTAAGACTACCAACACGAAAATGTAAAAGTTAAATGTTTTCCAGAATTAATTAATAAAGAATGGATCCAAATCTTTGGTCTGAGTCTTACTTTCTAAGCCACATGTTGGAGACTCAGTTTTTGGCGTGCTCTCTAATTCAACATCTAGACTTTCCTATGACTTCAATTCTGCCTCACATTAGAGCCAGAGGTCCACCTCTCTTGCCCCACCTATTTTTCCTTTTCTTTTTTTTTTTTGCTTAATTTGTGCTTTTAACATATTATTAGAGACAGGAAAATTAAGTATTGGAGATTAGGAAAACCTTTGTAGTCGGCTCACTCAATCACCTAACTTCAATTTGTGCTGCATCATTCTTCTCTCAAATTCGCATTCATTGAATCACCACTCGAAGATTTATAAAAACTTGTTTGAAAGGAGAAGACTATTCTCAGACTATAAGTCTATGTAATCACGTGATGCCGTTTTCTATAAGGAGACTTTAGACATTTTAATATTATAAAAATAGATTATTTAGATGCTATATCATTCAATTTTATTTTCAGTTAATAATATATTATTCATCTTTCATAACGTCATCAGGAGTTCTTAATTTGACTATTTTCCCTGAAACTACTAAATTACTAAATCAAGTTATAAGTAACCTTGGTACTACTTATGCCTGAAAAGCAAGCAAAAGTACAAGGAGCTAGCACACAGTAATTAGTGACTGGAGGACTGAAAACGCAATTAGCGGAAAGTATGTAGCCTAGAGGCTATAAATTTAGATCACAAAGGATGTCGGTCAAGATGAGCGCACGGTGTGGGTTGAATGTGGCCGCAAGTCGCAAAGGTACCCGTACCTCTCAATTAATAGTCAAATGGATTTGAAAGGTTTTGAGCACATTCATGACGGTGACAATGAAACCACAAATTTGACACGTTCCTACCTTCGCAAGTTGCACGATAACTCATCTTTCTAGTAGCTCTTTTTTCTTTCTCGTGCCAATCCTAAACAATTCTTCTCTTCTAATTTGTCCTTTATACATACAGTACTATGGTGATATTCATAGAGTTTATATTTACTTCAGGAACTTACATATACACTTGAATGTGTGGCACTGCACCACATCGTATAACTCCTTTCTTATTTACTCCGAAGAACTAGTGTTGCCATATAAAGGCAAGTTTGGGGCAAAAATGGAAAAGAAATCCTCATCGAGGCCAAATTGAAGGAATGTTGCCCAATAATCTAATTAAATTGGACTTCCAGCTTAATTAGAAAAAGTTACAAAATAACTGAAGAGAGACTAACACTTCATAATCCATCTATTCCAACAATTAGAGATGAATAACAAAGTGGGCCAAATTAGTTGAAGATTGTGGACATGAACTGGCCACCAAAACCATATGGTCTGGGGGTTGAAAGTTGAAGCCTAATATGTATGTTAGGTTCAACAACTACCACACTTGCCGTGCCCTTTCTTTTTCATTTCTTAGTTGTCAACTATAAATGTGGCATTCAAACTAATTTGTGTATTATCATTAATTTATATTTTTTGTAGATTGAAAAACAAAATTAACCTCCTCAAAAAAAATTAGAGAGCGGTTGAGAGAATAATAGTAAAAATAAGAATAATTATAGTTAAGAGTTGTGGTTGACAATAATTGCTTACTTTACTTGAGAGGGATCAGCACCAACATATATACTTGGCACATACACAGCGTTATACTTTTATGGCCAGACAAACCCTTCAATATATGGAAATTTGGGTTCATCTAACATACACAAAGAATCTTGAATGTACGTTATCATTATAGAAGTTGGAAAAGAAAGCTAACTTGATTCTCTAGTCTCTTCCCATTGGAGTCTACCATTCAGACAATGTGGGGTAATAATGCCTTGGTTAGTTGCTGTCGGTTTTACGCAACTGGAATTGGGTCAAAGTCTTCTTAAATGGTGGGGGTATATTTGGGACAGTAACGGATCATAGTTAAAATTTTGTGTAATTGACAAAAGTGTATTTGGTGTAGCAGGTAGAGTTCACGGATGGTCCTAACTCTGCTCTAACACGGAAATGGAACAACGTTTTCAATTCATGTTGGAATAGGATAAGAACAAGATAAGACCATCAGTTTTCTCTTGGTTGGTCCAATCACAATTTGCACAACGTCAAAGAAAAGCAATTCACAAATTTCAAAAGGCCCAAATGCAATAACAAACAATCAAATAATATATATGATAAGAAAATAAATTATATATTAGACATACGCGAAAAATCTTCTAATATAGAAGGAAAAATTATGAGCTAAATTGGCAATTAAATCTCATAATTTTAAATAGTACAATAGTTTAGAGTTTCCAAGTTATTGACCATTTCTCGGGACTATATCACAAAACGACGGTAAGTTATTTCACCAAATTTCAATATTGAGTATAGGTTGAAACCCCAAATCAATAACACTCTCAATCTAATCTTAAAACAAGCACTCAAAAGATAATTTATAACTTAAACTATTAATTATAAAATGAGAAAGACCTATCGACTAACTCTCACCCTCTTTCTTTTCCTTTTCATACTACACCGGGCCCCTGAAGGGCACACAAGGAAAGTACGACAATCAAACAATACCTTTGAACAGACCATCGACTAATCAAAGTTGGATTGTAGACTACTGCAGTGTCTGGTAGACTGTTGTAAAGCAACATAGGAACCTTGTGACTATCAGTAAGTTCCAGGTATGATGGTCGAGATACAAAGCCCTTCTTTCCACGGGCATACAACTCTCAACTTTCTTCTTAGGAATCTTGCATTCTCACAACTTTTTCCCCTTTTGAAATAATAATCGCAACAGTACCTACACTCTTTTCCAGTTAAACTCTAATCTTACAGCGAAATTGTTTTATGTAGTCATAAATTGTCTTAGACTTTTTTATACACAAGATCCTTAGAAGAGGCGAGTATAGAGCATACTTGTCTCTGTTTAATGACATATAGTAACATTACAAAAGACTTAAGCTTTCAGGAGAGAAAGAACTTAGAGAAAATGGAAAACACACAAACTAATATTCATTGAAATCAAACGTTGAACTTCTGCCTCATAATGGAAGAGGTGCATTGCTTTTATAGGTGAAGCAAGGGTAGAAAAGTAAAACACTCAAAAGACACACTGATTACACTTTTAAAAAGAAAGCAACTTTAAGTACAATCATCACATCTTTCACAAAGCTACTTTAAAAAAGCAAACAACTTTCTAAAAGCAAACAGTATGATAATAAGAAAGAATCTTACATAGTAATTTGTGAGCTACAAAGATTTCTTACATCAAAAGAAGTAAAAGAAAAAAACCTAAAAAGGTGAGTCCCCTAGAATCCAATGAATTATTTGTCACATATTGGTTCATACCATGATTGCAAATTAGATCGACAGGCTGGATTACTAGAACTGTCAGTATGATTTGGATATGTGTTTTTTCGCTTACTGTGATTGAGCTCAAATATGTGAAGTTTGTGCAGGAATTGATTTAATTTATCTTCATTAGGACTGTAATTATCATCATTAAGGTTTTGAGCATCCTGAAAGACTGAGTCAAGAGGCTGAGAAGGTCCTGCAAAGTCTGAGACTGATTCTTCTGTATAATATTGAGGGCTATTGGGACTTGGTATGTCAACATCTGGTGCTTCTGGTTCACTAGGAATAAATTCACCTGGATAAGGTCCAATAAAGGAGGAAATGATCAGTGTATCAAAAAAATGATTGATCTCTTTGAGAAAATCTCTAAGAGATTGGAGCATATTGTCTTGATATCGTGACCAATATAATGAAGTACGATCAAAATGGACATGGTGTTCAGTGTAAAGGGCACCAGTATATGTTTCACGATATGGACAATGAAGGATGAATAAACAATGAGTAGATCTAGCAGAAGCTTTCCATAGACAATGTTGTGAAATAACCAAAGAACATTGTTGCTTCCATTGATCTAGTGGTTAAAACCATTTAAGAAATTTCCATAACAAAGACCTTTCATTGTTTATATCACAGAGATGTTGGTAGAGTTGAAAAGGGGATAAGGTGACAACATATGCATAGAGGGAATAAAGTACCCAAAGATAACATAATGTGTTTTCAGAAAGGGGATCATGAAGAAAAGTCACATTAAAGTAAGGTGCTTTGAGGTTGAACATTGTGGGACTACCAAGAGAGTTAGTTTCACTGAGAAAATGATGTAGATAATAAAACAAACTTATACGAGCAAGTGATGCAATTTCAAAAACATTAGTAGGTGTACTAGCAATGGGAGGAAAGTATTTCTTTGTGATAACATAAAGGGTTTGATGAGCCATAAGAACTTGCAAAAATAAAGGGTTGAGAGGAAGATACCTCGCTGAAGAGGAAGAAGATATTTATAATGAGCAAAAAGAAAAATATTTGGAGGCCAAGGTGGATTCTGTGTTAATAACTTGGATAAGCATGAAGTGTAAACTGCTCGGTGTGGTATTAGAGCTATCTTTCGTATCTTGCCCGGCAATAACATTGTCTCTTGATAAGAGTGAGTAAGGAGAGATTCCAATAGTTATGGAAGCACTACTAAATGACCCTGTTCATCTGTCTTCAACTTTGTCTATATATATTCTACCTTTTAGTGCTAAGCGTGCTTTGTTTAATCGTATTAAAAATATAGTTGAAATTACCCATGTTCTTGTAGAAAATTGTGTTTGTGAGTCTTCTTTACCTTTGTTGAGTCTTTACAGTATCTATTCTCGTGATCGTTTTTGGGCAAGAAGTATATGTATAATTTTGTCTACATTTAGACCAAAAGTTAAAGAAATAATCCAGAGTTCCAGATTGGAATAGTGTGGTCTTAGATCTACTACAACAGAACAATACGTAAAGCTTGAGATACCAAAGGAACTGATCTCTCTATGGAGAGAACACAACCATACATATCTACATGTAGGAGTTATACGCCTTGTTCTCACACTTCATGGAAGAAAAGGAAAACCTGCTACAGCCAGGATATCTCTACTTGACCCTACCTACACAACATACTAAAATGCTTTGATTGATACTTTACCGACTACTCTCAATAATGGAAGTGTCATTCTGACAATAACGCCTAATTTCAACATCAGGTTGGATGATCCCACTTTGTCTCAAAGGCTGCAAGTTCAGATTCAGATCACTGGAGCAGATCAAGATCCTACAGCCATCAAGGCTAACTTACATCACTAGATGATCTATTGTCTACAAAATCATGCTTTGGACCTTAACTTTCTAAATTCTACTTTAGATGCTATTTATATGGTTACTGATCGTTCCAATGATTATTCTACTATCATCTAGATCCTGAAGCAATTACCAGCTATAGAGCTTGAAAAATTGATGCTTACTGAATGGATCACTAATTACCAAAAGGTGTTCTATGCGCCTTATTGACACTATTTTCATACAACAACTCCTATGATTTTAAAGACATTAAAATATGGAACAGTGAAGTCCATCTATGCAAGGCCCAATGAAGATCCATCTAGACCTTCTACATCCGGTGCTATATTTTTGATATAGCCCATATTTTCTCATACACAAGGTAAATATTGTCCTGTTATCTATTATTTTAAATCTAATGGAGATCCAGTTTATGTAAGCCATCATTATGGACATTTTGTATGGGATGTTGACCCATCTATGTGCGAACCAAGCTGTGAAGTCTGTCTCAACCTTGTGTTTGATAGTGATGACGATAATGAGTGGTATGTCGGACAACAAAGGAGGAAGAAAAAGTCTAAACCTTACTATATGCCTTCTCAACAATATCATCCATACAAAGATGATTCAGATCCAAATGATTCCAGCAAATCTAGTGGTTTATCTAAAGAAAGATCCAGGCCTAGATCTCTTCGTAAGATGCTGAAATCTTCTACCTGTCAGCCTAAGCCAGCAATTCTTGTCATTACTCCTACTCCTATACCTTGTATGATGGTTAAGCCATATGAAGAAGAGTTTCCTTCTCTACACAGGAGTAAGGATGAAACAACTAGGGTTATCTCTTGCCCTTATATTCGAGCCATAGGAATCACTTCATAAGGAACACTAGTCTCAAATCCTTCTGATGAAGTTCTTAATTAGCAGACATCAAATGCAGTAGCATAGAACAAAGTACTTTGAAGAATTGATTCCAAGCTAGATGGAATCAATCAATAAACTCATGCTACTCAACATAAAGTTAACACTGCCTCTAAGCAGATCCAACAATTGTACCACTCATACAAAACTCAGATCAAGCAACTTGATGTTAATCTTCGACATTACATTGCTACGCAATATTTTAGACCTAACTTCGAAGTCAAAACTAAAGAAATCAGGAAGATACAAGGTATTGTGTAACATATGGAAACTGATATACAATCTGCACAGTATACGACTATATATGGCTCATCTTCTTCAGTATTTCCAAATATAAAGCCAGTATACACTCCTCCTCTGTATCAAACGTATCTAGAAGAAGGTGACTATTCAAAGGTCTTCAAGTTCAACTATCCTTTGATTAGACAATATATATATCCTCAAGCAGCTCAAGCAAAACCTAAAAAGCCAAAGTCAAAACCAAAACCTGAACAAGTTTCGGGGCCATCACCTTCATTTACTAAACTTGAACCAGTTAAACAGTGGAGTAAACCGTTACAGATCCAAACACCTTGCACTTGTCCATCGAAGTCTCAACCTTCCACCTCTATTGGGAAGGATAAAGTGCATCTGACAGAGTTCATAGCAACTCTTACACCTACACCTGCTGCAGAAGATTCCTCTGCTTAATCAGATAATTCAGAAGCTTGTTCTAAAGCCTCTGTCCCAATATCTAAAGTCTTTGCAACAATTTCTGAATCATTATTTGAATAGATCTCTGAACCGTCTTCTGATTCCTCAGCACAACTAGCTGATCTATCAGACTTAGCACAAGTTCTTATGACTATGTCTGAACCTATTGAAGATGAATCAGAAATAAGTGAAACATAATCCACATGTATTGAACCTTTCAGATCTACACTAGTGCCACAAGCAACACCAGCTCAACTAGCGGCACAGATCATACCTACTTCAGAACCTTGGTTTACTTTTGACGATCTCCCCCCAAAGAAATGGAGAGATTGTTTACATGAATTTGGTGCATAGATAAATCTTTAAATGAATCGACCAAATAATCCTTTATAGGATATTTTGTTTGAGTTTACTTCTCATTTCACTAGTACTTTACGAGATTGATGGCAAAGTATTAACGAATATTAAAGACTTTAGTATATCCAAGTCACTATAGTCGAAGCTCTTCTTGGAATAATTCATAAGGAATTTATTGATCACTTTCAGATTATAGATAAGCAGATACGTCAGGAGTATTTTGCAATGAAATGTTGCTCACTTGACAAATGTGATTTAGATAAGCATTTTCAACGTATGAAGGAAAGGTATTATCTTTTGAATGGATGGAATGATGTTAATCTTCGATATACTTTTATCTCATTCCTTCTATATTAACTACAACCAGAGCTACAACGGACCATTGTTTCCTTACAAAGGGATATTACTAATATATCTCTTAGAGAAATCTACCAGCTTGCTTTAGCCTCTCTTGATAAGCTTTATGATCAACATGCCTTATTCAAGAACATCGTTAAAGGTGGTCCACTTCTCAAACAGGCATGCAAGAAGCCTTATCTTTAAATTAAGCACAAAGACAAAAACAACTGTGATTGTAACAACAAGAAGAAATCTCGTCACAATCATGGCTATCATCGATGAAATCCCATCATACTCATTAAGTTAATCGATGTTTCCTCTGTGGACAACCAGGACATTTTGCACGAAACTGTCCTCTCAAAAGCAAAAAAGATGTCAAGTTTTTAGGGCAAATGCAATTAATGTTGCCCATTCAATCTTCTAATAACTTTGAAGATCTTATTGAGGAACAATTTACTGAAGATGAAGAGACTAAGTTTGTTGTTTTTATTATGACCTCTGATGATGAATCCTCTATCTCTCTAGGGGATGATTTTCTATACATGTTACAACAGACTTGCATGAAGTTAGATCATACTCCAGTCCAACGACCATATGCTCAGATCTAACTCTTCAGACAAGAAAAATATGATCATCCCATCAAAATTATTAGATTTATGGATACTGGATTTAGTTGTACGATTATGAAGCCTAACATTTTACATTCTAAGGCATGGACATCACAAGATGATACTTTACTGCTGCAAATGGCAATTCATTCAAGATCGGACTTATTACAAAGAGAAAGGTTGGGATGCGATTCTTTCCACAGTGTACAGTTTGGACTAAAGTACTTGGCAGCAATCTACCAGGCCCAGATATTCTCAGTGGTATGGATGTATACAGCAATGCCTCACCTTTATAGATCCTACCTACAGGCCTCAAGTATTGATCATTTTATAGTCCCTACACTAAAGTGAAAAATGTGTTTAAACTTTCTCAAGTTCCTACACCATATAACTCATTGCGAGATAAACTGTTAGACTACTATCCTGAATCACATACACATTTTTCTCATCTATATCCTCTTTGGAAAAATGTTGAATTTTTCATAAGTTCTACCTCTAAAAAAGAATGAGGATATCAATCTTACGAAAGCTACATATCCAGGGATGAACAAATGTTCTATGTGAAGAAATGTTCGAAGCAAAAGTGGTAAAAAGAGATTGGTAATTGATTACAAGACTTTGAATGCATTCCTATAAGATGATAAGTTTCCTCTCCCTAAGATCAGTGCTCAGGTACTATTTTTAAAAGAAGCTGTTGTCTTTTCCAAGTTTGAGCTTAAGGCAGGATTTTGGCAATTAGGTGTTCATCCAATTGAGTGGTACAAAACTACATTTTGCATTCCCAATGCATAATACCAATGGACTGTTATGCCATTTGGGCTTAAAGTTTCCCCATCACTATTTCAAAGAACCATGAGTAAGATCTATGAGCCTATCTTTAACAATGCAATAATTTATATTGATGAAATTCTCTTGTTCTCAAAGACCCATGAGGAACATCAGGCCTTACTTTGGCAATTCTTAAATCTTACTATGGTATCTTTAGGCACCTTACCTTAATGTGGCTTTTCTTTATGACCCCCTTTCTAAAACACATTATGGTATCTTTAGGCACTTTCTGCCTTTTATGCTTGTGTTGTCACCTTATCCCCTCTTCAGCTCTACCAACATCTCTGTGACATATGGCATTAAAAGGTCTTTGTTATGGACATTTCTTAAATGGTTTCAACCACTAGATCAATGGAAGCAATAATGTTCTATGGTTATTTCACAACATCATCTATGGAAAGCTTCTGCTAGATGACAATCTACTCATTGTTTCTTCATCCTTCATCATCCATATCGTGAAACATATACTGGTGCCCTTTACACTAAATACCACGTCCATTTTTATCATACTTCATTATATTGTCCACGATATCAAGACAATGTGGTCCAAGAGATCAATCATTTTTCTGATACACCAATAATTTCCTCCTCTATTGGACCTTATCTAGGTGAATTTATTCCTGGTGAACCAGCAACACGAGATGTTGACATACTAGGTCCCAATAGCCCTCAATATGACACAGAAAAATCAGTCTCAGACCTTGCAGGACCTTCTCAGCCTCTTGACTCAGTCTTTCAGGATGCTCAAAACCCTAATGACGATGATTACAGTCCTAATAAAGATAAGTTAAATCAATTCCTACACAAACTTTACAGATATGAGATTAGTCACAGTAAGCAACAAAAGACATATCTAAACGATATTGACAGTTCCAATAATCCAGCCTCTCCATCCAATTTGCAATCTGGCATGAACCAATAGGTGACAAATAATGCATTAGATTCTATGGGACTTACCTTTTTAGGTGTTTTTCTTTTACGTCTTTTGATGAAAGAGAATCGTTGTGGCCCATAAACTACTATGTAAGATTCTTTCTTATCATCATATTATTTGCTTTTAGAAAGTTGTTTGCTTTTTCAAAGTAGCTTTATGAAAGGTGTGATGATTGTACTTAAAGTTATTTTCTTTTTTTAAGTTGTAATCAGTGTGTCTTTTGAGTGTTTTACTTTTCTACCCTTGCTTCACCTATAAAAGCAAGACTCCTCTTCCATTGTAAGGAGGCATAAGTTCAACGTTTGATTTCAATGAATATTAGTTTGTATGTTTTCCATTTTCTCTAAGTTCTTCCTCTCCTAAAAGCTTAAGTCTTTAGTAATGTTACTATCTGTCATTAGTAACATGACTGTGATGAGATTTCTTCTTGTTGCTACAATCACAGTTCTTTTTATCTTTGTACTTAATTTGAAAATAAGGCTTCTTGCAAGCTTGCTTGAGAAGTGGACAACCTTTAACGATTTTCTTGAATAAGGTATGTTGATCACAAAGCTTATCAAGAGAGGCTAAGCAAGCTGGTAAATTTCTCCAAAAGATATATTAGCAATATTCTTTTATAAAGAAACAATGGTCTGTTGTAGCTCTGGTTGCAGTTGATTTGGAAGGATGAGATAAAAGTATATCAAAGATTAACATCATTCAATCTATTTAAAAGATAATACCTTTTTGTCATAAGTTGAAAATGCTTCTGTAAATCTCGCTTGTCAAGTGAATAACATTTCATTGCAAAATACTCTTGACGGATCTACTTATCTATAAGCTAAAAGTCACCAATAATTTCCTTATGAATTATTCCAAGAAGAGCTCTGGCTATAATGACTTAGTTATATTGAAGTCTTTGATAGTCGTCAATACTTTGCCACCATTCTCGCAAAGTACCAATAAAACGAGAAGTAAATTCAAACAAAATATCCTATAAAGGATTATTCGGTCGAGTCATTTGAAGATCTATCCATGCACTAAATTCATGTAAGCGATCTCTCCATTTCTTTAAGGGAAGATGGTCAAAAGTAAACCAAGGTCCTAAAGTAGGCTTAGTCTGTGCAGTTGGTTGAGCTGGTGCTGCTTGTGGTGCTGGTACTGGTATGAAAGGTTCAGTATCTATAGATTCTGCTTCACTTATTTCTAGTTCAGCTTCAGTAGGTTCAGGCATAATTATTAAAACTTGTGCTAAGTCTGATAGATCAACTTGTTGTGTTGAGTAATCAGAAGATAGTTCAGAGATCTATTCAGATGATGACTCAGAAATTGTTGCAGAGACTTCAAATATTGGGACAGAGGCTTCAGAACAAGCCTCTAAATTATCTGATTGAGCAGAGGAATTTTCTGCAGCAGGTGTAGGTGCAAGAGTTGCTATGAACTCTATTAGAGGCATTTTATCCTTCCTAGTAGAGGTGGAAGGTTGAGACTTCGGTGGAGAGTGCGAGGTGTTTGGATCTGTAACGGTTTACTCCGCTGGTTAACTGGTTCAGGTTTAGCATATGAATGTGATGGCTCAGGAACTTGTTTAGGCTTTGGTTTTAACTTTGGCTTTTTAAGTTTTGCTTGAGCTGCCTGAGGATGTATATGTTGTGTGATCAAAGGATAGTTGAACTTAAAGATCTTTGAATAGTTAGCTTCTTCTGGATACATTTGATACAGAGGAGGAGTGTATACTAGCTGTATATTTGTAAATACTAAAGAAGATGAGCCATATACAGTCTTAGACTGTGCAGATTGCATATTAGCTTCCATACATTACATAATTCCTTGTATCTTCCTGAGTTCTTTAGTTTTGACATCGAAGTTAGGTCTAAAATATTGCGTAGCAATGTAATGTCTAAGATCAGCGTCAAGTTGCCTAATATGAGTGTTGTATGAGTAGTACAATTATTGGATCTTCTTAGAGACGACATCAACTTTATGTTAAGTAGCATGAGTCTATTGACTGATTCCATCTAGCTTGGAATTAATTCTTTGAAGGACTTTGTTTTGTGCTACTCCATTTGATGTATGCCAGTTAAAAACTTCATTAGAAGGATTTGAGACTAATGTTCCTTATGAAGTGATTCTTGTGGCACGAATATAAGGGCTAGAGATAACCCTAGTTGTTTTATTTGTACTCCTGTGTAGAGAAGGAACTCTTTATCGTGTGGCTTAACCATTATACAAGGTATAGAAGTAGGAGTAATGACAGGAATTGCTGGCTTACGCATGACAGGTACAATATTTCATCTTCTCACAAAGAGATCTAGGTTTGGGTCTTTCTATGGATAGACCACTAGATTTGCTGGAATCATTTAGATCTGAATCATCCTTGTGTGGATGATATTGTTGAGAATGCATACAACGAGGATTAGACTTTTCCTTCCTTATTTGTCATCTGGCATACTGTTCATCATCATCATCAGTGTCTGACTCAGGGTTGAGACAGACTTCACAGTTAGGTTCGCACGTAGATGGGTCAACATCTCATACAAAATGTCCACGATGATGACATATAGAGATTGGATCTCCATTATATTTAAAATAATGGATAGGAGGACCATATTTACCTTCCGTATGAGAAAGAAAGGCTGGATAAAAAATATAGCACCGGAAGTAGAAGGTCCAGATGGATCTTCATTGGGCTTTACATAGATGGACTTTACAGTTCCATCTTTTAACGTCTTTAGAATCGGAGGGGTATTTATATAAAAAGAGTGTCGATGAGACGCATGAAACACCTTATGGTAATTGGTGATCCAGTCAGTAAGCATCAACTTTTTAAGCTCCACAGCTAGTAATTGCTTCGAGATCTGGATGATAGTAGTCTAATCTTTGGAACGATCAGCAACCATTTAAAGAGCATCCGAAGTAGAATTTGGAAAGTTGAGGTCTAAAGTGTGATTCTATAGATGATAAATCATCTAGTGATGTAAGGTAGCCATGATGGCTGTAGGATCTTGATCTCCTCTAGTGATCTAAATCTAAACTTGCAGTTGTTCAGACAAAGTGAGATCATCCAACCTGATGTTGAAATCAGGTGCTATTGTCAGAATGACACTTCCATTGTTGAGAGTAGTCAGCAAAGTACTAATCAAAGTATTTTGGTATGTTGTGTAGGCAACGTCGAGTAGAGATATCCTGGCTGTAGCAGGTATTCCCTTTCTTTCATGAAGTGTGAGAGCAAGGCGTATAGCTCTTACATGTAGATATGTATAGTTGTGTTCTTTCCAGAGAGAGATCAACTCCTTTGGTATCTCACGCTTTATATACTATTATGCTATACTAGATCTAAGACCACACCGTTCTAATCTGGAACTCTGGATTATTTCTTTGACTTTTGATCTAAATGTAGACAAAATAGTATGTATACTTCTTATCTAAGAATGATCACGAGAATAGATACTGTAAGGACTCAACAAAGGTAAAGAAAACTCACAAACACAATTTTCTACAGGAACATGGGTAATTTCAATTAGATTTTCAATACGATTAGACAAAACACGCTTAACACTAAAAGGTAGACTAGATATAGACAAAATTGAAGATATATGAATAGGATCATTAGGTAGTGTTTCCATAACTGTTGGGCTCTCTCCTTACTCACTCTTATCAAAAGAGAATGTTACCGCTAGCCAAGATACGAAAGATGGCTCGATACCACACTGAGGACCCCGAAGGGTACACAAGGAAAGTACGACAACTAACTAGCTAAAACAACACCTTTGAACAGACCATCAACTAACCAAAGTCAGATTGTAGACTACTGTAGTGTCTAGTAGACTATTATGGAATAATATGGAAACCTTATGACTATCGGTAAGTTCTAAGTATGATGGCCGAGACACAAAGCCCTTCTTTCCACGGGCATACAACCATCAGCTTTCCTCTTAGGAACCTTAGACTCTCATAACTTTTCCCCCTTTAAAACAATAGTCACAACAGTACCTACACTCTTGCCCGTTACAGCAGAATTGTTTTATGTAGTCATAGACTGTCTTAGACTTTCTCATACACAAGATCCTAAAAAAAGGCGAGTGTAAAGCATACTGGTCTCTATATATTGACAGATAGTAACATTACTCAAGACTTAAACTTTCAAGAGAGGAAGAACTTAGAGAAAATGGAAAATACACAAACTAGTATTCATTTAAATCAAATGTTGAACTTCTGCCTCCTTACAATGGAAGAGGAGTCTTGCTTTTATAAGTGAAGTAAGGGTAGAAAAGTAAAAGACACAAAAGACACACTGATTACAACTTTAATAAAGAAAGCAACTTTAAGTACAATCATCATACCTTTGACAAAGCTCTTTTGAAAAAGCAAACAACTTTCTAGAAGCAAATAGTATGATGATAAGAAAGCATCTTACATAGTGGTTTGTAGGCCATAAAGATTCTCCTTTATCAAAAGACTAAAAAAAACACCTGAAAAGATGAGTCCTATAAAATCCAATACATTATTTTTCATGTATTAGTTCATGCCATGATTGCAAATTGGATGGGGAGGCTAGAATACTGGAACTCTTAGTATCATTTGGAGATGTCTTTTGTCGCTTAATGTGACTGAGCTCACATGTGTGAAGTTTATGCAGGAATTGATTTAATTCATCTTCATTAGGACTATAATTATCATCATTAGGGTTTTGAGCATCCTGAATACTGATTCAAGAGGTTGAGAAGGTCCTGCAAGGTCTGAGATTGATTCTTCTGTGTCATATTGAGGGCTACTGGAACCTGGTTTGTCAACATCTGGTGCCTCTGGTTTACTAGGAATAAATTTACCTGGATAAGGTCCAATAGAGGAGGAAATGATTGGTGTATCAGAAAAATGATTGATCTATTTGAGAAAATCTCTAAGAGATTGGACCAC
This sequence comes from Erythroxylum gracilipes, assembly GCA_026413385.1. Lineage (NCBI taxonomy): Eukaryota > Viridiplantae > Streptophyta > Magnoliopsida > Malpighiales > Erythroxylaceae > Erythroxylum > Erythroxylum gracilipes. The sequence continues at coordinate 13,758,684 of JANZLC010000001.1, forward strand.
ATTGTCTTGATATTGGCCCAATATAATGAAGTATGATGAAAATGGACATGGTGTTTAGTGTAAAGGGCACCAGTATATGTTTCACAATATGGACAATGAAGGATGAAGAAACAATGAGTAGATTGTTGTCTAACAGAAGCTTTCCATAGATGATGTTGTAAAATAACCATAGAACATTGTTGCTTCCATTGATCTAGCGGTTGAAACCATTCAAGAAATGTCCATAACAAAGGCCTTTCATTGTTTATGTCACATAGATGTTGGTAGAGCTGAAAAAGGGATAAGGTGATGGCACAAGCATAGAGGGCAGAAAGTGCTTAAAGATACCATAATGTGTTTTCAAAAAGGGAGTCATAAAGAAAAGTCACATTAATGTAAGGTGTTTTGAGGTTGAACATTGTGGGACTGCCAAAAGAGTTAGTTTCACTGAGAAAATGATGCAGGTAATAAAACAAACTCACAGGAGAAAGTGAGGAAACTTTAGAAACATTAGTAGGTGTACTAGTAATGGGAGGAAAGTTTTTCTTTGTGATGGCAGAAAGGGATTGATGAGCTATAAGAACTTGATAAACAAAGACTTTAAAAGATAAAGGGTTTGAGAAGAAGATACCTCGCTAAAGAGGAAGAAGATATTTATAATGAGAAAAAAGAGAAATATCTGGAGGCCAGGGTGGATTCTGTGTTAATTACTTGGGCAAGCAAGAAGTGTAAGTTGTCACATCTGGTATGAACTCACAAATGTAATTAACAATCCTAGAGAATTGTTGTATTTTTTTCACAATGTGATTTTCATTAGGAAAGTGTAACAACTCTTGTACAATATGTGGACCAGGTTGGTAGAATCCATCTTTGAAATGCATACCAGAAATTCAATCTCCTTTGTACTAATGATGCTTTTAGAGGCTAAAAGCATAATGTCATACTGTTTAGTAAGACCTAAGAATTGCTGAAGGAAGGCCTGATGCTTCTTATGGGTCTTTGAGAATAGGAGAATGTCATCAATATAAATTATTGCACTGTTGAGGATAGGTTCATAGATTTTGGTCATGGTTCTTTCAAACAGTGATGGGGCAACTTTTAGCCCAAATAGCATAACAATCCATTGGTATTGTGCATTGGGAATGCATAATGCAGTTTTGTACTGCTCAGTCAGGTGAACACCTAATTACTAAAACCCTGCCTTAAGATCAAACTTGAAAAAGATAATAACTTCTATTAAAAATAGTACCTGAGTATTGATCTTAAGGAGAGGAAACTTGTCATCTTGCAGGAATGCATTTAGAGGCTTGTAATCAATCACCAATCTCTTTTTATGGTGCTTTTTGTCTGAATGTTTGTTCACATAGAATGCCTTAAGCCCAATCCGACTTTGTGGGCTTAATGAGTCCTTGCTTCAGAAGGATAATACACTTATCTTGTGCGAGTTTGAGGACATCAGGGTTCATCTTTGGATGTGTAGCTTTTGTAGGATTGATATCCTCATTCTTTTTTAAAGGTAGACTTATGAAAAAGTCAGCATTTTTTCAATGAGGATATGGATGAGAATGTAATTCAGGACAGTAGTCTAACAGTTTATCTCGTAATGAGTTATATGGTGTAAGAACTTGAGAAAGATCACACACATTTTTCACTTCAGTGTAAAGACTATAAAATGATCGATACCTGAGGCCTGTGGGTAAGATTTGTAAAGGTGAGGCTTTGTTGTATATATCCATAGCAATAAGAATATCTGGGCCTAGTAGATTACTGCCAAGTACTTTAGTCCAAACTGTACACTATGGAAAGAATCATATCCTAACCTTTCTCTTTGTAATAAGCCCGATCTTGAATGAATTGCCATCTGTAGTAGTAAAGTACTCATCATATGAGGTCCATGCCTCAATAAAAAGGTTGGGCTTCATAATCGTACGGCTAGATCTAGTATCCATAAATCCAACAGCTTTGATGGATCAATTCTTGTCTGAAGAGTTGGATCTAGACATATGGTCGTTGGACTGAAGTATGATCTAATTTCATACAGGTCTGTTGTAACATGTATAGAGAATCATCCCTTAGAGAGATAGAGGATTCATAGTATTCATCATTAGAGGTCATAACATAAATAACAAACTTGTTGTCTTCATCTTCAGTAGATTGTTCCTCAATAAGATCTTCAAAGTTATTAGAAGAATGAATGGGCAAGATTGATTGCATTTACTCCAATAAATTGACATATCTTTTGCTTATGTGAGGACAGGTTCGTGCAAAGTATCCTGGTTGTCCACAGAGCAAACATTGATTAACTTTCTGAGAATGATGGAATTTCTTCTTGAAGGATTGAACAAACTTTCATTTTGTTCCATCTTTTCTCATATAAGTTTTCCTAAAGGGTTTGTAACCTTCCATTTGTCTGCAGAACTTTCGTCAATGATAGACCTGATTATGATAATATTTCTTCTTGTTGCTACAATCACAGTTTTTTTTCTTTGCACTTAATTTGAAGATAAGGCTTCTTGCAAGCCTAATTGAGAAGTGGGCCACCTTTAAGGATGTTCTTGAATAAGGCATGTTGATCACAAAGCTATTAAGAGAAGCTAAAGCAAGCTAGTAGATTTCTTTAAGAGATATATTAGCAATATCCCTCTGTAAAGAAACAATGGTCCATTGTAGCTCTGGTTGTAGTTGATCTGGAAGGGATGAGATAAAAGTATATCGAAGATTAACATCATTCCACCCATTCGAAAGATAATACCTTTCCGTCATACATTAAAAATTCTTTTGTAAATCTCACTTGTCAAGTGAAAAACATTTCATTGCAAAATACTCCTGACAGATCTGCTTATCTATAAGCTGAAAGTCACTAATAAATTCCTTATGAATTATTCCAAGAAGAGCTCCGACTGTAGTGACTTGGATACAGTGAAGTCTTCGATAGTCGTCAATTTGTTGCCACCATTCTCAAAAAGTACCAGTGAAACGAGAAGTAAACTTAAACAAAATATCTTATAAAGGATTATTCGGTTGAGTCATTTGAAGATCTATCCATGCACTGAATTTATGTAAATGACATCTCCATTTCTTTAGGGGAAGATCATCAAAAGTAAACCAAGGTCCTAAAGTAGGCTTGGTTTGTGCAGTTTGTTGAGCTAGTTCTGCTTGTGGTGTTGGTGCTGGTCTGAAAGGTTCAGTATCTGTGGATTCTGCTTCACTTATTTCTGTTTCAGCTTTAGTAGGTTCAGGCATAGTCATCAGAACTTGTGATAAGTCTGATAGATCAGCTAGCTGTGCTGAGAAATCAGAAGACAGTTCAAAGATCTGTTCAGATGATGACTCAGAAATTATTGCAAAGACTTCAGATATTAGGACAGAGGCTTCAGAACAAGCTTCTGAATTATCTGATTGAGCAAAGGAATCTTCTGCAGCAGGTGTAGGTGCAAGAGTTTCTATGAACTCTTTTAGAGCTGTTTTATCCTTCCTAGTAGAGGTGGAAAGTTGAGGCTTCGGTAGAGAAGTGAGAGGTGTTTGGATTTGGAACAGTTTACTCTACTAGTTAACTAGTTCAAGTTTAGTATATGAAGGTGATGGCTCAGGAACTTGTTAAGGCTTTGGTTTTAACTTTGAGTTTTTAGTTTTAGTTTGAGTTGCCTGAGGATGGATATGCTATCTGATCAAAGGATAGTTGAACTTAAAGACCTTTGAATAGTTAGCCTCTTCTGGGTACGTCTAAACAGAGGAGGAGTGTATACTAGCTGTATATTTGGAAATACTGAAGAAAATGAGCCTTATATAGTCTTAGACTGTACAGATTGCATATCAGCGTCTATGTGATGCACAATTCCTTGTATCTTCCTGAGTTCTTTATTTTTGATATCAAAGTCAGGTCCAAAATACTACGTAGTAATGTAATGTTGAAGATCAACGTCAAATTGCTTGATTTGAGTTTTGTATGAGTGGTACAGTTATTGGATCTGCTTAGAGACGACATCAACTTTTTGTTGGGTAGCATGAGTCTGTTTAATGATTCCATCTAACTTGTAATCAATTCTTCTAAGGACTTTGTTTTATGATACTGTATTTGATGTCTCCCAGCTAAGAACTTCATCAGAAGGATTTGAGACAAGTGTTCCTTGTGAAGTGATTCCTGTGGCTCAAATATAAGGGCTAGAGATCATCCTAGTTGTTTCAACTGTACTCCTATGTAGAGAAGGAAACTCTTCTTCGTATGACTTAACCATCATATAAGGTATAGGAGTAGGAGTAATGACAATAATTGCTGGCATAGGCTGACAAGTAGAAGATTTCAGCATCTCACGAAGAGATCTAGATCTGGATCTTTCTGTGGATAGACCACTAGATTTGCTGGAATCATCTGGATCTGAATCATCCTTGTGTGGATGATATTGTTAAGAAGGCATTCAACGAGTTTTAGAATTTTTTTTCCTCTTTCGTTGTCTGGCATACCGCTCATCATGATCATCATTGTCTGACTTAGGATTAAGACAAACTTTATAGTCCGATTCGAACATAGATGGGTCAATATCCCATATAAAGTGTCCACGATTATGGCTTACATAGACTAGATCTCTATTAGATTTAAAATAATGGATAAGAGGACCAGATTTACCTTCTGTATGAGAAAATATCGGCTGGATAAAAAATATAGCACCGGATGTAGAAGGTCCAGATGGATCTTCGTTGGGCCTTGTATAGATGGACTTCACTGTTTCATCTTTTAATTTCTTTAGAATCGGAGGAGTAGTTGTATGAAAAGAGTGTCGATGAGGTGCATGGAACACCTTTTTCTAATTGGTGATCCATTCAGTAGCCATCAACTTTTCAAGTTCCACAGATGCTAATTTCTTTAGGATCTAGATAATAGTAGTCTGATCATTGAAATGATCAGCAACCATATAAAGAGCATCCGAAGTTGAATTTAGAACGTTGAGGTATAAAGCATGATTTTGTAGACGATAGATCATTTGGAGATATAAGGTAGTCTTGATGGTTGTAGGATCTTTATCAACTTTAGTGATCTGAATTTGAACTTGCAACCATTCAGACAAAGTGGGATCGTCCAACCTAAAGTTGAAATCAAGTGTTATTGTCAGAATGACACTTCCATTGTTGAGAGTAGTCAGTAAAGTTCTAATCAAAGCATTTTAGTACATTGTGTAGACGGTGTTGAGTAGAGATATCTTGGATTTAGCAGGTATTCCTTTTCTTTCATGAAGTGTGAGAACAAGGCATATAGTTCCTACATATAGATGTGTATGGTTATGTTCTCTCCAGAGAGAGAGCAACTCCTTTGGTATCTCAAGCTTTACGTATTGTTCTACTGTAGTAGATCTAAGACCACATTGTTCTAATCTAAAACTCTGGATTATTTTTTTGATTTTTGGTGTAGGTGTAGGCAAAATAGTACATATACTTCTTGTCAAAGAACGATCACAAGAATAGATATTGTGAGGACTCAACAAAGATAAAGAAGACTCACAAACACGATTTTCTATAGGAGCATGGGTAATTTCAATTAGATTTTTAATACAATTAGACAAAACACACTTAACACTAGAAGGTAGGCTAGATATAGACAAAGTTGAAGACAGATGAACAGGGTCATTTAGTAGTGTTTCCATAACTAGTGGGCTCTCTCCTTACTCACTCTTATTAAGAGACAATGTTACCGCTAACCAAGATACGAAAGCTAGCTCTGATACCTCTGTCCTAATATCTGAAGGGCACTTACACGGTTTCATAACTAGACATGGTCACTTATACAGCTGTCTAGGTGATCGTATCTTATCCAATTTGTTTTTTAAAAATCATGAATATACATGGTCTTAATCAATCATATAGTCCGCTTACATGACTGTGTATACTTAGGATACAGGTGTCTGTGTTTCACATAGTCATGTATATCTTTGACTCTTGCCATCCACTTGTAAACATTTGTAGTTACATACACAGTTTTCATATACGGGTGTATATGATAGGGATATGGACATGTCAAACCTTAGATGTTCACAGTGACTCACACGGCCGCGTAAGTCAAGGATATGAGTGTGTTGTAATCTACACAGTCACCATTATTCATCTTGACTTCACTCGTTCATCATTTCAACAATCCTTGAGAATATTCAAGATCACCAAAACTCACTTTACCTCTAGATAAGACTAGATACACAACAATCTCCTCCTCCAGCCCTTTTTTTTGGAGGAGTCCTAAATTCCTCAAATGTTTATTTAAGAGACATCCCAACGATCTTACTACAAGGCTCATTCTTGCCCTTGGTAACCACTTTTATTAACATGTCAGCACCATTCATATTTGTATGAGCTTCTTTAACTGTAATTGTTGTTCCTCAATCATAGATCTCAACGAATGATACATGATAATTACATGTTTTGTGTGAGAATGATATATGGTATTATTACTCAAGTCTATAGCACTTTAGCTATCACAAAATACTACATAAGGATCTTGCTTCACATTTAGCTCTTAGAGGAACCTCTTTAGTCAGAGCATCCCTTTACCTACTTCTACAGCTGCTACATATTCCGTTTCAGTTGTGGATAAGTTACACACTTTTCTACCTTTAATTACCATTAGATGGTTCCCCCTGCAAACTTGAACAGAAAACCTGAAGTGGAATTTCTACCATTAAGATCTCTGATCATATTTGCATCTATATATCCCTCTAGAATTGACTCTCCACCATTAAAACATAAGTTCCATTTAAAAATGCCCCCATAAATATCTCAAATTCATTTCACTACTTTCCAGTGAACCTTCTTACCAATCTAATAACTTGTGTGATATCCAGTCTTGTGAACACTATTTTATACATCAAGGAACCAACTATAGATGAGTATGAGATAGAAAACATACCACCCTTCTCCTTTTTCATAGAAGGGCATTCCCAACTACAGACGAGTATGAGATAGAAAACATACCATCCTTCTCCTTTTTCATAGAAGGGCATTCATAATTACTTCTCTTGCAATGAGGTGCTATTGATGTGCTTATTGGCTTGACATGTTTCGTATTAAACATGTCTAACACCTGTATAGCTCTCCTATGATAACCATAGTTTTCTACATTTCATGTACTGAGTTATTTCTATGCCTAAAATTTGCTTTATAGGGTTGATATGGTTCATATCAAAAGATTTGGACAAGTCCTTAAGTTTGCAAATTATTCTTACATCTTAATGCATAATCAACATATCATCAACGCATAAAAGAAGAATGATGAAGCTTCCACTAGTGAACTTTTTGAAATATACATAGGGATCAACAAAAGTTCACTTATAGCCATTACCTTTCACAAATGAATCAAGCTTCAAATACCACTGACGTGGTGCTTGTTTCAACCTAAATATGCTCTTCTTCAACTTATAAACTAGATTCTCCTTGCCTTTAACTGTGAATCCATCTAGTTGCTCCATGTATATCTCCTTTTCTAATTCTCCATGCAAGAAGGCTCTTTTAGCATGTAGTTGCTTGAGTTTAAGATCCAGATTGACAGTTAAACCCAATATAGTTCAAATTGAAGTCATTTTGACCACTGGTGAGAAGATTTCATCAAAGTTGATGCCTTTTTTTTGGTTGAATCCCTTCACCATTAGTCTTATTTTATGCTTTATCAGCTTGTCACCATCTTTCTCTATCTTGAATACCCATTTATTATTTAATTTCATTTTGCTTTTTGGAAGTTTCATTAGCTCATAGGTTTCATTATTCTTTAACAAATTCATCTCCTCCTACATAACTATGAGCCAAAGATCTTTGTCTTCATATTACTTTGCATCTTGTATGGTTTAAGGCTTCTCCTAAACAATAACTAGAAGGTATTAGAACTCAGATACCTTATAGAAGACCTTTTCTTTCTAGTTGACCTTCAAAGTTGAACATCTTCTACCACCAAACTAGGTTGCTCCCACTGCTCATTATTCTCATTGGCCTTATCTACATTATCATTCGAATGTGACTTATGTAGTTCATCACTATTAGGTTGTATTTTATCATTAACATCATATGCCTGCTTATATTCTTCATCCCTTTCACCTATGGCCTAACTATCAAAAGTCCAAATAGGGGAAATATCAATAGAACTATAGGATGAACTATCAAGAAGCCTAGGGGAGGAGGATGCAGGGCTAGTGGAATGCATTAGCTATCCCCTATCAGGTTGGAGAGTAAATTTGCCTCCTTTAGTGAGGTATGTACTTATCTTATGTTCATGGTATACTGTGTCTCTACTTTTAAAAACTTTTTGCTTTTTTGGATCATAGATATAGAAGCCAAACTATTGATCACTATAACTAACAAATATGCAAAGAAGTGCCTTTGAATCAAGTTTCTTTCTTTGCTCCTTGGGCACATATGTAAACAACTTGCATCCAAATGCCCTTTGATGTTAGTATGAGGGGTTTTTTCTTGTCCACACTCTCTCGAAAATCTTAAATCTAAGAGAACTTGTGAAGCTCGGTTAATTAAATAAACAGTCATTCTAATTACATCACTTCAAAACATCAACTTGGACATTCTGAGTATGCAACGAACCTTCTCCATATTTTTTTTGTTCATTCTCTTAGCAACACCATTGTGTTGTGGAGTACCAAGTTCTGTTTCCTTGTTTTTAATGCCTTGCCTCGCTCAATAATCTTCAAACTCCTTGAATGTATATTTTCTTTTTTGTTCTGTTCGCAGGCACTTAAATGTCCTCTTAGCTTCCCTTTATATCATAGTGTGAAATTTCTGAAAAATTTCAAAAACTTGACTCTTTACTCTTAACATTTAAATGTAACAGTATTTGTTACCTCCCAATGACTCATCTTTAATAGGAGTGTAGACACATCTAAATGCAACAATAATGACAAAAACAATAATCTAATAAAACTTTCATTGATAAGTAGGGTTTGGGAAGATTCAGTAATACACAGGCTTACCTTTAACTAGTAGAGAGAATATTTTTGAATGATCCCACATGAAAAAATAAGTAAATAAATAAATCAAACAAATCATTACAAGAAGAAGAAGAAGAAAAACAATAAAAAATATAATAATAATAATAATAATAATAAT